>JAODXP020000006.1:394336-404336 GCA_027497455.2 Sardinella longiceps | reverse complement strand
TTGAAAATGACCCCTTGATTTTTTTTTTTTTTTTTTTTTTCAGATTTTAATATGCTAAATAAGGACACCAAGAGATATCAAAATCAGTTGGAAAACAACTTCTGTATCAAGTTTTTGGCGATTAGGGGGTTATTTTCCATATATTGACCCATCTGAAGTATCATTAAATATAAACAGAATCAGCTCTTTGCAAGCCTATTGGTCCAGTGGCGTCTCTGTAACTCGATCTTCTCTCTGGAGAAAATGTGGGCAAACGGAGAAGCATCAGTGCAAATTAGGGGTGGGTACTGATAAGATTTTATCAATATCAATGCCATTATCAATCCTGCCTATCAATCCAATTCCTTATCAATACTCTTATCGATTCCTGAGTAGCCTTGTTCATGCCAAAAAAGGCAGTCTTTATAGGCTTGAGAACAGCCAGGTGTCTCTGTCTCCTCAATATGGTAGGCTATGTGAATCACTGGAGTTAATGTGATAGCTTGCTATGAAAATTGCAGTTAGCACGTGGCGTTAATGCGCTGTGACGTGCGGGCAGAGAAACTAAAGAATTGATAAGAGAATTGATAACGTTTGGAGACGTACAATATCGATGGAATTGATCATTTTGAACCAGTTCTGAATTGGAATTGGTTCTGGATACCCAACCCTAGTGCAAATCTCTTGATTTGGCCGCACCCTTGGGAGAGATGGCTCGGCTCCGGCTCAGGCCACTCCATCCTGGCTCTATTTTGGTGTGTGTGAGCGAAGCCGTCCTGTCCACAGCCTCTCCATCAGGCAGCCACAGACAGACGCTGACAACAGAGAAACTAATTCCGATCCAAACCATCACACACTCATTAGACTAAATAAATCTGCTTGACAGATTGCCCCACAGAAGCCTGATTGGTTTGCCAGCAATATGAATATAACGGCTTGGACACTCTCTCTCACACACACACACACACACACACACACACACACACACACACACACACACACACACACACACACACACACACACACACACATGTGCACACACACACACACACACACACACACACACACATGTGCCTACACACACACACACACACACACACACACACACATGTGCCTACACACACACACAGAGAGAGAGAGAGAGAGAGAGAGAGAGAGAGAGAGAAATCTCTCTTTGTAGTTAATCCAATAAAGTATTTTCATTGGATGCATTGTGATGTTGGACCTAAGAGTTGTCTTCTGTTTGTACTGTTTTTGTTGCCCAAGTGTACAGACACACAGACCTTGTGATTCATACAAAACAACACACAAAAACACTCACAGACAGAAATAAACGTGCACACACACACACACACACACACACACACACACACACACACACACACACACACACACAGAGGAAGAGAGAGACACACACACACACAGAGGAAGAGAGAGAGAGGCACACACACAGAGGAAAAGGGAGACAGACAGACATACTGTAGATACACACAAAGGGGGAGAGGACACACACACACACACACAAACACACACACACACACAGAGAGTTCCAGCACAAACATGTTGACTGTATGTTACATCATGTATCCCCCACTCTGTGTCCAGGCTGTAGAGGCAGAAAGCAGAGCTTTGTTAGCATAGCATAGCATAGCCGAGGTAGATCACTCATCTCTCTTCCCCGATGAGACCTCTCTCCAGTGGCCGACTTACCGTCACACTCATTTACAGACATTCTGTGGAGATTTATGCTCTTCTCCAGAATTGTGTGTGTGTGTGTGTCTGTATTTGTGCTGTGGGAGAGTGAGACATCAAGAGTGTGTCTGTTTGAAATGGTATTGTACTCCCAGGCATGTTTAACAGTCAGTATGTGTGTGTGTGTGTGTGTGTGTGTGTGTGTGTGTGTGTGTGTGTTTGTCTGCCTATTCATGTGCACAAGATGGAAATACAGTGGTTATTATTAAACTAATGTTTTCCTCTTTGTGTGAATGCGTGTGTGTGTGTGTGTGCGTGTGTGTGTGTGTGTACGTGTTCCCATTTGTGAGTACATTTCCCCTAAAAGGGACACTTGGCAGTGATCTCAATGTCAGTCAGCTCTCTAACTGTTCCCTCTTGGCAATGACATCACCCCCGCCGAGTCAAATTGCGCACGCCTCGCATGCCTCTCGCTCACCTGTCCATCTTTAGTGCTGACACACACACACACACACACACACACACACGCACACACACACACACACACACACACACACACACACACACACACACACGCACACACACACACACAGACGCACACACACACACACACACACTCACACACACACACACACACACACACACACACACACACACACACACACACACACACACACTCACGTGTCCCATCAATCCCTCTTTGCACATGACATCATCCCATCCTGCCCTGCTTCAGTGGTGACATCCACCCACGGGAGAAGGTCAAAGGTTAACCTGTCAGCGAAATAGCTGTCCAGCAGAAGGCAGTGGCATGGTGAAGATACTTCGCCGGTGATGGCGTTGCTATGACTTCAGTCATGGTGGAATGCGTGGCAGCCATGTCTGACAGTAGGGCAATGGCTCCATATTAATCAGGATGGTGACAACAGGTTCAGACCTGTGAGTCACTGGGACAGTGTGTCTATGCTGCTACCTGCTCAAAATCTTACACACACACACACACACACACACACACACACACACACAGGAACGCACACTCTTACATTTACCTTTATGCTTATGCTTAGAACCTTTTTTGCATTTCTGCTTTTATCCAAATTGACTTTTTAATACTTCAGAGTCAATGTTTTCAAGATCAGTCAGCAAAGTTTTTGTTTTGTGGTGGCAATAAGAAATGGTCTTGATCATTTGTGTGACAATCAACAAGTCATTTTTTTTTTTACAGTAACAATACATAATTATGCTGCGATGTGCCCTAAACAAAAAAAAATAATTAAATGAAAATATGTTTAATCCATTCTGGTTTGGCAAAGGAGCACTAAATTTTAGAGCACATTGATGTAATTTTTTAAAAATCAATTAAATAATCATTCCATCACTCCAAATTTCATACATGAAAATGTTCACCAGAAGCTGAAGTTGTATAAAGGGAAGCAAACCCATAGTACTCATTCCTTAAAGGAAAAATCCGGCGTGAATCAACACGTAGTCCTACTGTTTTATAGTCAAGTCAAGCCAAGTCAAGTCACTTTTATTTATATAGCACATTTCATACAACATAGTTGATCCAAAGTGCCAAGCGCTATTGATAGCCACCTCAATCACTGGATTTCATGCAAGGCAGACTGAGATAGTGAAACGGCAGCTAACGTTAACAGAATGGGGCATTTCAAATGAAAGCATATCAATTAGGTTTCGTTTTTGACATGCCTCATTCAGTTAGTGTTAGCTGCCGTTTCGCAAACGCAGTCTACGATGCACAAAATTCGATCATTTAAAATTCGACCTTTAAAGTTCCCTAACCGCTGTCTTCTGGCCTCAGAGAATATCTAACAAGGAACTACACAGGATAACGGGATGCACAGACATGGAGACCCTTCTAATTCGTAGGCGGTGGAAATGGCTAGGACACCTACTCAGAAAACCACGGGACGACATCACAAGAGTCGCACTTCGATGGACGCCAGAAGGAAAGCGCAGGAGAGGGAGACCAAAGACAACCTGGAGGAGGACCATTGAAGGTGAAATGAAGGAGAGATCCCTTAACTGGAGCACCATTGAGAAGAAGGCCAACAACAGAGATGAGTGGAGATCCTTTGTCCTTGCCCTATGTGCCACTAGGCATAGCAAGGACTAAGTAAGTAAGTAACCGCTGTCCTACCTCCTCACACACATGCCAACGCATATGAGAGACAGAAATAGAGAAACACCAGTGACACTGTGTGTAGCTCTGCCTTTTCTTTCACCTGAAGACTTCTATTTGGCGTGGCTGTCTTGTGTTTGTGGTGTGTGTGTGTGTGTGTGTGTGTGTGTGTGTGTGTGTGTGTGTGTCTGTTGTGTGTGTGTGTGTGTGTGTGTGTGTGTGTGTGTGTGTGTGTGCAAAGTCCCTTAAAAAACAACTTGATGGCCTAGAGCCAAAAAAGTATTGTTTGTGTTGATGTCTTGTATTGTTTATTTGTCCAATAAAACGTGTTACAAAAGAGTGAGTTTTTTTTATTTATTTCAATTTATTATATTATTTCTAATCAGCACCAAAAGGCTTTTTCTACACAAAGTGAAGAGACATGCCTGTTCTTTCCATCTATCTCTCCATTAAATTCCCACATGAACAAGTTAAGTATTAATCTATCTGCAGCTTCTAGTCAGCCATTATTCTATTAGTTATCGGAAAAAAATGAATAATGAAATTATTTACAACAGCTGCACTTCAGTGAAACTGACTTTTTACCCACATCTTGCAGTATGATTGTGCAGTGCAGGTCCTTAGGAAATTTGGTCTACATGTACGGTGTCTACATGTATGGTGGTTGGAAATGATTAACAGGTTCTGTGTTCTAAAATCCGAAACAAGGTCAAGCTGAAGGAGAGTCAAGGCTTACCTTCCACGAGTGGAACTCTCCTCTCAGAACATTCCACTGGACCTCAGCTGGTTTGGGGGTGTGGCTATTGACTGTCAGTCAGACTTGCACTCAAAATGACAAGGTTAGCTAGCGCCTCATATCATGTACTGAACACTGAGATCATGACAATATGACCTTTATAGAGTGTGAATAAAACACTGACATCATCATGTCATTATAGCCTTATTAAAGAGTTAATAAAACATTGAGTTTATGCAATATGAACCTTAATAAACAGTGAATAAACCATAATATGAACCTTAAAGGTATAGCACAAGATCCTAGAAAACTTTTGTGCAAAACTTGATTTGGAAATACATGTTTCTTCAGATTTCCCCCCAGAGTACAGAACAAGCACTATTATGGATGGGCGCTCTTAATTTCGCTACGATAATTGTTTTGGAACATCAGCAGACACCAATTACCACTCTGTGAGCTGTACATGTTTTAGAGTAAAGTTGTTTTAACAAAGCAAATAGCAGAGGGAGGAGGAGGGGGATGATGATTCTATTCCAAGTGTTTCACAAACCCATGTTTCAAACTGTAGGCGTTGACGAGGTACTTTTTTTGGGGGGGGGCTTTTTGCCTTTAATCAGATATATAGAGATGGACAGGAAACAGGTGGGAGAGAGAGATGTGGTGGGATCGGGAAATTACCTCGGGTCGGAATCGAACCCGGGTCCCCGGAATAATCGTCTGCCGCTCTAGCCACTGAGCCACGGCGCCCCCAAAGGAGGGCATTTCTGACATAGGGGTATGTACTTTGATTGGCTGACAGACCATTTCTGCCTGTAAAGTTTCTGACGCTCCATGCAGTCAATGAGATCCGTTCAAGGACGTGTACAGTGTGAAACAGGGGTTATGACAAGTGCTTTTCTTATAAAAGCCATAAACGTATCTTTCTCCATTTTTCTTAGATTACTTTATTGGAATGTGTGGGCTCCACAGAACTTTCCTCTCAACCCTGAAGTCTGTGTTTTCTATGGACAAGGACATATGTGATGTATCTAGCTGGAGCTGGAGAATCATGCATCTCTGTGAGAATCATGCATGTTCACTGCCCCCTTCTGGCCACGGTGAGGAGTGCAAGGAAAGGACAGTGAGACCTATCATGATGAAACATTACATAATCAACGTGGCATCAGGTCTTGCACATATTTGTAGCCTACTGTGTTTCCTATTTTATCAGTGAGTTATCAACAGTGGAGTTCAATAACACTCTCTCTCCTTATAACACTCTCGCCTAGCCAGATTCCACAATATTTGCTCATGGTGTTTAATCATTCAAACATGTAAAATAAGAAAAGAATAAAATGTAGAAAAGTTATGTTGCTACATAGGTGAATTCCCTGTGGAGGCAGTTGGATGTAGCCTATCTGAATGACATGTTACTGAATAAACAGAACTAATAATTGTCAGATTCATGAATATTTACCACATTCATCACACACGTTGGGTTTACATTGTAGTGAAGCTTGCAGTTCAGTGTAAAGGAGAAAGCTAAAAACAGCAAACTTCCACTGATCCAATGTCTATGTTTACTTAGTTTGGGCTCTATTCAAATAGAGACTTTGAGACAAAGTCCTTACAGAGAGTAAATATTATTCTGCTCAACAGAATATAAACAGAGTAGCGACAGAGCTGTGTGTGTGTGTATGTGTAGGTGTCTTCAGAGTATGAAGATGAAGACTCCTGGAGCTGCTGTGCTGCTGTTGCTGTTGTCTGCTCTGGTTGTGGTAGCAGCAGAGAGTGGAGGCCTCCATCATCAGGCTACAGATGCAAACTCCACTCTAGAGCCCTGCCAGCCTGACATCCACACTGTGCTGAGAGAGATGAGTGTTCTGGTGGCAAAGCTGGAAGTGGAGCTCAGATACACCAAGACACATGTGGATGCTGTTGAGGCCAGACTGAGAGCCAGTGAGAATAAAGCCGAGACTATGGAGACCAGACTGAGAGCCAGTGAGAAGACAGTAAGGAGCAGAGAGTGGAGCTCAGACAGACTGAAGCCAGACTGGAAAATTTAAAGAGTGAGAAATATGGTAAGATATATCTGATTATGGTTTTATTTATAAACGTTTTTATTCCATAACACTTCCAGCAGTTGTAATTTTAATGGAAATGTTGATGAGTACAACACCGAGTTAAAATACAAAATATTCTTTGATTGTGAAGGCCTTTAGCAAACATAAATTTATATCTGCAATTTGTGTATATCATCCACAGCTCAAGCATCCATGTTTGAACCTCACTGTGAGTCAGGTGGAGGAGCTGAGGAGGAGAGAGGAGAGCAGGGTGTCTTTCTCTGCCTCACTGCTGACTTCTGGCAGTGGAGATATAGGACCCATTTCAGCAGCAACTACATTGGTCTATAAAAATGTCATATCCAACATTGGCAACTGCTACAATTCAAACACTGGTACATAAAGAAACTTACTGCATGTTTAAGCAATATCACACGAGGTGGAGTGGTGTTGTTAGCAGGATATCATCACTGGTGTGGTTCGGTCGCAGGGCACAAAGCCACAGGCTGAGAAACGTACGCAACCACACGCAGTGATGATATCCTGCTAACAAGATCAGGACTAGTTAATTCAGAAGAACAGCCTGCGATATCAATATTGACCAGTAGCCAATGTCAGCCAAGTACCGCGAATGTAAGAGCCTTTTCCTACTTCATAGGCCTACAGTAAAATAAGAAACTTAACGGAGGGTCATTAGAGAACTAGTCAGCTGATTAATAAATGTAGAGTCTCCAGGGTGCTGCTGCCAGATATCATCACTCGTAGTGACGCTTGGAATGCATGTGGTCCAATCAGAAATTCAGAAATAGTTCGACTGGACCTAATTCTTGTATAAAAAGAAATAGTTTTGAGTCAGATCTGGTAATGAAGGTTGCCAAGTGCTGGCAGTGATGCCTTATTCCTTACTAGTGTTATTGTCTTTTGGTAGCTTTTGTATCAGTATATCTGCTCTTACAATGGTGGTATTTGGTATTAAAATATATAGACCACCAGGGCTCCAAACCGGATCAAAGATAAAAAACGAAAAACGGAAACAAACAGAATTTTATGAGGAACGGGAACGGAAACGAAATGGTCTTCAACTCTTCCGGAACAGAAACGTTATTCTGAAATCCCCAAAACCGGTTATTAACGTGTTTTTTTTTACCATGAACATCCATTGGTACCACTTGTAACACACTTGCCATAGAATAAGGAAGTTAAAATTTTACTGTAAAGATCACCCACATATAGGCGAGGAAAATATCTTTGCTTAGTTGGCCGGTAATTTGAGGCAATTTGATAAAAAGTCCACAAATACCAGCAGCCAATGCTTACAGAATCTAAGATATTGCTTCAGTCTCATTTTCCTGTGTCTGGTTCAGTTAGTGTTAGTCTAGTTCTCGGTTTGGCTAATTCAGTTTAAAAACCAAATAGTCTTAATTATCATTATTTTACTCTTTTTTCTCCCTTTTGTGCTCAGCAACCTACTGGTCGATTGACACAGATTATCCTTTCAAGGAGCTTTTGAATGTTACTATTGATCAATTCTGATGTCTGTTACAGCTAATTACAATGTTAACATAATTTGTACTTAAATTTATGCATTTATGCAGACTTGTTGCCCTAATTGTTTTGAGTATAGCTTAATTGATCGAATACTGCATTTTGTTATCCTTTGATTGCAGGAATCTTCACAGCTCCAGTTAGAGGAGTCTACCACTTTCTTGTTTTCATTCATGGTAGTGCTCAAAAAGCTGCAGCGGTCAACCTACATAAAAATGGACAGAATGTTGTCTTGGCCTGGAGTAACCTATCAAGTGGCTTCACTGGTGCCTCTAATGGGGCCTCTCTGCTGCTGGAGGTGGGAGATGTGGTCTATGTGAGGCTGAGGGCTAATGCATGGGTGTATGATAATACTGAACGCTACACCACCTTCTCTGGTCACCTGCTCTTCCCCATGTGAGGAGTCAGTCCAGACCTAATATCATCTGATGCAGAAACCTGTATGGACATTGCAGTTTAGCATCTTTGATATTATTTCATTGTGTTTTTAAAGTGAATGATGAACAATAAAAATTCAAAGTGGAAAAATACTCACCGTTCACATTTTCCAATAGTTTTCTGAAATCAGCTCTTGTGTTCAGCCTAAGCTTCATTGACCCAGGATACACACAAACACACACACACACACACACACACACACACAGCAGACTGACTCAGACTGTCAGAGGCCGCATAATCTTGGACTGACCGATGCCTTCACCAAAAATCAGAAAAGAATGTCACCAGGTTAATGCGGGGTCAAAAGCAGAAAATAAACCACATTATGGAAATGGATAAACCTCATTATGGATTATGGAAAATTATAGAGAAATTAGGTGATAAAGAAATTGAGCAGTGATGGGAAACGTGACAAATATTTGGTTGAGATTTCATATTAGGCCATAAGTTAGACAGCAGCACTAGGAAAAGTAAATATGCTGAACTTGCTCCTTTTGTGAAGAAGCAATGCCCTGTGTTGATATTGTAACATGGGCTTGGACACGGGACGTTTCCGCCAGTGTAACTGGTGCAGGAACTGGCTCAGACACCGGGCTAGCTGGTCTGAAAACAGTAACAGAGAGATAAATATCTATATAAAATGATATATTAAATACATATATAAATTGACAAATCATAATAAAACTAATAAGCACATTGAGATGATGAATTGCAGGATTGTAGTACAGTCTCAACATGGGTCTCTATGGGCACTTGCACTGTCAGCTGTGCAGCAGGACCCTTGTCACTTGAAATACCCCTAATCTTCAAACATGTCTTCACCAACATTGGAAATAACTACAACTCAAACACAGGTACGGAGGGGGCTTTGGGTCTGTCAGAATATTCACTTCTCTTGTTAATTGCATTTATCTCTCTTGTATTAGGATTATAATGGACATGATAGTAAAGCTGAATATTAAAGGAAAAAAACGGAGTAAGTTTAAACATAGCCCTGCTGCACGAGCCTTCTAAAAGCAATATATTTCACCTGAAATGAAAGAATTTCGAACAGCATAGACCTAACGCAAACGTGAAACACTGTAACACTTTAATGTAACCTCAGATCTTAGGGCGCTTTCACACCAACAGCATTTGGTGCGCACCAAACTGTCCATTCGTACCAAAAGTCCTTAGTTCGGTTCGTTTTCGTTGGTGTGAAAGCGTCAATCGCACTCGGGTGCGCACTAAATCAAGTGAACCGAGACCTCCAAAAAGAGGTGGTCTCGGTTCGCTTGAATCCGTACCAAATACCAAACTCTGGTGCCTTCATTTCCTCCAGGAGAAAATGCCACTACGTCACTCGGACCAAGTTTGGTTCGTTTGCCGGTGTGAAAACAGACCACACTGCTGTCTGTATGCTACATTGTAACAATTTCACTGCTT
>JAODXP020000006.1:339938-394236 GCA_027497455.2 Sardinella longiceps | reverse complement strand
GTCTGCAGTTTGAGTTAAAAGATACCTGTAGCGATATAGCTTTATGGTCTGTCAGAGGTGTTGTAAGTATATTGCAAGTGACATTACTTCTATCTAGGCAGTTGGAGATAAGCCAAAAATCAATGCGTGACATAGAAGTCCCAGCTTTATTGCTCCATGTGTAAAGTTTAGTATTGAGATTTTTCTCTCTCCAAATGTCATGCGTACTACTGTTTTATCATTTGGGGCACGTCATACGTCACGAGTTGACAACTTTGGTATAAGTTCTCGGCAAGAGATGCGACAAGCGCAAGGGGTTTCACACAGTCTAGGCTACGCCATCTGGCAGTCTGGAGACAAGGAAGTAGAACTTTCTGCCAAACATGGGCCCTGTCTGTTAATATCAAAAAAACAAAGATGATAACATTTCAGAAAAGAAAATGTCACGGAAACAAATATATCTTTACCCTGGACAAAACCAAAATTGAACAAGTGTCAAATTATACTTACCTTGGGTTAAAAATTACATCAAATGGAAACTTCAGCTTGGCCGTGAATGAATTAAAGGGAAAGGCGAGAAAAGCTCTCTATACCATCAAAAAGGCTGTTCAATTCGAAATACCAATTCAAATTTGGCTAAAAATATTCCAGTCTGTGATTGAACC
This sequence comes from Sardinella longiceps, assembly GCA_027497455.2. Taxonomy (NCBI): domain Eukaryota; kingdom Metazoa; phylum Chordata; class Actinopteri; order Clupeiformes; family Clupeidae; genus Sardinella; species Sardinella longiceps. The sequence goes on along the minus strand of JAODXP020000006.1, from coordinate 393,592 downwards.
TATTCTTTTATATGGCAGCGAAGTATGGGGTCCTTTGATGAAGCAGGATTTTGACAAATGGGATAAAAACCCAGTCGAAACCCTTCATGCTGAATTCTGCAGGAACATCCTCAGAGTCCAAAAACAAACACCTAACAATGCGTGCAGAGCTGAACTAGGCCAATATCCTCTTTTACTCAAAATTAAAAAAAGAGCTGCCAAATTCTGGCAACATTTAAAAACAAGTGACCCCACTACCTATCACTTCAAAGCCCTTAAGAGCCAAGAATTGAACATTGAAAAGAGTCCCCTCACCCAACTGATTATCAGGCTCCAGCAAGAAACCAACAAGAGCTACCAACCTGACATCCTATCTGTAAGAATAAATACAAAACAAATTATTGATTCACAAAAAGAAATATATGTGACACATTGGATTGAAACAACACAAAATCAGAGCAAATTACAGAACTACTTGACCCTGAAAAGAGAATTTAAATTGGCAAATTATCTAACAATGGTAAAAGACTCAAAATTAAGAAAAACACTAACAAGATATAGGCTCAGTAATCACAGCCTAGCCCTTGAAACAGGCAGGCACAGACAAACATGGATACCAAGAGAAAACAGGTTGTGCTTATATTGTGATGAAAAAGAAATTGAGTCCGAACTGCACTTCCTCACAAGCTGTCCAAACTATACAGAAATTCGCTCCAACTTTTACCCCAAATTTCAAGCGCTATATCCAACATTCTTAGAAGTAGATGACCTGGACAAAATGAGATATTTGCTAGGAGAGGAGGAAGATTGTGCAACACTAGCTGCACATTATGTCTACACCTGTGACAAAAAAAGAGGAATGACCACACAGTGATGCGCCTATGAATGCAAATAGTTCACAACCATCAAATACACATGCACACAGACACACACACACACACACACACACACACACACACACACACACACACACACACAGACAGACACACACACACACACACACACACACACACACACACACACACAATATTACACAATATTTGCTGTGCATCCATGCAACAATATGCACTTATGTCCGAATATGTTTGCCTGTAAAGTGTACAACATACAGTGTATATACATTACTATAATACAAAAATTTTCTATGTTTTTGTTTATTTACAAATCATTACTATTCTTTTGTCTTCCAAAATGTATTTTTGTTTTATATTGTACTCTTTATTGTTGTTTTTGAATGCTTTGGCAATGCAAAATATGATTTGTCATGCCAATAAAGCTAATTTGAATTTGAATTTGAATTTGAGAGAGAGAGAGAGCGAGAGAGAGAGCGCGACGAGCGAGTAACGATGTATGTGTACGCGGCTTAAATCTCTCTCTCTCTCTCTCTCTCTCTCTCTCTCTCTCTCTCTCTCTCTCTCTCTCTGAAGATGAATAGCCAGCAGCTTGTTGAGGAGATAGGCCGTAACGTATTTGTTCCACCACGACGTTGAGTGGCGCTGTAGTGCTCACAGCGTGCATACAAGCGAGAGAACAGAAGAAGAATGACAGCGTTTGTTCAGTTGTTCAGTGTGTCAGACTTATTGACGTTAGCATTAAATTACAACTGAAATTGCACACATCTAGGACGTAATATGCCGAAGATGGCAACAGAAAACGAAGAAAATGGATCAGACATGCAATCAGAGGCAAGACTGATGTTAAAAGTTGTATTGTGAATACACAGAATCAAGAATTCAATCGACATGTCATTTGGCAACAAGCATAGCATGCAAACTAACAGTCGTTAAATTAACATTAGCTTTTATTCTTCAATTTTGTTGTCATTGTCTATGTGGTAACAAAAGTTACTTGTTATTGTATTGTGAAGATACAGCATAAGGACATATTGAGACCAACCATAAACGGAGGTTCAAGAAATTCTGTTAATAGTTAGCCTAAGTTAATTATGGTTCCTGTAATATCAATAGTGAAGTTGATCTTGTCACCCTGTCACATCAGCATCAACAACCGTCATAACCTCCTTTATGTGCTTGCCTTTCTGTCTCTAATCTAGTCAGAGGAGTCTTCATCATACTCGCTGGCGAGACTGAAACTGGAGGGTCTGCTGAACAAAAATATGCGGATCCGAATGACAGATGGTCGCACTCTCGTGGGGCTGTTTCTCTGCACTGATAGGGACTGCAATGTCATTCTAGGCTCTGCTCAAGAGTTCCTCAAATCCACAGGTAGGCTAGATTACTGCTGTCTGTGAGACAGTCTTTGTTACCTGCTTGCCTGGAGATGAGGTGGTTTTAAAGATTGTCATCCAACACCTATCATGTAGACCAAGTAGTCTAGCTACCCAAGGATCACCACTGAATAGTGAATCTCACATTACAAAAGCCAAATAACACGAAAGCAGGCATGGCCAGCAATTCAAAAAGGTTATCAGTGATTTACGCATACATATGCATTTAGCAGATGTGTTTATCCACATTTGTCAACTCATCAACTATTTACATCAGGGCCGGTCTCCCTTAGATCAGCTTACAGTTAAGTGCCTTTCTTAAAGGTAGGGTCCATGATGTTTTCCTGCAGCACTTTTTATTAGCACGGTTTCACCACAAGTTCAGACTGATGATGACCTTTGCATGTTATATCATACAATTAATTATGTAGCTGAACCTTCCATACATGACAGAAAGCATATGTAATGCTGTGCTACACAAAAACAAACAGGAGTTCCTCTCGACTATACTGGCCTTAACATGTTGAATTGGCCATAAACCAGTCAGCGGAGGTCGGCCGATGCCTACTGCGCTTCTGAAACCTCTCAAATTTTGCACAAAGATGCTAAAAGACGGCTCCAGAGCGCATTTTAGGCCGACGATGTGGCAATGTGCGCTCGCTATAAACCATCTCCCTAATCCTAACCCAAGATTGGGGAGAATAGTGTCTTGAGGGTAGCGCTGCCTGGAAAGCACCATTGAGGGCAAAAAATGCCAAAGACTGCTCCTGCATCAACCGAAAATTCTTTGTCAAAATGTCAATCTTAACCTTTGAGTTTCATTGTAAACGATCCGAAAACAAGGCTTAATGTCAAATAAAGGAAATGTCAGGCACTGGTCCTTGATCAATTCACACACAACTGAAAACTCCAATAGAATGGATAAGGAAAAGAAGAGGTTTATTCTGAAGTGGTCTACAATTGAAACTGAAACATGCTGTCTGGAAAGGCACTCGTCAAACCTCACATGCCTGGAGCAACTGCATAGGCAAAACTACATCTCATTTAAAGATGTAGAAAATAGAGGTCTTCATTGGGATTGAGTCCGTCTGAGTCCTGTGGGACCCAATGCATATCTCACATTAACAGTGGTTAGAACTTGGCTGCGGGCATTGGAATGCAGCCTAGAACCATAAGCACCAGTAACATCCCCACTAACAGCCATGTTTAAAAAACCACTATTCACACCACAACAATAGTCACAATTTTGCAATCACTTTTGAATTTGTTTCGTTCTTAGTTAAGAATAAGTTATTACAGTCTATAGAGCTTGTTAATGTCCCGTCCTCTCCTTTCTGAGAGAGGCTAAATTGATTTATCAAAAAATAAAGAAAGAAAGAAAAAAAATAATTACTTAGACATACTTGGCCCTCACGCTTGCCTGCATCTTTTTTTCACAATTGTCCTCATGATATAAGTGCATTTGGCCTTAATAGTGGAATTTGTCCCAGTTATGATATGGACTAAGCGTGTTTCTCTTTACAGACTCATTCTCTCAAGGGGAGCCGAGGGTTCTGGGTCTTGCCATGATTCCAGGGCATCATGTTGTCTCCATTGAAGTGGAATCCGAAAGCTTAGTGAACAACTCCCAAGGGATGTAATGTCTGTCCTCTGAAAAACTGCAGTCAGCATTCAAATGACTCTGGAAACTTGCATGTGTTTGCATTTGTACACTGTCTACAAAAATTGACTTGACGGCAAGAATTCAGTTTTTGAAGACTATGAAGAAACAAGGAATTGTTTTTTTTTTTTTGTTTTTTTTTTGACACCAGTTGGAACTAAAAGACTGACTTGGGCCTAGTTTTGTCATTCTTGTCAAGTCAGTGCACTGCAAAAGTGATATATGGTGTTCAGTGTTCTTTTATATTGGTGTCATGAAAACGATTTGTGAAATTATGGATGGCAGTCATTATTTGTCTCAGGTATGTGTTGTCTGAGGTAAATAATTGCAAGGACAATAACTTAAAAATCTGTACACCCTTCACATTCTGTCATATCTTTTCATGGAAAACAGCACTATAAAAATGAAACTTTAATACAATTTAAAGGAATATGCCACATTTTAGTCCAATTCACTTATTTTCCAACATTTGATAAAAGTTTTACCTTTCTTCAGTTCATCCAGCTGCTGTCTCAGTCTGGCAGTTGTGTTTTTATCTTCAGGTTAACATACTTGGAATCCTTTGGAGTAGCATCTCACCCATGGAATCTGGCTTAAAAGTGAATTCCGGTATTTTTCCTATTTAAAACTTGACACTTCTGTAGTTACAAGGCATACTGAAGCCTACGGAAAATGAAATGTGGTAATTTTTTAACTGATGACATTGAACTATACTTTCTGACTTGTGCTGTGCAATAACATCAACATTAACATAATTTAAAATACTCTATTAAAACCGATCCAATTTTATATTATCTGATGTTTTGTATGCCAGTCTTGATTTATGTTTAATTTTTCTTTCATCATGAAGCACCTGCCTAGATGAGAACAACAAAGTCTGAGAACATAATCTGAAAACAACTATTGATTTGGAAAATTAATAAATTATTTTGTGGAGTTTGGAGAAAATGGAAAAATTGTATGTGTTTTCAAGACTGGATTACTCTGGCACGGCTAATCATAGATGAATGCATTGAAATAGGTAGGTTCACCTGTGTCTCCAATGAGTGGCAGTTGTGTGGATGAAAATGCTTGTTGGTGTCAGAGGTCAGAGGAGATTGGTTAGACTGATTTGGCATGATAGAAAGGCAGCAGTAACTAATGGAAGTGCACATAATGAACAAAGCATGCAACCTTCAGTGTTTGTTCTCAAGCCGTCTTGAATTTTTATTTGACTTGTCTAGGCATTGTCATTTTGCTGGCCTTGAGGATATGAAACTTTTCTGCATAGAATCAGAAAGGGGTGTATGACTGCAGTTGAAATGGGAAATATTTATTATCCTGATACCACTGTGAAAATTTTAGATCAAGAGGTAACTGACTTCCTTTTTGTATGTATTGTTGTGCATGTAATACCATGTAAAAACGTAATTTTTACATAATTTCTATTAATTTCTTTGCCATTTGTTTGTATGTCATTTAAATCCAAAGCTACATCCAATGCCAATTCTACGCATAGAAATAGTCATTGACCTCTAGCTGACCCTGGAAGTGACCTCTAAGAGTGATATCAGTATTGTAAATGGGTTTATCATTTTGGGTTTATGGGTTGATTTTTACATGTCTATCACAATTAGATCCTAAGACACAGCCTTTTCTAATTTACATGCTATCATTTTAAATATCCTAGAAGTCAATGGCAACAAACCTTGAAAAATCCTGAACTTTTTTCATTTTGTGCACAATGCTTAACAGGCCCCACACATACACACACACACACACACACACACACACACATACACATACACACATACATGCAGGTCTACACATATTCACCATACTCTAAAGGACAAATATATACTGTAGGTTACTTGAGGACAGATTCATTCATCCCTTTATCTGAATAGTGAACACTGATAGCCTACAGATGTAGTTTGTCCACTGCTAACTACAATGTTTTTCAGGAGAAATATCAAGCAAACCATAGCAAGCATATCACAATAGGAAATTTGATCAAGCAGTGGTACAAAGTCAATATGAACAATACATGCTCTCTGAATAGACTTAACAAGGCAGTGATCTTATGACTACAGCTACATTATTGGAACATCGGCAATCACAGTAGCGGGGGCATGGTGGCCACTGGTTAAAAATCAAATGAAGGGTCTATTACAGAAGGGTCGCCATGGATACTGTGCTCCGAGGCGCCATCTCCGATTCATTTACATGTCGAGGTGTTGTCAGCTTCCATGGCCGCATGCACCCAACACCGCCTCACTTATTCCCTCCTTGTCATTGAGGACTCGGAGCGAGAGACACCCTGACAGGGTCAGTGTGGAGCACTGCCGGCAAGCTCTCTGTAATCACCGCAAACAGACAGCGACCCGCACTGATTGCCGAAGAAGCAGCGCCGCAGATTAACTGGCTGCTTGTCAGCGTTGGGCCCACCCGAGATGGAGAGCTCGTTGTGGTGTCATCAGTGCCTCGGTGGCGGAGATTAGTGTACTCCAACAGAATGCGGTCATCAGAGTGCAGGGCCAAGCCCATTTGCAATGGAGCTCACTCTTGAAACAGCACCTGGAGATAATAGTGTTTCTAAAAGCAGGATCTTTGATTTCGAATTTCAGTGCAATCTCCTCCTTTGGTCAGTACTGTGATCTGGATGTTGTTACATTTATGGTTATGGTTGATTTCACAGAAAGACTATAGACTTTGGACAAAGACCATGAGGATTGTCAGGTAGCCTATTCCTAAGCCAAGCCACTGCTTTTGTCCCTGAAAAAAACCTGGTGCTAAAGATCCAAGTAGGCACTCAGGTAAAACATGAAAATAAGCAAGGGTCTTTATAGATGGGTTATATAGCCTATAACAAGTTACAGAATAAAGAATAATAATAATAATAAAAATGCGTATTGGCCCTACAGCCTTTATGACCCTGATGCCGAGGTGTGTGTAGTAAAACACCCTGATGAAGGCAATAGGGCATTTTTTTAGTGTTGTTTAATGCTATAGCCCATCAGTAGACTTTTGTGTATTTTTATGGATTAAGTGAGTGCTTAGACTTGGATCTTTTTCTTTTTGATGCCTCTACTTTTTACTCAATATAGCATTGTGTATGTGTGTGTGTGTGTGTGTGTGTGTGTGTGTGTGTGTGTGCGCACGCGCATGTGTGTGTGTGTGTGTGCGTGCGTATGGTTGTGTGGGTGTGTGTGTGTGAAAAGACAAACTCGTTTTGTCGTAGTGCAACATGTTTTCATCACCAAGGCAACAGACATTTTTTTCTTCAATTTTATTGTGCCTTAAATTAAAGTATGTGAATGGGAGCACAAGTCTCTGTATTTGTGCATTTGTATCTGTAGGTGTTTGAGAATGTTGGCAGATGGTTAGTCCACTTCTCTTTGCCGCCAAATTAATGTACAAAAAATGTGGACTATTTCTTTCTCTACTTCTGTCGCCATAGCCTAGATCAGGTGTCTTCAGAGAAATTGTGCTGTGGCTATTCAAAAGGTGTTCAGAAATATGACTCGAAATATGATTAGATGCCAGTTTCTTTCAGAGAGTATAGCCTAAAGCCTTTTTTAATAAAAGCAAGAATCCAGTGATTACTATATTGACTTTGATCTTTTATTGTTTAATCAAAAGGTTCACTTTTAATTGTCGTCCACTGATGGCCCAATATACAAACACTCCTTTTTTCCATGCTCTGTCTTGATCATCACCTTTCCGTCTACAAAGTGAGTCAGGTTTAAATAATTTACTGTACGGTGACTCTGGGACACAAGGTTGAAATTACATTCCTGAAAAGCTAGTGAATTGGTTTCACTCTCCTTGCGCTGAGTAACTAACTAAAGACCTCCAAGAGTTTGATAGATTCGATAGAAGCCAGGGAACACACACACACACACACACACACACACACAACCTGTACATTCAGGCCTACACACACTCACCATGCATACTCTAAGGCAACATGGCCTTGAAGACAGATTAAATAATCTCATTCTCTATTTATCTGAGTGCTGATAGCAATATAGTTTTCCACTTTTAACACTGTTAACTGTTAACTGCAATGTTGGTGTTTTTATTACTTGTTACTGGTGTTATTTGAGTGGAGAAAAATCTAACAAACCACAGCAAGCAGATCACAGTAGGACATTTGATAACACTTTATAATAATGGTACACTTATACTCATTAACAAGTAATCAGTAGTAAAGTGAGCAAGCAAAGACCTTAAGAAGTAGATCTGCATGAAAGCTGGGTATGTTCAAAATGTAAATGTCAACTTGTATTTTAATGTAATAGATGGGGCATGCTCTCACTTGCATCACTGCATAGGCTGACTCTTTTTATCTAACAGCTGAGCCTGTATGTGAATGATTACAAAGCTGATGCTTTTATCCAAAGCGATTTGTGAGTGTGAGACTGCAGAAGTGGAGTCAAGTACTGCATAAGTGAGATGGAGGAGGCGTATCTATTGTATGAGCTGTTTGAGCTAAACTACGGAGTCTCCTACAGGTAATAAGCCAAACAAAACAGAATATGAACAGCGCCCATGTACTGCAGTGACAGGTCAGAATCTTACTTTCCTTTGCCTTCCTATTTGCCTTCCTATCGATGGCCAACCTCTGCCCCTGCATCTGCTCATAGCCGATGTAGCTAAATCAGTCTAGAAGCTATGGTTGTTTGATTAGAAATTGTATTTGAATAATAATAATAATAATAATAATAATAATAATAATAATGTGGCAAATTATAATAAATTAGAAATAAATAGCAAATGAAATATTAAAATGAAATGAAACTAAATTGGATAATTTTAGTGTTTGCAATGCAGTGCAACCATCTTGTAGAAGTACTATGATAGCTTTACTCATGTCACATACACACACACACACACACACACACACACACACACACACACACACACACACACGTGTGTGCCAGTCCCCCTCTTGGCTCCCCTGGTGGTGCGTTTTCACACTCCTTCCCACTCCTTCCCACCCGAATCATTCAGTGGCACTGAGCTGCATGCAAATTAGCCCACTGATCTAAGCCTGTTACACTGACATCTCTGCAATGCTCTCTCTCCTCCCTCTCTCCTCACCTCTCTCTGTCCTCCACCTGCCCCAGGCACATACTGTACAGCTCTCATCAGCAGCTGCATGCTGGGTGCCAGTCTTGGCATTTGGACTGTGGACATGGCTTACTGTATATCTGCCTTGTTTCTAAGCTTGGCACAACAACTCTCCACATCACAGCCCATCCAGGATGTCTTGTTCTTTAAGGACAACTTCAGTCAATTTCCAAAAGAGCTCTGTTGCTCAAGCTACTTGAGAGTAGCCAGTCCTGAAGACGCAAGAAATTTTGATCCAACACATTGATTTCCTTGAACTGACTGTCTTCACTACTGGCTAGTCTATAGAGTTCTTATTGAAATTGACCGCAGTTGTTATATAAAATTTATCTTAATCATTAATCATTAATAAAATGATTTGGTTGTAACTTTACAAAACATAACCATCCTGTTTGTGTATTGTTCATTAGTGATTTTTTTCTAAACCAATTAGTACTATGAGAAGCATGTTGGCACACACAGCTTTTGAGTCATCATGTTCTGGAACATTTCCTATTAAACCACATAGAGACAAAAAGGTAAAACAATCCCAGGCTCTCTTCCATCATCCACATGCCATACACTGGGTACAGTAAATGTTTATACATGGAAATGGAATAAACAATAAATGAATCACCTAACCCAAAAAAGACTTTTCTTTAGTAAACTGCACTTGATGCTAAAAGTAAAGCTAACCTCAATAAAAAATGGCATACTTATTTATATCTTTAAGTATAGCTACCATCAGCTCTGAGTTAAGATGCACGCTGACAAATAAACATTTTCTCTGAAAACAATTATCAGATCTAAAGAAAAAAGAAAGAACGAAAGAAAGGAAGGAAGAGAAGAAAAAAGACAGAAAGAAAGAAAGAAAGAAAGGAATGAAGGAAGAGAAGAAGAAAGAAAGAAAGAAAGAGAAGAAGAAAGAAAGAAAGAAGGGACAAACTGAGCAAGTGTGAGAAAGACAATGCAAAAGCCCTCCTCAGCTCCAGCTCTTTCGTGCTGTAATGGCTAAAGCTCTCAGCACTCCGATTACATCCATAGCAGCGGCTGATGGCAGATCTCACAGATTGCAGGGCTTGAGTTGGGGTGGAACGCCAGTCAGCAGTCGGAATGGGAGTGACAGATCAGCGCTACCCCTAATGTTTACACTGCAGTTATTTCAATCTTTGGCCGTTATCCTCTCACAGAGGTCAGCATGGTGAACCACTTGAAGAAAGTGGACCCTATTCCAGTACACTGTTATTTTACCTTAAAAGTAGTAGTACAGAAGACTAGCTGAAAGGTAAATAACGTCTAGCTATTACAAGTAAAAAAAAAAAAAAAAATTCTTCAACATGAGAGAGAGAGAGAGAGAGAGAGAGAGAGAGAGAGAGAGAGAGAGTCGCCTAGTTTGCTGTGCTGGATTAGTGTAGGCCTAATCAGTATGTAGCCTTAGGTTAAATTATATAAAAATGTGAGGGGCTTATGAGGATATTCAGCCATTTGCTAAATTCACAGAGGGATGTCTGCATCTGGGGAAGATGATGGAAGAATCCATAAATGTGGGGTTGACTACTCTGCTCTTATCACTTGTGGTGTTAGTAAATGCAACACCTAAAATCCTCCTCTCAGGGCGATTCATCTACAACCTGAACCAAGATGTTTGTTTATAATCATGGAGTGATTGTGTTTCTACAGCGGATCAGTCAACATTCAAATTGGAAGATGCAAAATAGTATCAGTTCAGTCAGTGCAAAATTCACAGAAGAAGAAATAAACCAATAATGAACCCTAGAGCTTCTTTGGGATTTCATTTGTTTGAGCCATACAAGCCAAACAAAATGTTTATCTCAGTTTACTAAACGTGTGCATTTTCCCACTGTTGAGAATTGAACAAATCTGATACCAATTAGCACCTGAGCTTATTCTCACAGATGAATGCAATGACTTTGCAGAGGTTTTCCTCTTTTTTTCAGAGGTAAACTTCTCAGTTGCAAATACAGTAGCTACACACCTAGAACCAGATGTATTGAAAGAGAGGGGAACTGAACTGTACAGTAAGTCAACATTCAGCTTTATTAAACACTTCAGAAAACAGTACAACATCTCAGTTCTGCCACATCTTGACATTTTCCCGACCAACTTTTTAAAGTCTGTTCTTCATCTTGTAGCACCTGATGTGCTTCATATTATAAACTCATTTTTTCTGTAGCGTACAGAACTTTTCTCAAGTAGAGCAAATACACCACACTGGAGATATAGGCATGAATATTTTTTTTCTAACTCCTTTCTTGGCAAAGACTTAGCTTGGAAATGTTTTTTAGGTGATAAAATACTGAGTTAGTGATAGCTTTCATGTGACTTACACTTTAGATCACTGTCAGATAACCCCAAGATTTTTAACAGTCTCTTGCTTTAAGCCCTTTTGTGTTGAGGAAACTGGCACACCTGAGTCTTTCCTCTTTTTTCCAAATATTATTACACACTTTTGTCTATGCTATGAAAGTAATTGTGTGACATCCAGTCTTTCATCTGGTCTATAAAGGCATTCAAGGGGGCATAGTCATCAGGTGACAAAGCAAAGTAAATTTGAGTATCATCAGCATAGCTCTGACAATTTGTGATAATTTATCCAAGTGGGAATATATAAAGGTTGAAGGATAAAGGATAGACCCATACTTCTTCAACTGATCCAAAATGCCACAGGAATCTTACTGAAGAGCAAAAAGAACTGACATGACTGAAGTTGTTGCACTGGCTTACTGTAAGTTACAGAATTGATTTTAAAGCATTGCTACTTAAATCCCTAAATGGCTCAGGACCCACAAAAATATTAGGCACGTGTCAGCAATACACATCACTTAGGTCTCATAGGGAAAACTTTGCTGTAAAACCCACTGTCAAGCAGCTTTCAACTATTATGCCGTGCAGCTTTGGAACCAACTTCCAAGAAATAAAAAAATGCCCCTGTTGGCAGTTTCAAATACACTTAACACCAAACAGCTCTCAGATGCTTTCTCCTCTTCCTTTTTATATTCTGTACCTAAGTGCACACTATTTTATGCTTTTTGTTCATTTCATTTTTTCTACAGCATGTTTGTATGTTTCAATTATCTGCCTTTTTACATTCTGTACTAAAACTTCAAAATAACTAAATGCCTTATAATATTATTCTTGCCCTTTCTTTTACATTCTACCATCAACTGTACTTTGCTTTTATTTATTTATTTGCTTTTTATTTATAGCACATTGAAATTCCTTTGTGTATGAAATGAACTAAATAAAAAAAAACTTGCATTGCCATGCATGTTATTCTTTTTCAGCAGATAAAGCGCACATTGGCCACAAAGGCTTGCAATCCAAAATGGGTGATGGGTGAGATTGCATTAATACACTTCAAGGCTGTGATTATGTCCTGCTTTTCCAGCATATGTGCCCGGGGATTTTCAAACATCCGTCAATACATATCGTGTCTCTCTGGCGTGGGTATAGTCAGGGAGAACAAAAAACATTCTCTGAAAGGTTTTCATGCGACAGACCGACAGACATGACTGCCTGAGCTGAGGTCATCTGTTCATGCTGCACAAAGAAATGGTGCCTATTGTGCCCTGAGTAAACAGGGTCTAAGAATTCAACATCCGTTCAAATCAAATTTTAAAATGTGAAAAAAGGGCCTAAAATTGTTTTTCTTGTGGAAGTATTTTTATTACCTACAATTGTATTTTACTTTCATTGATGCAACCTCACAAATACTGAAATCATTTTCAACTATTTGCTAACAAATACAATTGGATTTAATCAGATACTTTGCCACTGCTATCTGAGAACGGCTCCCTGTGATGTGTTATTGTGACTAACCATCCTACGCATCTTCAGTGTTATATCTTTAAAACAGGCTTCTGTTAAATTTACCTTGTGTCTTTTGTGTTCATCTGCTTGAAAAAAACATCATCACAAAGAAAAAGATACCTGCCACACACATATGCCTCTGTTTCTATCCCCCTTTCAACAAACGGCTATGCCAGTTTCCTCACACCTGTGTGTTGTGACACCTGTCGGCCTTCTCTGTGAGCTCTCAGTTTTGGGGTCGGAGGGGTCTCTCTAGCCTGACTGCACGCCTGCATATGCCACCACACTGTCTGTTGTCTGCCTTTGTACTTTGTCCTACAGATAAAAAGCAGGAAGGTTTTCTCCTGACTTCAAACAGGGTGCCATGTGTCATATAGCAAGATGTTTGTTTTTTTATGCTTTGTGAGTTTGATACAGTGTGCCTTTTTGTCTTCCTTTTCAGTTATGAGAAACACAACAGCACTCAAGTTTTCTTTTATCCCCACCCAAAATACATGGGGCCTGAATCCTCTCACAGGCTTGCAACAGGCCAGAGACTTCTACTCACACAAATATTATCACATTATGATTTTTATAACAAAAACTTTGATAATTAGAGGCATAAGAAATGTGATGTGACAAAAGACCTCTCATGGATGTAATAAATAATATGGAAATAAATAAATAAATAAATGACTTACTGCAAAATATGTACTGTAAAGGTGATTACAGATCACCAAAATGATTTTGTTTTGTTTTGTTTTTTTAGTTCCATTCCCACATCAGTCCTCAATGGATTCTTTGGGCTATACATTTTCTTTTATCAAGAACAGCTGTACAACATTTGTTCATGTAGTCAAGAAAATTGCACAATGCAATGGAAGTTTCATAAGGCCAATGACAAAGCATGCAAGCACTACCAATTAGCCTAAAATATAGGCTAATATTTCTAAGAGTGCGTAAGCGGAGCCAGCATACGTTTCCCTATACAGTTTTAAAACACATTGAGAAATACGCAACCTGAATAAATATCGAAACATACATTAGGCTATATGTACAAAATGTATTTTTTGCTATTTAAAGAGATTTATAAAACTAGGCTATTCCCTGATGTCATCACTTATTACTCATCGATTTGGCCTGGTAATCCATCACATTCGAGCGCAGTTGAGGTGAATGGTGTGATTGTGTCCAAAGAGATCTCTCCATCACACTCAAAGTGTCCTATCGCGGGCAACAACATATGTTTATGGTTCCGAGATACGTTAGAAGTCACCGACACTTTGTCAAAGGGCAGGCCAGTGTCCTCCCTAGAACTGATCACCTCGTGTGGTAATGGGATGACCATTGGCTGTGCGTCTTTTTGGAGCGTTGTGTCATGGTGATAGGACACCAGTTCGTTACTGAAATTGACGGCTTCTACGGTGTTACTTGGGCATAGTTTGTTACAACCCAAGATAGAGGAGAAGGCTTTCCTGAAATCTGCATTAAACGCATATATGACAGGATTTAAGGACGAATTTGCCCAACCGAACCAAACAAAAATAGTAAACGTTGTGTCGCTTACGCACTGACAGAATGGCACCATGCAGTTAAGAACAAAGAAAGGAAGCCAGCAAAACACGAACACGCCCATAATAACTGAGAGAGTTTTTAAAACTTTGGTTTCTTTCTTAAAAGTTGTTTTCAAAGAGCTTTCAGTGGAGCAGTCATTGGTATGGAGGTTGTTTTGCGCTTGCTCGGCTGCTCTCTCCAAAGACGATATTCGCCTTATCTGCGTTTGCGCAATACGAAAAATCCTCGTATAAGTGGCGATCATTATGATAACAGGAATGTAAAAACTTATTAGAGATGAAGAGATGGCATATGTTCTGTTTAGGTTAGCCTTGCAGCTTTTGGTCTGGTTGATGCTATGTGCGTCCTCCGCGTCCTCCTCCGCCATGTGCCAGTTGAGTTGGACAGGTATGAAAGAAATGAGGATGGACAGGGTCCATGCCAACCCAATCATCATGAAGGCCATTCTATGTGTCATCTTACGTTCATATCTGAACGGACTCGCAATAGCCCAATACCTATCCAGACTTATGATGCACAAATTAAGTATAGATGCAGTTGAACACATTATGTCAAAAGCGATCCAAACACCACAGAAACTACCAAAGAGCCACGAACCTGCCACCGCCGATATAGCTTCCCATGGCATCACCAGAACAGCCACAAATAGGTCCGATACCGCCAAAGAAATGACGAAAAAGTTCGTCACTTTAGATCGAAGGTGCCTAAATTTTACCACTGCTGCACAGACAAGCATGTTTCCAAGGAGCGTCGATACTATAAGGAGGAACAAGACGAAACCGATGAGCAACGCACGGACGCTGTCCCTGCGCTCGCTCCCCTCGTCTGCGCCGTTCGACAGAACTTGCGTTTCGTTTGTGAAGTTCTCCATATCTTCTCTCCACCGCATCATTAGTCCATCTTTTTACCCTGGCGCAAAGAATATTTCTTTTTCTCCAGTTGATATGAGCAAGATATGAATGCGCTTTAATGTTGAAGAATATGGCTGGATGTCAATTTTTCCTACTTTTTTATTTACCGCAGTGTCTCTTCTGTGTCCATGTGTCCTTGGTTGAGAGAGAAAAGCCCCAGGCTCGTTTCATGGCTTTTAGGATGGCAGACGCATGTGATTGGTTTCCATCTACCGAACATTTGAATTCACCCAACCGTTTTCTGGTGCTTCGCCTTGCTTCAAACCATGTATGACTGTGTCTCCAATAGGATAGGCTACATTCCTATCACGATTACCTATGAACCTTGTAGCCTGGACTAAGCATTTTTCTTTACCCTATAAACATTTTCTTTTTACATAGGCTACAACTCTACATGTACCTATCTATAACTGATCTGGGACATGGCAATCTTTAATTTCACCAACAGATCGGCCACCATCTTTTTCTTCCTGGCTATTTGAATAAATAAAAAAATAAAAAAAATAAGATAAAATAAATAAATAAATGCATTGTCCAACAGTAAACCCCACGTGTAGCCTACCCATGTATTCATCAGGTGCCAGTGGGTAATTAGTATTACCCAGACAAGGAGACTTTATGGTGGTGGGAGGGGGCATGTCCATTCTACTTCCTTTAGCTCATTATTTAAAACCATCCCTGCCAATGCTTTATATGACACATATACAGTGGGCTTCTCAATTGGTTTTAAATTCATGCACACTCCACTCTTAATCTTAGTAGAGCCAATAGATTTGATTGCATGATCAGAACCACTAGTTGCTGTGATAGCCTACATGACTCCCAAAATTAAATTCACATGAAATTGAAATGCTTGCATAGGCTACAGATCTACCCATCTAAGTAGCCTAGCCTAAGTAATTAAGTAGTAAGCAAGTAGACTAAATAGGCCTAAGCCTAGGCATAAAGGCCTAAAGATCAATTAGGCCAGCTGTGTTCATTGTGCAGGCTCTCAATCCAAAAGGGCATCTTTCATAAGGATAACAGCTGACACTTTTGAGGTACGCATTCCATAGGACTACACTATAAATTAAAAGGCCTAGGCTATATAAAGATATATTTTGGGCGGAATGACAACTTTATCTGGTCTATTCAAAAAGAAACAAATAACGGGCATGGTCCAGTTCATTTACAAGGATCATTAAAGTAGGCTAATTAGGTTGGCAATTAATATAGATTACGAAACAAACAAAAAAGACGCTCGCTGCACACAGGTGACGCGGCTGCAGGGTGACGCGGCTCTGGGCTTATACGGCTCTGGGCTTGATTACTTACTTGCTCCCCCTGGCGGCGAATGAAGAGGATAAAATCCCTGCTAAAGAAAAATAGGCTATGACTGCAATAAAGTAGGCTAATACTTTCTGAATGGATAAGGACACATTTCTAAGCAGCTCTTACAATTTTCCACACTGCTGTGTGAGTATTTCCGTTCAGAGAGGCTACAAGAGTCCTGAACCTGTAATTTCCCAATAATAAACCATGATGTAAGAAAATAGCCATCTCATCAATGCAAGATTATTAGCCTACATAATTAGGTATCCTTTTGGCACCTACTACCGTAATCATTTTCCACAACTGTCATGATTTCTGTTTTGGTACATAATCATTAGACCTAAACACTTTCTTTGAAAAAAATTGACGAGTATAAACAAAGATTAAAATTGCGCTCAGCGTTTTGTCGCTTGAGCATTATGTCCAATTCTGTAATGACTCCTTCCAAGCAGTAGATGTCGCTTCAATTCCAAGAAATCCCAGTTTTGTGGCGAGTGACTTGGGAAAGACATGACGTCACACTCAAATTCAAAATGGCCTCTATTTATGGAAAGAGTGAAGCAGACTAAAATCGCTCGGCTAGTTATTCACAACAAACAATGATTGCAACAGTCGGGATTGATTTAATCTCGCAATGAAATGGAATATCTTTATAACAAAGTATTGTCGTGTTTTAGCGCAGTCTCCGTAAGATGAGATCGTGTTCATCTTGTGGCGAGAAAATTGGCCAGCCGCTGAGAGAGGCTCCGCAGCAGGATTTCAAGTGCCAGTCTAAACGGGGATTGTGAATGAAATGGAAAGGGCGGAGAATGGAGAGTTGGTGCTCGCATTGTGTGTTGATCTAAACGAAAATGAAGAGGGAAATAATAAGCATCACAGGCCAGAGGCAACGGATTGTAACATCACAGAAGTCAAATCTCGCCTGTTGAATGACGGCAGCAAAAAATTATACCCAGCGGATAAGGTAGTCCTGCCGGGGACGGGTTATGTTTATGTTTCCAATCATAGTCAGAGCGTGAATTCAGATGGTTCGCTGCCGACCTTGCATGTCACCTCACCGGTGGATAGCAGCATTATGCTCGACTTCATCCCTGAATGTCTCCCCGGAGCTATAAACGACAGCTGTGTCATTTTAGAACAGCACGCGGATGGCATACTAAACGGATTTCCTGAATCATCTGTTGAAACAACGGTGGTGGTTTCAGAGGCTGAAAGAGGGGGCCGTGGGGGGATCCCATCTTACCAGACTGCAGCTGTGAGTACAGACAGACCGCAGGAAGGGAACGGAATGTTATTCCCAACTCATGTTTCAGAGACTGTCAAGCCCGAGGAGTGTGCAGGGGAGACGGAGGATTCCAACGCGGATCAACTGGACAAGGGTCATTTAAATTCAGAAGCGAGGCCAAAGTCTACTGCTGTCTACCCGGTATTGTCATGTGCCGGTAAGCATCAGCAGAAGTGCACTTGTGTGTCTGCAGTTGCAGACATGAAATTATCCAACGGCGATGTTGATTTGGTTGATTCGGCTAGTTTTGATATGGACATGACATGCACTGGTCTCAGCCAGGAAACGCACTCATCAGGAGGACAAAACAATGAACTTGATGCCCCTGACGGCGAAACAAAGGTGTCAAATGGTGGATTGTTGATTGTAAACAATAGCTCACTTCACAGTAAAGTATCTAATCTCACCCTCGGAACCATAAGTGGCCTTTCCGATGGCGCTATTTTGACCCAACAACTTGAAAACATCCGTAGCTCGCCCGGATCGTACGACTGCTCCAGTCGAGAATCTGGGCATGTTAGCGGGGAGGCTTCTCCTGCTGCCCTGCTGTCAGAGCCGGTTTGCTGTTCTCTGGAGTCTGAGGAAGCTCTGGGCGAACTTTCCTCGAAGCTGTCTATAACACCGTCTCCTGAACACACCAGCAGCGAAAATACTGAGACGGAATCGAGTTTGAGAGAGGATTCTAACGAGGCATGTGCACCTAGCAGGCCACAGTCGCTCCGTACCACCCCAAGCTATGCCGTCTCCCTCAGCTGCGATGCGACACCGCTCAGCCCTGACGATGGAGCGGGATATATCGGTGCTGATGGAGGCATGGACCCGGACGGGGTGTACAGAAACAGATTTGAAATTAATCGTAGGCAAAGTGCACCTGATGGGCATGCAGACACAGAGATGAGCAGTGAACAGCGGGGCCCAGTCAAGAAACAAGGCATCGCAGATTTTTTTACCAGGTATCAGTTCGATCATTTTTTGTCAACAGCCACATACAGTGCAACATGATACAATCTAACACACATTCTAGTTTTTCTTTTCGCAAGCCACGTAAGTCAGCTATGGTAGGTTCTTTGACAACTCTTTAACAATTATGCTGGCGCCTTATCAAGACTCTTATCTTTGAGTTGAAGGCCTGCCTTTGGAGAGATATGGTAGTGTTTTACCATGTGATCAACTCCTACCCATATAATTACACGTGCATGATTGCTCACCTGAGGTAAGAACAGGTTTCAAGTCTATTGTGATGTTACACAGCCCAGGTGAGAGCAGGCATCAGCCTCCACTTCCATTCATTGTTTGTTTGAGAGTACAAGGGCATGGTACATATGGATGGATGTTTTGTGAAATGTGTGGCATTGAAAGTGTCATTTCTAAACCACTACTATAGAGGCTATGCTCTAGACCTAGTTATGATTGTCCAGTACCCTACTAGTGTGTAGCCTATGTGATGCTGAGCTGTTGAATGGGGTCAGATAGACTAGGTTACCTGACCTCTTTCCAAGCCTTGTGTTTGCTGCCCAGCATATAGGTTTGCCTTCACTCTCACCAACATAAAGATGATCCAAAATATGCTGGATATGCTGACAACGTAAATGAGTGTACAATGCAGTCTCTCTGCGTACAATGTAGTTCAACATCAAACACTCTGGTGGTGCCCCGGTAATGCTCTGAGTGTGAACCAAGACTAAAAGCGTTCCAGTGGTGCATTTCACAAGCTGGCGTCTTAAGTGAGCCTCAGCCTTGCCAAAGAACACAGGAGTTGTGTTGTGCATGAACTCGATTAGGCTAGACGTGCTTTTTTTTGTTTTGAGCTTTTTGTAGCCAAACAGGTTATTTTGAAATGAAGATTTTGGAGTTAAGCGTATTCTAAGGACAAAGCTTTTTAGTGATGGGACAGGGAGGCCCTGTATTTGAAGGAATTTTCCATCTCCCTTGTGGTTTGGGTGTCCTCACCTTTTCTAATCAACAAAATTACCAGGAGCACTTTGATGCTGCTATTTGTAGTGAGCTTTAACAATGCTGCCATCTGATACGCCTGCTTTGTAGTGTGCATGTGTTTGTGAAAGATCTTCCAGAATAAAATTGCAAGCTTGCTTTTACAAGCTTGTTATCTTGTCGCTTGGATGGAAAAAGCAAACTTGAAGCACCTTTTGATAGTTCAGTCAAGCCTTGGAATATCCTACTTGAAGCATTAGGCATTTGTATGGAAAGAGAGTAACAAGAGAAGAGTCTCAAATGGTGTCCCGGTGTACAACCTGTGCCTGCTTCAGCTATTTACACTCTCATGCATTAAGGATGGAAATGGTCAAAAACAACAATCTCAGATGCTGGAGGTCATCATGACTGACGTAGCCTAGCACTTGTTACAATGGAGCCAAAGAAGGTGTGCAATTTCAGGAGGATAACCCAGGCTATCTCACCTCGTGTGGTCAGCCATGTTGGTCGCGACACATAGGGATAACAATCACCCACAGTCAAGCACAGCCACAGAGGGCTCTGTGCAAACGTGTCTCTGCGTCACCCTGTAACCCCAGTCTTGGTGTGGTTGGTGGCTGTGTGGTGTGATAAGCTGACGGTGTTCTCTAAGGCCAGGCCCCACTGCAGCAAGTCTGCACCTGAAACATGGAACCTCTTTGTCTCAACTGCTACTCAATGAGTTTTGCAGATCCTTCTCACTTCAAATACTCTTGAAGACTCTTGCAGCCTCTGCCCATTCCCCCACGGCACACACACACACACACACACACACACACATGCAAACACTCTTCTGCTCTGTTTCTTGCTGTTTTTGTCTTTGCACCATGGAAAAAAAGCAAGAGAGGAATGTTAATGTCCCTCTTTATGAGTTAGGCTTCATACGCTGATGCAGCTTTCTCCATCCTCCTTGCTTGAGCCTTTTTCCTTTGCCTTTCTACTCATTTTTTTCCTCTTTGGAATTCACTTGTCTCTGATTCTTTCCAAGACATTGCCTGTAGGTCCTAGCCTCATCAATGTGAAACTAAATAGAATCAGTGTAGGCATTGTTGCCAGCACTTTCTTCCTTGCAAAATGTTAGCATTTTTATGTCTGAAGACGAGCGACTGCTAAATATTCAGGGTAGCTAAACTGCAGTCACCAGGGTGGGTGTAGCCCCAGTGTATAACCTAGGATTCTTGTTTCCTCTCCCTGTGTGTCCTACATACACTGCACTAGTTTGGAACATTAGAGGCTACATGAGACTTTGTTCTCATTGGTTGGACACAAGTAATGGTAAAACCAAGGATGCAATGATGCCAGATAGGTCTTAAAACTTAAATTGAAAGTAAAAATGTGATTTGCTCGGCCTTATTTAGGCTACAGGTAGCTTAGATGTTGTTTAGTTAGTATCATTAAAACCTTTTTTTATTGTTTTATGTGGTTAGAATAGCCTGCATAGTGTTGTAACACACTGTTCCGACCTCTCTACTTGTGAAGTTACTGCTGAGTAATACAAAGGCTATGGATGAGACTACTGGGCTGAGTGGGCCTTATTGCAGTTGGGTTGGGAGGGGGGTTATTGTTGATGGCGGCTGTTTTGCGAGGCCTGCGATGGCTGCCTGTTGGGCCTGGTGGAGGGAGCCTGTGTGCCCCCTCCTTTCCTTCCCTCCCCCACCAGCATGTTGGCTTGTTGGGTAATGAATGGAAAGGTCGATTGATTAAAATGGCCATTCAGTCAGCTAATTAAAGTGAGCTGCTAGCCGCAGATGCAACTTGTCACTTTGCATTGTGCCTCTAAATGTGACGTGTGTGTGTGTGTGTGTGTGTGTGTGTGTTTGCGTGTGTGTGTGAGTGAGAGAAAGAGGGAGAGAGAGAATGGGGGATGGTGAGATGTAAAGTGTCTTACAAATGTGTGTTCCTAGTGTGCTCACACACACACACACACACACACACACACACACACACACACACACACACACACACACACACACATTCCTGTATATGTTAGTGGCGTGCAAATAAGAATTGATGCATTGAACACACCAGCACATTGTCATCGTGTTTGTGTGTGAGAGAGAGTGAGGGTCTTGTGTGAGCTGGTGTTGATGTCGGGCAAATGAAAGCGGCCCGAGCAGATGCCAGGCGGTCTGATGTTTTATTCATGCATTGCTGCCACGGCACGCAGGCCTGCACCTGTGATATTGACTTGAGGATTTGTCCCAAGCTGCCTCCTGACACTGACTTGTGTCGCCTCTGCCAGGCGGGCACCCCACCAGCTCCCCAGCCCCCCAACTCTGGACTTCACTTTTGCTGCCTTCATTCTGGCCACAGAAGATTGGTGGCCCTTCATGGCCTACACTATAGCTGCCCTGTGTGTCTATAATGAGCCTCTGTGCCCTGGCTAATGAATGGAAGGGGTCTGGTCTCTTAGGCCCACTGTCCACTGCTGCTTGATAGTCAGGCTGTCTTGTGTTGTTGGAGGCTATTTATTTGCCCTGGTCTGTAGGCAACAGCTGTCAGGGACTCTACTTGCAGAGGTTGGGGAAATGGGATGTAGCCTCATACTAATCTGCAGAAAAAAATATGTGTTTTTAATTATTAACCAAACATCTTTGGAGTTAATACATGGAGGAGGGCTAAATACATGAGGGTACGCATAGTTGTTCTTTCATTCTTTCATTTATTTATCATGAAATCATGCTCTAATTCTCATTCATTATAAATAAGCAATAAGCTCTGAGAGGCCATTAGGCCTACCATATAGTAGAACAGCAAAATGGTGTTGTAAGGCAAAGCAGAGTGCTGTTAAACCCCCATAGTAATGTTATCATTACAGTTATATGTGGCACATGGATTTTATACAGTGTCATTGGATGTGATTCAACCAATCATAATCATGGTCCAAAATGATCAATTTTAGAACTGTGAGTAGGCTTTTCATGAGTGCGGTTAATACAAATGTGAGGTTAATAGGTTTTAGTTTTTTTAGCCTATACATAGTGTGATTTATATTCAGGAAATAGCTGAATATAATCCTCTAGATTGAGGAAGTCACTTTTTAGACAGTTTTGGCTCTGTTGAATGGATGACAGAAGAGCAAAAATTTCAAGAGAGACTTTTCAAGGTCCTCTACAAGAGGCCCATCTCCCTCTCACGACCAAGAAGAGCCAGAAAATATATCTTTGAAGTGTTGGCCCAGCTATTTGAGGAATCGTAGCTTTCAAACTCTTTCCAGGCCAAGGGCATGGAAAACAACAGGAACAAAATTCTGACAAATGTCTAGTTTCTGCAAGCATAGCCTATGTTTTGTCTTGAAACAGTTAAAATGTTTTTGTTTCCATGCATAGCTGGACTAGGCCTAATTGTTTTCCCCTGCTGGTAAACACTTTGCATAGCCCTCTGTGGTGTTTTGAGTAAGACAATGGATCGACTGGAAATGTAGAAAAGCGAAGTCACATTTCTTTTTTGCATGGATGTTCTGTCTCAACATCTGCCCTTATATAAGACAGTGGAGTGTAAAGAATTGACATTCTTCTATGTATTGTTCATGAGGCCACGTCTTTGTTTTTTTGTTTTTGTTTTTTTTTCTCCAACTCCTCCCGTGTGTCTTTTGGCTTGCTTTAAAGCGTCACCCTGTAAGGAGGCCTGACATGCCTATCACCAGACACTATAGAAGGAGACCTATCACTTAAGAAGTCCTCCCATTGAAATAAATGCGTTGCGGCTGTTCATATCTCAAACATGGTGGAGTTGAGAAGCTGGAAGTGGAAATCCTGCCTGAGTGTGAAAATAGCCAATCGCATTGCTGAATGCTGTATGACGGCCGAGTGAAGGGACTTGCCCCTTCTTTTATTTAGCCCTTTGGGCTCTGACACCATCTATAGGAATTCGTCTGACTCCCAAGCCCATTGAGAATTAGCGATGGGTGAAATTAGGTTTGATAAGGATCAATCCATCCAGCTGCTTGGAGCTTAGTCCATCGTTTGGTCTGTAAGAAATCTGCTGGAGGAGAGAGCGTTTCGCTTTTCTCTCTTTTGCAGCTTCTGGTTCTCGGGCACATAACCCTTGTTAACATCGATCTGAGATCAAGGCTATTCTGGGATGGTCAGCGTAGCCGGTCGTTGCACCTGGCCTTTGTGCAAACACGCCTCCAGTCACCAGCACAGCCCATTTACTTAATCACTGGACCGCACCGTCGCTATGGTAACGCTCTCTTAGTGACAGAGGGAGTGACAGAGGAGGAAATTGGAGTTGAGAACTAAAGGGTCGATGGAAAGAGAAGGGACGATGCAAAAGGACTAGAGATGTTTGACTGCTTTAGATGGGCAAGGGAAGAGTAGCCTAAACAAGAAGTCAAGCCTGACAGTCTCACACAGACAAACTCACTGTGTGTGTGTGTGTATCTGACATCATTTTCTCACACAGTGTGTAAAAATCTCATACACAATTTTTTTTACACAGAAGACAGGATCACAACCTGTAAGTGTGTGTGTGTGTGTGTGTGTGTGTGTGTGTGTCTTTTCTAATGCACCGTTCCCCTTTGTTGTTATTCCCTTCTCTTCTCCATCCAGGGGCCTCTTCTCCCGAAAGCCAAAAGATCAGAAGCCAGGGGCTCCGAGCACTCCGGGTTGGAAGTTGTTTGGGAAAATCCCACCAAAAGACAACCCCTCCAAAGATCCCCCCACCATCCAGCAGGTGAGTCATGACGGTGCTCTCTCCTTTCTTGCTTTCTTTCTTTCTTTATATCTTTCTCTCTCTTTCTTTCTTTCTTTCTTTCTTTCTTTCTCTCTTTCTCTCTTTCTTTCTTTCTCTCTTTCTTTCTCTCTTTCTTTCTTTCTTTCACTGGAGCTTGGGTTGGATCACACTTCTCTTGGCTTTGCTGTTGTTTACAGTCCTTCCTATCTCCTGATTCCAACATTGTTTGTTCCCCTCTAAGGGGACTGAGTAGAAAAGGTACACTGCCTTTGGCATGCAAGAAAGAGAGGAGAGGAGAGGAGAAGAGCGAAACCGAAGAGCGAAGAGACAGAGATTTCCATCTGTTTCCCTCACTGCCCTGTCCAGAATGTGAAATATTGCCCTGCAATCATACACACTCTCCAACACACATTTTGTACACACACACACGTAATTATTCTCCCGAGATGACTGACATGCTGGAAATAGTGGGTCAGGATAGTGTGGGATAGACGTAGGCGGGTGTGTGTGTGTGTGTGTGTGTGTGTGTGTGTGTCTAAATGTCAGAGCTGGCAGTGTGTCTTAGCTTCAGCTGCTGTGTCTCCAGCTGAATTCTCCACTGCCCTTCCATGCACTCACACACACACACACACACACACACACACACACACACACACACACACACACACACACACACACACCCCTCCCCGAGCAGAGGAAGTGCTCTCTGTGGGGTAGCTGTGTTCTGGTCTGGCTGGGTCCCCAACACCCTCCCCCCTCCCCCCCAATTCCCTTCACCCAACCTGCAGGTGGCCAGCCATAGTCACATAGGATTTAGTTAAACACACACACACACACACACACACACACACACACACACACACACACTTGAATACAGCTTTGCTTTCAGTCCAGTAAGCCTGCTGAAGTATTCGGTCTGGGCCTGGGCATGCCATGTCCCCTCCCCTCCCCATACCCCAGCCCCTTGCTATAATAATCCGGATAGAAATCTGCAACCTGACGACTATCTGTCATCATAACGATGGTCCTTGGACAGGGCAGCAGACACTTCAGCCACACTATATGCTCTGTTCTTTGTGTGTGTGTGTGTGTGTGTGTGTGTGTGTGTGTGTGTGTGTGCGTGCGTGTGTGCGCGCTAGCGTGTGCAGGCCTCAGAGGGTGTTAAAATTTTCTGTCAGTAATGTGGAAAGTGTCTCTCTCTCTCTCTCTCTCTCTCTCTCTCTCTCTCTCTCTCTCTCTCTCTCTCTCTCTCTCTCTCTTTCTCTTTCTCTCTCTCACTAAAGCCAAGCAGGCCTGTGGAAAATGCATCCATTTCTTTTTCCTTTCTTTTCTCTGCCATCAGGATGATGGCCCAGCCAGTGTCAACTCCTCAGTGTCCGCACCGAATCTCACACTTGTGGGGGTATGCAGTCTTCCCTCTCACACACAAGCCACCATCTGTCTGTCTCTCTCTGCATACATGCATGCATTCATTCATAAAACTAACACACACTGTCATGCACACACACACACACACACACACACACACACAAGCAGACACACACGCACACACATACACGCACACATGATTAATGCACACAAAACTAAGACATTGCAAGTGAAATTGACTCAATAGATAGTATGTACTGTAGGCTACATTTCACTGGAATAACACTAACTACATTCTGAGACCATTTGTCATACCCAAGCCCCACACACACACACACACACACACACACACACACACACACACACTCTTAGTCTTTTACAGGCATGAAGTATAGAGTGCTGAAACATTGAGGCGAGGCGAGGCGAGGCGGGGGGCGTAGATCCTAAAGTGAGGGAAGTGGTACCCCGGTGTTGAGCGCTGGGCTGTTATTGTAGGCAGTTGGAAGGGGATGACTGCAGTCTGTGAAGGCTTAACACCCCATTAGCCTGTGCTATCCTGTAGTCATTCCTCTCGACAGGCGTGCGTGTGTGTGTGTGTGTGCGTGCGTGTGTGCGTGCGTGCCTGCGTGTGTGTGTGAGAGAGAGAGAGAGAGAGAGAGAGAGAGAGAGAGAGAGAGAGAGAGAGAGAGAGAGAGAGAGAGAGAGAGAGAGAGAGAGAGAGAGAGAGAGAGAGAGAGAGAGAGAGAGAGAGAGAGAGAGAGAAGCAGAGTCTGTGTGGGTGTACAGTATGTACATCTCATTGTTATACTGTAGCGTTCCACCGGCAGTAGACTTAAGTCAGTTTCTCTGTGAAAAGCTAGCATGAGCTTTAAGAACATATGGACAGATCCTTCTGTAGTTTCTGGTCAAGTGGGAGTAGATTTGTTAAACACTTTATTTTTTCTGATCAACTTATATGGGTTGATTGGTGGCTGTTTCGGCTTGCTCTAGATAGGTAAGCTTCGTCCGGCGGGTCACGGCCAAGTCTTGTGGAATGAGAAGTTCCCTAGAGAAAAGTGAGCGAGAAAATGGTGAAGGTGCGTAATGGAAAGCATTTCGGTCTTAGTGTATGCGTTGGAATGTAATGTTGCCAAAGACTTGCTATCTGGCTTCTTTACATTCTAGCATCTATCCTAAGCTATAGCTAAGAAAAAGGTAAATTGGGGTTGCCAGTCTAGGAAAATACATGAACTAAGATCAAAATGACTTAACCCACATATGTATCTCCAGGTAAAGGGGTGAATAATCCATTTCCATAAAAAGGAGGAGTATTCCTTTAAACTTACTGCATCCAGTGCATTTGTTTGTCCATTCCATTAAATGTAGGTCAAAGACAGGATGAACTCGTCTACATTTAAAGTTCCAGTCCTGTCATGGTGGACTCCTGCTCAAGTCTTGATTACTCCAGCTGGTTTCACTTCCTGCTGTCAGAAGAATAGGGAAACGAAAGGCAGACTTGCTCGTCACCCTTAATTCATCGGGACGCCTTTCCTACGTCTAACCCGCCTGTGATCTCGGCTTCATCTGATAGGAACTTGGGATCCTTTCCATGATCTTCACTTTATGTGACTTTATGACGAGATATTTTCTGTTTGAGTGATCACATTTCTGTGAATGAAATTTAGTTGAGTTGAATTGGACTGAACTCATGGAGGCACAATATGTGGAGGACAGAGAGGCTTCAGATCTGTCTGCTGTGTGTCCCCCCCCCCCCATCTCCTGTTGTCTGTACGGTGCTTAGAGTTGTCCTGCCTGTTTCTGCAGAGGCGTGTGATGGAAGTCACGCTGGTCAGCTGTTGCCCATTTGGTGGAGCGAGACAGAAATGTGCCGCCGTCTCTCTCTGTTTCTGTCGGTCCTCTCTCTCTCTCTCTCTCTCTCTCTCTCTCTCTCTCTCTCTCACACTTTTCATGTTGGTCTGTGGCAATTTTGTTTTCCCCTCATTTATCTCATCCCCTTTTTCATCTTCCTTTCCTCTGTTCCATGCATTCTCACAGCGCCTCTCACATACAGAAGACACACACACACACATACACACTTATGGTTAAACTTGGCCTGGGGGCCTTCCTTGTCCTTCACACCCCCTCTATCTTCTGTCGTCTTTCTGTCTCCCTCCACCCTCTCTCCGTCACATCTCTTTTCCGGTCCCATACACACACACACACACACACACACACACACACACACATACTTTCATTGTCTGGTAGAAGTGTAGACGTGGATCTTGAGATCTTGTGTTTCAGCTGCTTGACTCTCTGTCTTTTTCTTCCTTTTTTTTCTTCTTCTTCTCTGCAATCTTTTCCCCTCATCTGCCCCCCCCCCCATCCTTCCCCCCAAGGAACTCGAGGCAAAGGCGGGACAAACAGCTGGACCCCACCCCCAAAACCATCCAATGAGGAGGAAAAACCTGGAGTTTGAGCCAACCTCTACAACAGCCCTAATTCTTGAGGACAGGCCAGCGTAAGTCTGCTGTCTTTAAGACTACATTTCCCATGATGCATTTTGTTATCTGGGCTCACCTTCCTGTACTTCTGCCCTGGAAATATGGAATGTAATCTAAATTATAAACACAGTGCTGTCATTAGTGCAGTGCAGTGTAATGTAATGTGCGGAGGCATCAGTGTGGTCATTAAGTAATTAATTAGCCACAATAAGATGGAGAGAGTTCTAGATTATTAATCTTGTAGAACACTTCCCTGAGCTAGTGGTGAACAGGCAGCAACTTCTTTATCTCATTCCATAGGGAAATTTGCATACAAAGACCAAAGTATGTTGTTGTGATGAATGCACTCTCCACATGGAAGAGTACTGTATGTGTGGCTGGTGTGGTCTCTAGGTGAGTTGTAGGTGAGAAGTCTCAAGGTGGAGTCTCTGATTGAGTAGGTGAGAAATCTCCAGGTGGAGGATCTGTGAATGGTGTTGTCTCGGGGAGAAGGGGTGAGAAGTCTCCACAGATGCTCTTGAAGTCTTTGGCTGCCTTCAGGAGGATTTGTGCAGGAATGTGTCTCATAACGGCGCTGGCAGTCCGTCAGAGAGTACACACACACACACACACACACACACACACACACACACACACTCTCTCACTCTCTCTCTCACACACACACACACACACACACTCTCACTCTCACTCTCTCTCACACACACACACACACACACACACACACACACACACACACACTCACTCGCACACACTCACTCACACACAAACTCACACACACACTTTCAATCACACTTTCACACACACACATCACACACACACACACACACACACACACACACTCACACACACACACACACACACACACACACACACACACACACACACACACACACACACACACACTTGACTGTGATTTTAAAGTCAACATTTACTCTTGGCTGCGGTCTCGCTCACTTGTGTCTGCTGACTGGCTCAGTAGTGGAGGTCTCTCTGGTGGGCCCGGACTCCGAGGAAGTGGAGAACCAGAAAGCAACGTTGTTATTATACACAAAGTGAAAGGGTGATGAACATACAGTGATAAGACAGATAAAGAGGAAGAGTGAGAGAGAGATAGAGCGAGACTAGATTGAGATAGAGATATTTATTTAGAGAACGAGTTTATACTAGAGGTGGACAGCCAGTGTAAAGTGGTTTGTCTGCGTGACGCATCTGTGGTATCCGTGGAGCTTTGTCAGAGCTCAGGGCCTGCTGTTGTCATGGTGACGGTCGTTGTTAATTTCGCAGTCTGATTCCTGGTCTCTTGATATTTGCTTCCAGTGTTTTTGGTAAACTGTGTGATAATCAGATTGAGAGCAGTATTGTCCCTCATGTGTCTCTTGAGGAACCTCATTAGCTTTTAGAGAACTGAGTTGTTCTTGCTTTCTTCTCAGGAACCTTTCAGTTCACTTTTAGAGAACTGAATTGTCCTGAATTGTCTTTGTATTGTCTTTTTCAGGAACCTTCCAGCCAAATCTTCAGAGGAGGCTGAGAGACACCGGCATGAGTATGAAGAGATGGTGGCAGGAGCCAAGAGACGAGGTACAGTACACACACACACACACACACACACACACACACACACACACACACACACACACACACACACACACACACACACACACACACACACAGGAACACATGTATTTTTGTGTTTTGTTTTGAAAGTATACATATCAGTAACGTAGTTGAATGCGTAACCTGCAGTTTCTGTGTATTTTGGGTGGTGTTGTTGGTTCTACAGGTAATAATGTCTTCATTGGTAACCCCAGCGTTACACATAGCTTTGGGCAATTCCAGCGTTATGGACGTGACATTTTCATGCATTATTGATGAACAAAATGCCATATGACCTCCGCAAACCTAGCCTGACTTTGACCATCCCCTTGGTCATAGTTCGTACAAGCTCTGGTTGACATTGGCAAACATAGAAGCTGGAATTACGACAAATTGACAAACTTTAATTGACAGAGCTTTTGCTGAGTGTGTGAAGTTTCTAGTAGAAATGTAAATATGCTACATATACCAAACTGGACACCTTATAACTCAGATCAGCTTAACTTTAAACGTGCAATGCCAAGCAGTTGGTGTCGTGGGAGAAATCGTTATGGAGTGAAGCTACGGACGTAACGTCTGGAACAACATTCCAGAATTATCACACAAACAATTGTATCATGATTTACCTTAACAATAGACCTCAGTGTATAACAACAAAAAATGACTGATAGCATTGCAGTTTTATGCTGTGTTGTCAAACTAATGCCATTATAAGCCCCTCCATACATTACATTATGGCTGAACAGGGTAAAAATTTTAACAAATAGATATCCTTTCGAAACTTGCTCAGATGATTATTTACATCGAGACAATACTTTTTTGAATTGGAAGTTTTCTGAAAGAATTTGCATGTCCATGTAGGTGAGACTTGAAGTTTTAAGGTGAGGTTTACTTTTTCGTGGAATTGCCCCTTTGAATTTTAGTTTTGAGTTCTACCTGCATGGATTTTGTCTATAGTCTAACAGGAATAACTTTTTTGTTGAACGGCTTTTACACGTTCAGTTACTGATCATTCTGTGTTCCTCACTCTCCCTCTTCAGAGATGAAGGAAGCGCAGAGGAAGAAGAGGCAGATGAAGGAGCGCTTCAAGCAAGAAGAGAGCATCGCCAACGCCATGGTGATCTGGAACACTGAGGTCCTGCCTAACTGGGAGAGCATGTGAGTCAATACAGGCAGCAGAGCAGCCTCCCTGGCTGACAGAGCCCTGGAGCCGCTGTTCTTCATGGCAGACCGCACTACGCCAGATGTGTTTAGAATTTGTGTGCGTGTGCGTGTGTGTGTGTGTGTTTGAGTGTGTGTATGCATGTCTGTTTGTATGTGGCTTTGCTTGTTTGTGTCTGTTTGTGTTAGCCTCTGTCTGTGTGCATGCTTTTATCCTCTGTCTGTGTTTGTGTATCTGCTTGTGTATGTGTGGTTCTGTGTTTGTCATGTTTCTGTGTTTGAGTGAGTGTGTTGCTGTTTGTTTATGTTTGTATCTATGTATGTTTGTTTCTGTTTGTTTCTGTTTGTTTATATTTTGGTGCTAATTTGTACTTCAGGAGGAACACGCGGCGGGTGAGGGAGCTTTGGTGGCAGGGTCTTCCTCCGAGTGTCCGCGGCAAAGTCTGGAGCCTCGCTATCGGCAACGAGCTCAACATCACTCCAGGTAACCATGGCAACACGTTTTTGTTAGTGTCGGATATGAGCATTTTCGTGGATGATTTAGTGTTGTTCCCATTTACATAAACTATATATGAAAAACATTGTAGCAGACGACCTACTAAGCTGTAGTGGCTCAACAGATGTGCAACATCTGTTGGAGCAGAGAGCATTTCATGAAGGCCTGACCTGAATACATGTTGCTTATTTCTCTACTTTTCCAGTCAATGTAATATGAGTACACTTAGCTGATATCTTAACTTTGCATGGGTTCAGATTGAATGCACAGGCCCTAACTCCTCATTAACTTGCACTCTTTCTGTGTGTGTGTGTGTGTGTGTGTGTGTGTGTGTGTGTGTGTGTGTGTGTGTGTGTGTGTGTGTGTGTGTGTGTTCAGAGCTTTATGAGATCTTCTTATCAAGAGCCAAAGAGAAGTGGAGAAGCTTTAGTGAGACAAGCTCCGAGACTGATGTGGAAGGTATGTTACCAGGGCAACCCCAGCATGGGCTGTTGGGAAGGAATACCCAGACCCTAATCAGCCCAAAATAGCTGCATCTCTTAGCCATCGGCAGGTGTGACTCCCTGGATTGGAAGGAGGCTGTTTAAAATCATTTAGATGGTAGTGGGTGTGTGTTTGGGGGGAGGGGGATTCATAAAGACAAGGCTAATGTGTCTAATGGGCGCTAGTGGTTAAGGAGACTGGCAAGCATTAGCCTGACCATGTCTTCCTACGCGCCTCTGTTCAATTATCATCTCTCTGCTGCAATAGTGTGGATTTGATTGGCCGTTGTCTCCAGTGGCATTTTTACAGCATCTAGTCAGCAAACAGAGGAAGGAGTTGTCAACGCTGAGCTAGAAGGCTACCAGTCAAGGCAGGCTAGGAGTCAACAGCTCATCCAATCGTTTTAGATTTCAACACCTTCAGCCAGCGATAGTTTCTCACTACCGATTCTTCAGAACCTTTATACATATGAAACAGACTGTAAACAAATGTGGACTAAAGATGACACAAAAAGTCCTGCTCCTTCCTGTTATTTTTGCCTATCAAAATACACTCTTCCAAATTATTATGCATAGGTTTCAAAGCATAATAGGTTGTAGTTTTACACAAGAGACCATTTTTCTAAAAGGAACAGAAAAACCAGGTTAATATGGGACTTTCTGTCTTACTAATTTAATGGATGAGAGAATTGAGTCCACTGTATCTCCTTGGAGGATGCCACAACTTAGCCTGACATAGCCCGCCCATAATACGAATGTTCATCCGTATCCATGGTCTGGGAACGGTCTTCTGGGGCGTGTTTACATCGGTAGAGAGTCTACCGGCCAATAAGCGAAGCTGATTAGACGAGCTGTCCAATTGTTTCAAACCAGAAGTGAATGCCCTCCCCCCGCAGTATAATCGCGTCAGGTTAAAGAACCTCCATGAATACGGATGAACAGCAGTATTATGGTCGGGCTATGTCAGGCTAGCCACAACTGCCTCCCAAAGTTGCTTTTTGGAGGTGTTCAGCCACCCATCCTCAAAAGATCTTCCCTCTTGCATTCCCAAGGATGCCCCAACGGTTCTCAATTGGAATGAGATCAGGGTATGATGGTGGCCACACCATGAGTTTTCCTACATTTGTAGCAGCCAAATATTAATTTATGGGATGGGATGTCTTGCATAGAAATGATTTCACTGCAGAAGGGACAGTTCTCCCTTTTACACCATGGCAGGAAATGGTCAGTTAGAAACTGCATTTTGCAGATTTTGAATTCTTTTCTAATTTTGAATAATTGAGGCTGAGGTCACAATCACATCCTGTTTGGCGCATCCCTGAGAAGACATTTTGAGGACGGGTGGCAGTACCCCTCTAAAAAGTGACCAAGTACATACAGGGAGAAATGATCACTTCAATGGATTTGAATTGTTAAGAAAATTGCTAAGATGATTTCAATGAACAAAGACTATATGCCTGATAATCTGAAACAAGATGTAGGTCAGAGTGAAAGAGTTCATACGGTTTCATTATGTCATGTGTTAGGCAGTGAACTGTGTGATTGCTAATTATGCCATGCTCTTTACAGATTCAATAGCATTATGTTGTGCACACAAGCACGGCTTATGAAAATGTGTGATTTTCTCTGTTTTCTCTGTTTTCAGCAGACTGTGGAGCATCACTGGCAGACAGAGAGTCCAGTCTGGATCTAATCAAGTTGGACATCTCCAGAACATTTCCCTCCCTTTACATATTCCAGAAAGTGAGTCTGTGTGTGTCTGTGTGTGTCTGTGTGTGTGTTTGTGCCTGTGAATGTGGTGTGTGTGTGTGTGTGTGTGTGTGTGTGTGTGTGTGTGCGCGCATGTGCATGACCACACGTTTAGCTGAGTTTGTGTGTCTCTTTGCATCTCTATGTTGAGTTTGTGTGTGCGCGCGCGTGTGTGTGCGTGCGTGCGTGTGTGTGTGTGTGTGTGTGTGTGTGTGGACTGCTCTTGACTCTCTCCCTCTCCCCCCTTCTCTCTAGGGTGGGCCTTATCATGATCTCCTGCACAGTGTATTGGGAGCGTACACATGCTACAGACCAGATGTGGGCTATGTAAGTTTCACAACAAACACACACACACGCACTCCACACAGTCGCCGTAAACATGTTCATGCATTAAACAATGACTTTTGAACAATTTTATGCAATGTTCTAAAAAGCTTGTTTTAAACCGTAAACAAAAATAGTGAACTCAAAAGAAATTGTAAGACAAAGTTGTAGTGAGACATGCTGATAAAATGTAATGCTCTTGTAGATTTATTACCATCTGGGCACACATATCTTGTTGTCCAGCGTCCAATATTGCTGGTGGAGCACTATCTCCTCAGATGATTCACATTCATTTGCTGGCTTCCGAGGACTTGAAAACTGTTTGCGAACGTTCGCCTGCGTTAGCATATTTTGAACACACCTTGGGTTTTCTCTCTTTCATTCCTCAGAGTCTCTCTCTCTTGTTCCCTCTTTTCTGTTTAGTCCCCCTCTCCTCCCCCTTACATATACATATAAATGTATAAACACAGGCACATCAAACCCATGCCTAGTACATTCTGTATGTCCACATACATCTCCCATAGCTCAGCCCTCCTCTGCTGTGTCTGAATGTAATCCAGAACAGGGAGATGAGATGGGTGCCCATGGATGTGTGTGGTCTTTGTGCTCAGGGCTTTTGTGCTGTACTCTCTGAATAGGCATGGGAAAGCACAGCAGATTGGACAACTAAAATAGCTGGTGGATTATTACCCATGATGGCTGTGTATGCCTTGTTTATTTTAGATAACATGTGGTATTAACTAGAGAGTGTGTGTTTGTGTGTGTGTGTCTGTGTGTGTGTGTGTGTGTGTGTGTGTGTGTGTGTGTGTGTGTGTGTGTCTGTGTGTGTGTGTGTCTGTGTGTGTGTGTCTGTGTGTGTCTGTGTCTGTGTCTGTGTGTCTGTGTGTGTGTGTGTGTGTGTGTGTGTGTAGGTCCAGGGCATGTCCTTCATTGCTGCTGTGCTGATTCTGAATATGGAAGAGGCCGATGCCTTCATTGCCTTCGCCAACCTTCTTAACAAACCTTGTCAGATGGCCTTTTTCAGAGTGGACCACGACCTGGCAAGTACACACACACACACACACACACACACACACACACACACACACACACACACACACTTGCACCAAACCAAACACATTTTTTATTGCATGCTCCGAGAGCCTCCTCATACACCCTCAAAACAGAAATGTACACACACACACACACACACACACCAAACCAAACACATTTTTTATTGCATGCTCCGAGAGCCTCCTCATACACCCTCAAAACAGAAATGTACACACAGACACACACACTTGAACCAAACACACACAAATTTCCCCCAAACATACTTTTCATCACATGCTCCCCTTCACACCCTTCAAACAGAAATACACATACACACACACACACAGACCTTTTTCTCACATACATATTTGTGTGTCACATGAAGTGCTGTTGTTGATGGGTGTCCTTCTGTATTGTTTGGCTACAGATGCTGAAATACTTTGCTGCGTTTGAGGTTTTCTTTGAGGAGAACCTGCCGCGCCTCTTTAAGCATTTCCAGAGCAACAGTCTGACGCCAGATTTCTACCTGATAGACTGGTGAGAAAAAAATGTGTGTGTGTGTGTGTGTGTGTGTGTGTGTGTGTGTGTGTGTGTGTGCTTGTGCGTGCGTGTGTGTGTGTGTTTGTACGCTTTCACGTGCCTGTGTGTGTTAGTAAGTGATTTGGCTATGCATGCCTGTGTGTATGTATTTCTTTGCTCGTTTGTGTGTGTGTGTGTGTGTGTGTGTGTGTGTGTGTGTGTGTGTGTGTGTGTGAGAGAGAGAGAGAGAGAGAGAGAGAGAGAGAGAGTGTGTCAGACTGTGAAGGGACGGCGAAAGAGAGGCTGGTCTGTGCTCCGTGGGCTAGAGCTTCCATTTCCACTCTGAATAGCCCAGCCCTCATACACTTGTAGTTTTCCTGGATTTGTTGACATTTCATTTGTTCTTTCCGACACGTGCGCCAGCTGACCTTCCCCTGAACTTGGGGCGTGTTTGTGTTTCGTGTGTCTGTGTGGGTGTGGGTGTGTGAGAATGTGTGTGCACTGTGTTTCTATTTTTTATTTCTATTTATGTATGTATGTATTTATGTATGTATGTATGTATGTACAGTGTGTGTGTGTGTGTGTGTGTGTGTGTGTGTGTATGTGTGTGTGTGTGTGTGTGTGTGTGTGTGTGTGTGTGTGTGTGTGTGTGTGTGTCTGTCTGTCTGTCTGTCTGTCTGTCTGTGGGTCTGTATGTGAATTTGTGTATGTATGCATGTATGTATGTATGTTTTGTTTCTGTGTTTGTGTGTGTGTGTGTGACAGAGAAAGAAAGGGAGAGAGAGAAAGCAAGAGTGTGAGAGAACACAAAAGAGTGTGGGTTTGTATGTGAATGGAGGGGGGGGAGAAAGGGAGGGAGAGAGTGCAAAAGAGTTGTCTTATCTATGGTTTATTTAGAATCACAATCTGTGTGTGTGTGGGAGAGAGTGCAAAAGAGTTGTCTTATCTATGGTTTATTTAGAATCACAATCTGTGTGTGTGTGTGTGTGTGTGTGTGTGTGTGTGTGTGTGTGTGTGTGTGTGTGTGTGTGTTTGGTGCCCACAGGATCTTCACGCTGTACAGTAAGTCTCTGCCTCTGGACGTGGCCTGTCGGGTGTGGGACGTGTTCTGTCGGGACGGCGAGGAGGCATTGTTCCGAACGGGTCTGGGCATCCTGCGGCTCTACCAGGACGTCCTGCTCCAGATGGACTTCATCCACAGCGCCCAGTTCCTCTCACGCCTGCCCGACAACACGCCCGCACACACACTCTTCAACTGCATCGCCAACACACATATGGTCAGCAGCAACCGCAGGTGGAACCAGGTGAGTGTTCACACACACACACACACACACACACACCACTAGACTGTATGTATACATTGTGCTTGTCTTCTAATTCTTTCATTCCACTCGCCATCTAGTCCATTCTTTAGCCTTGTGCAACATAGCTATTCTTGAATACACCAAACTTTTGCTCTAAGACAAGGAGTTTCCTCAACTTTTCCTCATCTTGGCCCAGATTGTTTTTGAGAATGTGTAGCGTGACCATGGCAACAGACTGAGCCATTTCTCTGGCAGGCTCTAATAACATAAACAAGAGAAGTGCTGTTTATTTACTCTCTGTCCAAGCCATCAGGGCCTTTATCGCCACCATGTGGCTGCTGTGTGAAATTGCAGCGGTTCCTCTGCCGCATGTCCGCTAAGCTAAGTAGTCTCCAGGGTGTTGTCTGAATGGAGAACAGGAGACAGTTTCCCAAAAGCATACCAGTAGTTAGTTACTTAGTTGGTTGGCAATGGGGAATTGAAACGGTCAGATATGATGGTAGATGCTTATGGTACTTAGCACTTTACACTACCCTCTTGACCTCAAACACCTACATGTACAGCTCTGAGGTAATATAATAAAGGAAAAAAATGGAGTGAATTCAAGCATAGCCCTGCTGCACGAGCCTTCTAACAGCAATATATTTCAGCATAGACCTAACGCGAACACGAAACACTTTACATTGAGTCAATGTAACCTCAGATCTTACTTTCGGTTTCCAACAGTCAGGTCCCATTGATCCAGTGTAAAGTGCCTGTTCGCTTCTGCGTTCGCATTCGGTCTGTGCTGTACCAAATTATTTATTCTGCATTCCATTTATCTTGGAAACTTGGATTGACGGACGGACGTCACGTCACGTCCGCTAAAAACACACCAAACTTCGTCTCGATTGCATTCCATTTCATTGATAAATTTGGATGGAACAGTAACAGCATAGCCTAAACTGCTGGGCTTGAAATGATATCAAACACTTACATGTCATGTCACAAACTTTATTTTACTCTGTGCATGTAATCCAGGGGGTTGTTATTTGAAATGCCACAAGTGGTGTTAGCTAGTTCGTTAGCGTTAGCTTGCTAACAGCAGCACCAGAGAGGATTCAAGCAGCACCTTGCTGTCTGCCCACCCAGAAACGTTATTTTTTGCAAAACCGAAATGTGGTGATTCCAAAATGATGATGCAATGATGTAATGATATCGAAAACGTGTGGATTACAAGCCTACTGTTCAAATTTGTGAGATACAAAAAGAAGGCTTCTGAATCAGACTACCAGCTCTATCCCACAGCAGTGCTTCTTTCAGTGGGCGTCTAAAACTCGGTGTGCTCTTTGCTGGTCCGAATTTCCGAAGCTCTCTGGGTCGGAGGCATGGCTCGCGGGGACGCGCATGATTTCACTTCCTGTTTTTAGCACCGAAAAATACGAAAATCCGAACCTCGGAGTCTAAATGGAATGCACTATTAGTTCCACTCGCTAACTAGCGCATTTAGCAAGCTCTTTCAACAGGGCTATGCTTGAATTCACTCCGGTATTTTCCTTTAAGCAGAAGTATTCTCCGACGTGGGTCGTCTTATTCTACATGTCTGTGTATCGGGATGATTATCTGTGTCACATTTTTCATGTCACAATATGCACACTTGTTGTGAGGATATGAATGCAGTGTTGTGCAACATTTGTTTTTTGCATCATTTTCATTTTTTACATTAGCAAAATGTGTTCATATGTTTGCGAAAATGTGACAATGTTTCTGATTAATGTGATGATTAGCAGGTATTACAGTATGATATGCATTGACATTATCTTGTGAATTCATACATTGCCAATTTCTTCTCTGCATATCATGATCTGAACTTTAGCATGTCATCTTGAGAGTGTTTTAGCCGTGCCATCCTGAGCCTCTTGGTGTGTGTGTGTGTGTGTGTGTGTGTGTGTGTGTGTGTGTGTGTGTGTGTGTGTGTGTGCAGGTGTTTGCGGCTCTGATGAAGGACGGGAGCAGTTTGGCGGACCGCAACAACAGCCCGGCCCTGAGGAGCTGAAGGCTGACGGAAGATACTGGAGAGGAGAAGAGGGGAGGGGAGAGGAGAGGACAAGAGGGGAGAGGAGAGGAGTGTAGCAAGTGGATACAGGAGATTAACCCCTTCTGTCTCTTTGTTTCTCTACCCTCTCTCTCTTTCTCTGTCTCTCTGTGTGTGTCTCTCTCTCTCTCTCATCTGAGTGAGCTGGAGAAGACCAGTGGAGCCTGGAGCCTTTTGGCACCTTCAGTATTTCCGAAGTTGTCAGTCCTGTGTGTGTGTGTGTGTGTTTGTTTGTGTAAGATCATGTATGGGAGAAGGAGATGGAGTGTGTGAGATGGTGAATGTAAGTAAATAAGTAAGTGTGTGTTGCAAAGACGTGTGCGTGTGCGTGTGTGTGTGTGT
This sequence comes from Sardinella longiceps, assembly GCA_027497455.2. Taxonomy (NCBI): domain Eukaryota; kingdom Metazoa; phylum Chordata; class Actinopteri; order Clupeiformes; family Clupeidae; genus Sardinella; species Sardinella longiceps. The sequence continues at coordinate 354,168 of JAODXP020000006.1, read as the reverse complement.
GAGACTGACCCATGTAGCATTTGTGTGTCTGCGAGGTGTCTGGAGCTGGAGCCTTAAAGCCCCTGGCCTGATGCTGAGTCAGAAGCCCCCTGTCTGTCTGTCTGTCTGTCTGTCTGTCTGTCTGTCTGCCAGGAGCAGACTCTGCTGTGGGGCTCACTCCACATGACACAACATGTGCCACTAATCTCATTACACACATGCAAGGGGGGCTGCATACATGCATGCAGACACACATACACACACACACACACACACACAGAGAGAGAGAGAGAGAGAGAGAGAGAGTTAGCTCAAAAACATACACATACACTCTACACACACATACACACACACACACACAAAGTTTGCTCACAAACACACACATACACTTTACACACACACACACACACACACACCCACACACACACACTGTCTCATACACTCCGCTCACACAAGCCCATAAGGGCCCAGTGCCAATGTCTGTGCTTTGTAAAGCAAGTCTGAACTTGTTATTAGACGTGGCACTGCTATACATTGCTATACGTGTTTGTATCTGTGTGTAAGACCTGCTCGGTTTTATGTGTGCATTATGTGAATGAGGAAGTGTGTGAGTGTGTGTGTGTGTGTGTGTGTGCGTGTGGGTGTTATTGAGCCACAGCTACATTAACGAGGCTGCTATTTTAGGCCTTCTTATGCCCCCAGACACTCCAAAGTTTGAAAACATTACAGAACAAGTGCAATAGTGTAGCCTAGGCTTACAGAGCAGTGCTGGCCAGGCTTGGATGTCTGTCAGTACAACTGCATAACAGATCTGTCGTTACATACAGGGCATGATGTGATGTCACTGTAAGTAGTGGAGAAACCCATGTTATGCATTCAGTCAGCTGTCCCCATTTATAATTTCTTTTTTTTTTGTTCATGCTGTGTCTGTTCAGATTATCTCTGTTAAACATTTTATTTAAAGTTGTATAATTCTTTTTTTGTATTTTAATTTAAGCTTGAATCATTTAGCCAGTTTTCTATATCTATTTCTTTTCTTTTTTATTTTAATTTCATAACTCACTACTGTACAGTTTTCTTACATTCTACTGGTAATGTATATATATATATATATAAAAAAAATTGTGAAATGAAATCTTAGGCTACTAGTCTAAATGTGTAAATATATCTCAATAACAGAAGGTACAGTTGCACGTGTGTTCATTTTTGTACTTAAACAACAGAATAATCACATGAACATTCTTTTTGCACTCATCCCAATGGAAAATGGAAATAAAAGCTTATGTGCTATACATTTTCATGTCATAACACTTAACACACATTTTTTTTTATAATGCTGGTGGTAAGAAAAGCAGACTTGTTTTCTTACAAAAATTTAATACTTTCTTACAACTCTTCTATTCTCTGAGTCCCACATGATTAACATTAAATTTGAAAATGGTCATCATTTAATTCTCATTTTTATTATATGAACACTTTGTAGATTTAATATTGACCATTGACCATTACCATTGGCTTTACCAACAAGTCCAGAAGAGGAGAAGAACAAAAAATGTGATTTATGTGTTGGATTTAAATACAGAATATTTACTTGAGGGCTCTCTTGCTCAGTCAGTACACATAAACAGATACAAGTGCAGGTCACATAAGCAACATAAATACTTTCAAAGTCACAACTGTGTTGGATATTTAACATCAATATTTCAGTAAACTTGATGATAATCCCTTGTTTACACACCTACTCCTTACTGACACATTGAAAATTCATGTCATGTCCTTTAATACAGTGTCAGGTAGTACCCTGCAAAATCCATGATTTTTAATCACATAGATGACCATCAATGACAATGTTTAATGGTTAGTTTACACAGTTGAATAATCTTAACAATGTAAGCATTCATATTCATTAATAACTCATCATTAATAGGATGTTGGCTTCCACTTGTTACCATTTTGTTATCAGTCAACAAAACATTTCAATGTTGTATGAGCACCTCAATTTGACAGGCATATGGAGGAAGATTTCACAACGGTAATGATAACTAGAACATTACTCCATCTCGAAATACTACATTTTCCTAAGCAGAAAATATCAGTTATACTCTTAAGTGATATCAACAATCAACACTTGAAAAATACAAATACAATACAGAACCACTTTAGGGTTGGACTTTTTCTACAAATAAATTATTAAAAAAAGAGAAACTTACAAAATATATGTACAGGCTCAAATATACAACTTCAACTATGTTGCCCCTCGGCCAACATGAATACAACATCTGTCTATAATACAACAACATCTGCATTATATATAACATAACACATCACAAATATGCTGTGGCTTAACAGTCCATCTCTCACTTTACTGTGAACACACTCCTGCAAAGACTTAAGGACTATCTTGACTATCTTCGGGATGAATAAAATAACTATTTATCTTTCTTGTGCAAAACACAAACAGTAGACATTCGAAGCACTACTTTTTATCACCGTATCACACCAACTATTATGGCAAAAGCATTTAAAGCTTTTAAAGCAAAGAAAATAAGCAATCCGCTTATAATTCAATACTGAATAAAACTCAGCACTGTCTGACATACTGAGCAGCAGATGGCTTTGAAAATGATTCCACTTGGTGAAGTCTACACTATACACTGATAAGGAGAGCCAGCTAGCTGGAAAACCAGCTTTTACTGGTCTCTGATGCTTTCTTAGCTGATGGTTGGGTAGTCAGTGCAGTGGGCTAAGCATATCTTATACCGTTGGTGCTTGTGTGTGTTTGTGCGTGTTTATTTGTGTGTGTGTGTGTGTGTGTGTGTGTGTGTGTGTGTGTGTGTGTGTGTGTGTGTGCTAAGGTGCTGTAGGTGCTTGGATCTGTGTAATTGTCTCTCCTCAAGGGTGGCACACACACTCAACTGTCTGGCACAGAGGGAGCCCAGAGTACGTGTGTGTGTGTGTGTGTTTGTTTGTGCACGCGTGCGCGTTTGTGTGTCTGTGTGTCATAGGCTCCATTTCATTTGTGGACCTTCCAGTTCCACAAGACAGGGAGGGTCCAAGAGGGGGAGGAGAGGGTGTGGTCAAACAACACTCTCTCCACCTCCTGTCTGTTCTCAGCCAACCACGTCTTCAGGCCCTCTGACAGACTTCCTGTTTAAAATAAATAAATAAATAAATAAGATACACATCAGTATAAAACCTGAGCAGTGCACAATTACTACTTGAAGTCTGGTTTCAAAACACATCTCCATAAATGAATAACATTTTTATAGGACACTTCAGATAATACCCTAAGGGTGCTGTTTTGTGTTTTGTTATTCCGATCAAGCAAAGATACATTAAATAACTATAACCCAACAGTTAGTTCCACTATGTAAAAAACATCATTCACAAAGGGATGTCAGGTTCATGCTAGATACAGAAAACACTCTTTGAGGAGCCATTATTTATTAGAATCAATACTATATCGAGGGCTGAGAGAGCCAAAAGGGCATAAGTGACATTTCACCAACTTTACAGGAGAGCCAAAAGAAAAATGTCTAGTTTGCTCCTCTGTTCTGACTTCACCTATTTGAAGCATTTATAGCATAACACTGTTATTGACACAGATGGATGACACAATACTTAATAAATAATATTAGCTATATCTTTTAGTCAAAATACAAGTCCTTCTGACTCTAACTGCTGCTCACAGTTAAAACCTTTGCCTTTTGTTTCATAACTTGCTTAGACCATTTTAGCTCTCATTTCTAGATATGTGCTTGTAATTAAAAATAAATAAAACATTTAAATCACACTTGCAGTATCAAACCAAGCACCAAAACAATGAAATTCACTATAGTGCAACAATGCAGTTAGTAGGGCTGTTATGCTAACTTTGGCATTCCTAAGACACACATACTAAAGCATTAGCATCTCAATTGTCAATTGATCCTTTCTTAGCTGCAAACGCAGTTTTAAACACACACTTTTTTGGGTCAGTTTTCTGTCAGAAACACAAGATGCTACTGTGCATTACTTGTGTGTATTTGAGAGAGATTCTGTGTAGTGTCTTTGTCCGTCAGCTCTGATAACGAGAAAGGAAGGATGGAAGGAAGCATCACTGATAAGAGGGGAAGGACGTGCCCATGAGCTCATGCTCACCGGGGGAAAAGTGGAATCTCTCCCATGGCATGACACAAGAATAGGACGGACAACAGTGATGTTGGTGAATCAGTGTTATGCACTCATTTACAGTAAGACATAACGGCGACTGAATAATCAGTGGGAAATGACAGCAGTGCTTCTTTTGTCCATTTTGTAAACTGACTCATGCCTTACTGAGCAGTGGAGATACTATGACTTTCTGAGCAGTGGAGATACTATGACTAATTTCACACTGGGATTGGCTTTAAATGTTTGCATTATTGATGTGCATTTGCTTCGACTGTGTGTTATACCAGAGACACTTATTATAGGCTGCTCTCTGTGAGTGTGTGTGTGTGTGTGTGTGTGTGTGTGTGTGTGTGTGTGTGTGTGTGTGTGTGAGTGTAGAGAGAGAGAGAGAGAGAGAGAGAGAGAGAGAGAGAGAGAGAGAGAGAGAGAGTGTGTATTAGTCATTAGTAATTAGTTACTGTACCTGTGGCTGGGGGAGAAGCCGTGTGTTTATTTCCCAAACACACAAACGCCCGAGCACACACAAACACACACACACACACACAAACACACGGCAGTGCGTTCCACCCGCTCATTCACAGGTCTCAGTGAGGTGGAGGCAGCATGCAGCCCGCTCCTCCTTACTGTGGCCCAGCTCCAGGCCCGCCTGCGCCCCCATCCACACACCACGACTGCGCCCAGTCAGACGCTTCAGCTCGCCCGCCAGAGACAGGCCCCGCCGACGATCATCACGCACCGTCTGCAAACACAGACACACACACACACACACACACACACACACACACAGTCAGTGTTAAGTGTTAAGCAATTATAATATATACATAGTGTGTTATTTATAAATTGTTATATGTAGTCGACTTTTTTTGCCTCTCTCTCTCTCTCTCTCTCTCTCTCTCTCTCTCTCTCTCTCCCTCTCTCTCTCTCTCTCTCTCACACACACACACACACACACACAGACCCAGGTGCCTACCTGCACCTGCTCCTTCAGCTTGAGGATGAACTTGCCGGCTCCTTTCCAGCGGCTCTGAGCCTGAAACACACACTCGTGCTCACACAGCACCCGCTGCACTGACTTGGGTGGGGCCCGCCAAGTCTCCTTGGCAACCTCCTCCATCAGGACGTAGTTACTGGCATCGGGTGGAGACACAGAACTACTGGAGTGCTTGGCCTTACTCAGAGTCTGGAGAACAGGGAAAGAAAATAGAAGAATGTCACACCAAAAAGCCACCTTGAGTAGCTTGAAAGGCGCTACATTAAAAAGTTATTATTATTGTTGTTGTTGTTATTATTATTATTATTATTATTATAATTATTACAAAAGTAATTCCACCTTATTTACCATAAAGACACAAGGACTACTATAGAACCACCATAGTTTGGCCTATTTTAACTAGGGCATACTTTTGTCCAAGGCAAACATTACATGGACATGTATACTATACACTGGTAATTACAAATGATAGATATAAAACATACAGTAAATACAGAAACCATAACATCTGTAAAGAAAAGAATGACTTCCACTATGCATTCATTTGGACTATTTGAATGAACTGAATGCCCAAATAATCCAGCCCAAATAATCCCTTAGCCTATTCACCCAGAGTTGAAGTGCTTAGTCATAATCATACACTGTGTATGATGGCGTATGCCTTATGCTGGACATTATCCTGACCCCTAGTGCACACACACTCACAACCTGCCTCTTTGTCTGTCCCACACAAAACAAGCCTAGAAAAAGAGGTCAGGCATGTTAAGGTTTTACAGGTTTAGCTCTACATAGCACAGAGCTTATGAAGAGAATTGGCAAAACTAAAATTAGTCATGGCATTTTACAGCCAATCGATTGGAGAAACAAAAAGGCAGTTCACTTCACTATTTCTAAGACAATGATTTACTCCAAGCTTTCAGCTGCTCTAGTCTAGTCTCTCTAAGTGCTCCTGTAGCTCTGAACTAAACTGAATTCACTCCAGCATGCTATGACCGAAATACTTCAGCAGTCCTGGGATCCAACCCAATAGTAGTCCATTATCCAATAGGTTCCTCTCTTTCAACATTGAATGTGATGGAAAATGTCACTTGTTGTGTTGAGGTTATACTGTAACTGAGAGAATGAGTATGACTGTGTGTGTGTGTGTGTGTGTGTGTGTGTGTGTGTGTGTGTGTGTGTGTGGGTGTGTGTGGGTGTGTAGGTGTGTGTAGGTGCATGTGGTGGTTGGGGTTGATACACTCGAATGACCACAAAGTTGATGAAAATGACTTAAAAAGGGGGAAAAAACTGAAAAGGTGGAATGTGAGAAGCAATCAATAAGCACAGTTGCTGCTGAAGTCCAGTACCTGGTGAATGATGTCCTGTGCAGTGCTGTGACGCGTGGCTTTTATGACAGTGCGGGGTTGCTCAGGGGAGACATCGTGGACATGAACCAGGAACGAGTCTTCATCCACGACTGCGCTGCTTACATCTTCAGCTCCCTCTGGCACTGTGGTAGTCTGTGGTGGACTCTGCAGAGAGAGACAGAGACACACACACACAGGTAGGAGGAGGCTACTTTAGTCTACTGACACCAATAAAAAAGCTGGATATGTTTGAGCTAAACCATTCACTTTTCATCAGTCTTTGTATGACAAAATTACAACAACCTTTTTTCAAGTATCTTCAATAAGCTGCTCAAAAACGTCTTGCACTACAATAAGTCTACCAACAGGGGGAGCTCCAGGAAAAGACAACCTGATGTCTACGGTAAAATGAGGCATACGGTGATAGAGGACTCCTTAGACACACACACACACACACACACACACACACACACACACACACACACACACACACACACACACACACACACACACACACACACACACACACACACACACACACACACACACACTCACCTCCTCTTTGGTCTTAAAGCACAGCCGGGCAAGGTAGCCCTCTTCAGGGTTCCAGCTGTTGAGCACCTTCAGCACCTCCTCCTCGGCCCCCAGAATCCTCTGCAGCGGGGGCTTCCCTCGCGCCTCCCCTCGGTCCAATCGCTCCCGCGTCAGCGGCTGCCGCTCCTCCACAAGGAACGCGTCAGAGGGAGGGGAGCAGGAGGAGACCAGCTGAGGAGGGACACACAGCCAGAGAGTCAGGAGGAGGAGGAGCAGGAGGAGGAGGAGGGAGAATGAGGAGAAGGCATTAGTAGTCTGAGGGAGGTGGGTAGAGGAGGAGGCGCAGTATTTTAGAGGAGCAGGGACAAGGAGAAGCAATGTCAGGAGCAAGAGAGGGATGTGGCACTAAAGAAGTATAGGGAGAAGACAAGGAGAGAAAGAGAAAGAGAAAGGGAGAAAGGAGGAGTAGAGTCAGGAGGAGGAACAGTTAGGAGCAGCAGCTTGAGGAGGTGCTGATGGAGAATGAGCAAAAGAATCAGAATCAGTAAGAGCAGAAGTGTTGGAGTCAGCTAGAGCAGAAGAATCAGAGTCAGGGGGAGCAGAAGAGTCATGAGGAGTAGAAGAATCATAAATCAGTGAGAGCAGAAGAGTCGGAGTCAGCTGGAGTCATGAGGAGTGGAAGAATCAGAGTCGGGGAGAGGAGAAGAGTGATGAAGAGCAGGAGATCGATGATGATGATGAGGAGGAGCAATGATCAGGAGGGTAAGGAGCAGGAGCATGAGGGGAAGCAGGACAGGGAGGAATGGCAGAAAGATCTGTCAGAGAGAGCAGAGTCAGGAGAAGCAGGGGAGCAAAAGGAGGGAAGGAGGAGAGGAAGAGCAGGAGAGTTAGGAGAGAGAGAAGAATGAAAAGAAACAAGAGAATGGCCAAGTCTCAGTGTCCACCCTTTAAAGACTCACAGACTTAAATGCATGCTCACGCTATGTCTGTAAGGGGTTAACTGGTGTCCCTCTGTCAAAATGAGAAATTTCTGTACGTCTACATCTAATGGCAGACTTTGCTACAGGGAATTAGCCACAATTCATAGCATTGTGATGTGAAAGACTGGCGAAGCATGGAATCATCAAAAAAAGCACCTGTAAACATTTCAAAAACCTTTAAACAATTCACAATTACCAAGAAACAGACATAGAAGTGTGGTTGCAACGTGACTTCAGTGTTATTACAATCAAACGATTTATCACAGGTGGTGTCCCAATCATGCAAACAGCAAAGTGAGTACTCAAGCCTTGCAAACTCATTCACTAAACAGCAGTTAGTTAAGTCCATGAGGGCACAGGGCTTAGTCGTCAGGGAGGACATTGAAACTCAGCCAGTGTAGAGCACCAAGAGGATTTGAGAAGAAGCTGGATAGTCAGAGGCTATTATGAGACAGAGAGAGAGAGAGAGAGAGAGAGAGAGAGAGAGAGAGAGAGAGAGAGAGAGAGAGAGAGAGAGAGAGAGAGAGAGAGAGAGAGAGATCCTATACTCCTCTCACCTTGCTTATGAGCTGTGCGACAGTGGTCCTCTCACTCACACACACCACAGTGAAGAGCTCAGGGCCCGGCGCCCCGTGGACAGTCACCCTGTGTTGCACCGCGGCCCGCCGCTCCTCTGTGTTAAACAACTGCACCAGGGAGACACGGGGGCAAGAGAAAGGTCACACCATGACGGACACGTTACGACTCTCTGACACATAGAGGACAGACTGGAGAGGCCTCCAGACATGCATGTCAGTGAGGGTATTTTTATAACGTCTAAGTTCACATGCCTCCCTCTGCTATGCACAGCGGTAGGAGCTAATTCTGGTAGCCTGTCTGATGGGCAAGCTGGATATGAATTTGAATGAATAAATGAATGAGATGAGACCAAGAGCACGTTGTCAGCTTACAATAGAGGGTTTGGTAATAGTTACTTTATGTCTCGCTTTGCAAAGGGAAAGACATGATGAGAAAATTACTTTTCTCTGGAATGTGAAACATGGAATTTATTTAAATATACAATTTCCGGATTAAATTTGTGGATACAATTGCTTCAGTTTAATTTGCAAATGTTGAGTGTGTGTGTGTGTGTGTGTGTGTGTGTGTGTGTGTGTGTGTGTGTGTGTGTGTGTGTGTGTACATGTGGGTGTGTGTAAGTGTGTGTAAATGAGTGTGTGTGTGTGTGTGTGTGTGTGTGTGTGTGTGTGTGTGTGTGTGTGACTGACCACGGCGGCTGGTAGGGTGTTGCCTGTGGTGTTCTCGTCTGCCCTGCGGCTATAGATGAAGAGACTGGAGATCTCCAGGGACTCATTGTGCTGGTTCCTCAGCTGGAGGTGTCTATAGCCTGGACACACACACACACACACACACACACACACACACACACACACACACACACACACACACACACGTTTTTGATGAATTTGTTTGTCTATCATACAATGACAGTTTGTCTATCATACAATCACCATCATAAGTCAAAGCAACCTTTGCATCTGTTGGTGTCTCTTTTTAGTCAAATAAATCTCCTACTTTCAATATTCATTTATTGTCATTTTCTCATGCGCTGGTGTGGACAAAAACAATGAAATAAATAATATTGTCTCCCTAGCTTTTCTCAGTACCACACATAGGGAATCTGTGCGCTAAGTGGGAATCTATTATACACACACACACACACACACACACACACACACACACACACACACACAAACACAAAAGTGGAAATGCGCAAAAACAAAAAAAAAGATCACAAACATAGCAAGAGCCTGGATATATAAATGCAATACATTAGCTCTGAAAGCTCATACTTGATTTTGCCAAAACATTGCATAGGGGTCCATGTACTGTACATGCAGGCTGGCCTGGGCACTCTGACAGCAGGCTGGGCATCAGCTTTCAACCAGCAAACCTACTGTGTCACACTGCCATAGAGGTGCTGCCCCAGACATATTTCATAATTATTATGTCCAAGTATGTGAGGCTCTGTTTGGCTTTCATCAGCCTCCCCATGCAAAACAAACAGCATGGCCCGACCCAATGGGCCTTGTTTGTGTGAATGTCTGTCTCGCATGGTTTCAGTGGCTACTGCTCTACAAGGCCACTGCATGGCGGAGCGAGCCCTGATTGGGCTACGGTGGGCAAACATCTCTGTTTCCGCTGCAGTTCGTCCCCACGGCAGGAATGAGGGAGAGCGACTGAATTTAGATTCGCAGGGAGGACTGACACCAACGGGGTTGAGAGAGCAGAGGGGAAAAACGTTGGGAATCTGCTTTTAGGAGGCAGAGTGTCACGCGCGTTTCCTGTAGAGCTGCCCGAGATGGCACACTGCTCAAGACACAGAAATGTCCCAGAAAGGCAGAGGCTGCAGCCATGATTCAAGAGTTGTACTCTCTTAGTAAAGATGTAATAAAGAATTTTTCAATTTCATAGTTTTTCAAGAGAGAAGGTTTTGCATTTGCTATTTGTTCTCTTGTTACCTAAATCAAATAGAAAAAAATCTGCTCTCCTTTTCCTCAAAGCTTATTATATTAGCAATCAAACTCTTTATAGCAGATGTAGAATCCCATCTTCTCATTTCAATACCTGTAAACTGCTATACTCCAGTATGGTAAGAATCCCTACCTCCTTTCCTTTCTATCCTGACCAAGCTCTTCTTAAAACCCACCCTCATCTGCCCAGACTAGTGTTTTCTAAAAGCCTGTCCACACCTTTAGAGCCCTGTCCCCAGATGTCCAGACGGATTCTGTCTGTGCCTGTTGTCATCTGTCTTAAATAAAGAGTCCTGTCTAGTGTCTTTTGACAGCTGTCCAGACTGAGGTTATTCACTATGTGTTCTCCCCTGTCCTGATTGAGATGTCCTGTCCCTACATGTCTCTCCCTACCTGTTCAATCCAAAATATTCAACATCTCTAACCTGCCACCTAAATGATGTCTCTTCCTGTCTTAGTGTGAGTTCTCACCTGGCCTTAGTGCTTTGATGGGCAGGATCCTTTGAGCGGTGACCTGTGAGCTGCTGTGCTCCACCACAGAGAAGCGCAGGAAGGCCAAGTCCTCCATCACTATGGGGAACTGGAAACTCTGGCCCCACATTGGATTCAGTGCGTTGCGGTGAGCCGCCTTGGTTCGGAAGTGCGCTGTGTCTGCTGGCATTCCCAGAACATCCACCTCCACGCACGGACTGGCGGCCGTGTTTCCGGGACACACATTCTGTCCGGAGATGATCTAAAACAGAGCCACCACAGGAGGCAGGTAAAAAAGAGGGAGACAAAAAAATGTTTGTAAGAATGAGATACCTTCTTTTCATCCATGCAGCCCAATGTGTGTTTATTGCCATGGTGACCAACCAGTGTGTTCATAGCACTCTGTGTTTCTGCTGTTATGCCAACAGAGTGCGATTAAACAAAATGAGTTGGGACAGGGACTGTCTAAGTATGTGTGTGTGTGTGTGTGTGTGTGTGTGTGTGTGTGTGTGTGTGTGTGTGTGTGTGTATGTGCGCGTGTGTGTGTTGAGTGAGTGGGCTCTGCATTGCATGATATCTACAAGAAACAGAGATGACGAACAGCAGTTGCATGCCGAACAGTACAAACATTCAAGTGACTTCCTCTAACGTTCATATAGGGACATGCAAAAACTACACAGGCCTGTAATGATTGATTGAGGTGTCCTGTCTTAGGACTGGACTGATTGAGGAGTCTGTCCCCACCTCTCTCTACAGAATCACCTTTAAAAATCAAGTCTGCCAATGTACTTTTGAACTTCTACAAAACACAAGCAATATACTGTCCAGAACATACCTTAACTGGGCATGAAGTGCGGCTGTAACTCCCGTAGCGATTAAGGAACCTGGCTAGCGAACTAGTAGCCTGAAAATTGTTGGTTCGAATTGTGCCCTTGAGCAAGGCACTTAACCCAAAGTTGCTCCAGGATGACCGACACTGATGCAATTAATAGTTGGCCAAATCTAAGGCACTTTGGATAAAAGCTTCTGAAAATGCAAAAATGCAAAAGTAAACTCACAGTGAGGGTGTACTGTGCGGGACACAGGCCCTCCAGGTCTCTCTCCAGCGGACTAAAGTGACGGTAGAGGGGACAGCTCTTGTCCCACAGCACAGGGGGCTTCAGAACATAACCACAGCTGCCCCCACTCTCAAACAGGGCTGAGTTCAACTGAAGAGGCAGATCTGAGAGAGAGAGAGAGAGAGAGAGAGAGAGAGAGAGAGAGAGAGAGAGAGAGAGAGAGAGAGAGAGAGAATGATAGACCAAAATATTGATTGATTAAACTATACATAGAAACAGAATAATAGAATGTATATATTGATCAAGCATACACAAAAAGTATGTACTCTTTAAAGGAAACCAGAAAAAAAAAACATCTTCATTATTTAGATTTTTGTGAATTATTTTTAGGTGAGAATCCTGAAAAAATAAAAAACGGAAAGATTAGAGATTTTCTCTTTTGCGACCACAAATCCCCCAGATTAGAGCGGCAGAGAACCCATCTGTATCTCTCTGAGGTTTGGCTGATCTGAGAAAATTCTGCTGGCACACATCATGGAAAAAGAGAAAAATCACGACTGACCAATGAAACCCCCACATTGTGCATTTGTTACCATAACAAAGACAGCAGAGTCCAATCTTTGTCTTCGTCCAAAAGTCCAGACGGTGTTGGAAAGGAAAGGTCATTGTTTTTCAAACGGAACCTGGGAATGGAGCACTGTGTGTGCTTGGAACAGCAGCATAGGCTACGCTAGGCTACGCTATTCATGTGTGGTTATGCAGCAGCAGTGCAGCACATGTGTGGGAACTAGAGAGTAATCTCCTGGATTAAATTCACAGATCTCTTTTGAGTAACTGTGGTTTTGTTAGTCACCAATCTGGGCCAATTCAGTCATCATTACTCAACCCTTGTTTCTTTGCGCAACACACTTAGGCAGAATCCAACACTTGCTATTATTTAGGACACATGGCCTTTCAACAATCAAGTGGAGTATTTGTATATATATATTATATATATGTATTTGTATATATATATTATAATGTCTTTTATGTACATATAAACATGACAGGGGGGTACATAACACATCCATAAAATTCCTCACAAAGTATTTATGACTGTTTCATAGCCCATTCCATTTTGAACATTTACCTAAGGTTGAGTAAAAGTGTCTTGAACGTATTATGAAGAATTTATGAGTGGTCTTTGGTCTTTTGAATGTGTTCCATGGTCTGATTGATCATAAAGCTCACTTTGTCTTTGACTTTGATTTTGCCGTCATCATGAGATACTGAGTATCCAGTACATCTCCTCAATATATATAGTGTACATTGAGGAGGAAAAAGAAGAACTTGTATGACTCAAGGAGGTGGCCACAATGCAAGAGAGGCTGAAAAGCTGAGAGAGGTGTGAATCCTTTCCAGCAAAGCAACGATAGCATGTATGCCAAGAGCCAGGAGTGAGATCATCCTTGTTTTGAACTGGACAGACACTCATCACACACATCACACATCACACATCACACACACACTCACCGTCGGTTTGGTAGTTGAGGGCCACCAGCTGTATGCCATGCAGCCAGAAGAGCAGGGGGCTGGGGTTGGTGGAGTCGATGCGTGTGGCGGCCGGATAGGTTCGGAGCAGCTGGCTGTGGGTGTGCTGCATCAGCTTCTGCGAGTAGCGCCGGCACAGACGCTTGGCTGCGTTCTCGTTCACTGAGCTCACGTGGTAACATTTAGGTGTGCGAATGAGCGCGCTCAGGGACGGTGACGGGCCCACCGGAGGAGACGACGGTTCTTCCCAGCTTGGACGTGAGCTCTCCAGCATTCCTGCATTTGTGTGTGTTTATGTGTGTGTGTGAGTGTGTGTGTATGTGTGTGTGTGAGAGAGAGAGGGAAGTGTCACAAAGGGACGGTGAGTGCAGATAAGTCTCTAATAGTCGCTGCTCTACATAATAAGCTACAGTACACTACAGATTATAGAAACTCAAATCAAGTTTCAATGCATCATTTTAAAACCATATGCACTGATAATAGTCCTATAGCAGATAAGACAAGTATAAGTCTTGATATTGAACCCCAGATAGTTGTCCCCTTGCATGGCAGCCTCTGCCTCCCATATAAAAGGTGTGTGTGTGTGTGTGTGTGTGTGTGTGAATGGGTGAATGTGAGACATACAATGTAAAGCCCTCGTGTGAGTGCTTGTATGAGT
>JAODXP020000006.1:327438-334938 GCA_027497455.2 Sardinella longiceps | reverse complement strand
TGTTTCTATGTTTGTATTTATTTTTCAGTACGCTAACCCTAGTTACATTACCTTATATTAATGGTGTCCTGTTTAAGGAATATTCTATTGCTGCAATAACACCCCTCCACCTACAGAATGACTGCATACCGTAGGTGCACTGTTGCAGTCTTTCCTAAAACCCATTGAACTTTTGTAAACTAGTGAGTGTCCCCTTTAAATTTCTTTAAAGAATACGACAAAGCATATTGAGTTCAATTAAAATGCACTGTTAGCCTAATCCTCAAAGTGATCCAAAATAGTACACTTAGTATATAAAATATGCCTTTAAAAATACATTTCTGGAGGATAAGCACACTTTTGAAAAGTGAACTTTTCTGCACTTCTTTTTCACCTAAGATGGCACACACATAATGGTGACTTGGCAGCAACAAAGCTCTTTCTAAATAAAGACCATAATAAAAGTAGGAGCTTTTATCCTCAAGTGTCTCAAGTGCTTGTATGTTTATTTGTTAGCTGTGTGTAAACCTTGAAGATGTCGGCCATCTTGCGCTGCTGTGGCAGGGAGCAGTGGTTCTCTATGGAGAGGATGACGGGAAGGTCAGAGGTCACGAACGCAGATCGATTCACTGCCTCCACCACATCCTACAAGAACATTGTATCATTGAACACTACATCACTGACGCACACTCGCAGTTCAATTCAATTTCAATCATTTATATTTGACATTTTATATATTTATAAAGGCCAGTAAAAAAGCAACTTCTTACAGTAGTCTTGTCTTTGTTTAATAGAAATAGACCAAGATCTTATTATATATTGATCTGTTTCTCCAAATCATCCCCACCAAAAATACATATATATTGCGAGAGCAAAAAGACTAGAAGAAGACTATATTAAGATCTCAAAATTTATTTAAAATTTGACTTAATTGATCGAGGGCATTCTCATTACCATATAATTTGACAAAACAATGACAAGAACAATGACAAGACTGCCATTTTTTTTTTTTTTTGTGGAGCACAAATAAGGATGTTAAAGTTTGAAACTGACTTTGAATGGGATGCGTGTGGTGAGTGTGTGGCCATGGTAGATAATAGGCACGCCGTCATCTCCATCCCAACAGTCTAGCTCCACACTCCTGCAACCCTGCAGCAGCACCTGTGAACACACACACACACACACACACACACACACACACACACACACACACACACACACACACACACACACACACAGATAAATCTTTTTTCAATTTATCATTTACTCTCATATATTCTTATTTTTGTGCCTCTTCTTTACTACCTTTTCTTGCTCTTTGCTTGCTCATGTATGTATAGTCATTGGACTAGCTCTATGCAAACCTAAGTTCATCTGTCTCTTATCTGAATTGAGCCTCCCTCATTCATAAATGTACTGCACTACCAACATATCCAGAGACTCCTCATGGACCTCACCTGGCTGTAGAGTTCGACCGAGGACTCTCCCTTGAGCTGGTGTCCGGTGAGGTAGGTGTTGTGTGAGGACTCGATGTAGTAATAAGATAGAGGGTACTGCAGATCCTGAACGTTCACCTGAGCCTCCTCCAGCCTGGACGCAAAGCTCTCCTTATCCATCAGAAACCTGGTGCCAACAACAGAGAATAATCAGACCACCAACAGGCCTGCACTGGACTAAACTCCTGAGTCATAACAGTGACTCAGACTACAGCCAATCAAGATTTCTCTCATATTTACCTTTATCTTATTTGGTGGATGTACGTTATTGATTAGGAGATGTACATTATTGATTAGTGCACATTACGTGATTCATATATAGGACAAATGCTGCAGTACTTATCGAATAGACTCGACTGACCTGGCGAAGCCCTCAAAGGACATCCAGCCCATCTGACGCATGTTGGCGCATGGCTCAAACTTCTGCAATATTACAGAGAGACACACAGCTTAACACACCACAAAGATACGTCTGTGAATTCAAGAGGCCAACTCAAGTACGTCATTAAACTCTAAAGAGAGGTAAGGCTCCTTTGATTGGATGCTCTTGTCGACTGTATGAAGGTTGTCTGCTTTGTGTTCCACATACAGTATTGTTAGTTAAGTGTCTTTTAGTTTAAAAGCCTCTATTGCCCACAGCAAGCTTTTAGAGAGTGCCACCATATTTAGTGAACAAAGTTGTTCTGTTTCTATTTTTGCTCAAGTGTCTGGTAGGCAGAGACAATAGTTTTCTGATAATCTCACTGTGGCGTAAGTGTGTGTGTGTGTGTGTGTGTGTGTGTGTGTGTGTGTGTGTGTGTGTGTGTGTGTGTGTGTGGTGTGTGAGCGACAGAGAGAGAGATGTGTGTTTGTGTGTATTTGTGTGTGTCTGTGTTTGTGTGTGTGTGTGTGTGTGTGTGACACAGAGAGAGAATGTGTGTTTGTGTGTGTGTGTGTGTGTGTGTGTGTGTGTGACACAGAGAGAGAGTGTGTGTTTGTGTGTGTGTGTGTGTGTGTGTGTGTGTGTGTGTGTGTGTGTGTGTGTGTGTGTGTGTGTGTGTGTGTGTGTGTGTGTGTGTATCTTCACTTGCCTGTATGATGCTGAGCGTCTGGTCGTAGGTATGGTGCTCCCGCTGGTAGTTGACCAGAAATGCATTGAGCTGGTTGATGCCCCAGGCTTGCGTACCCAGAGAGGTGCTCTCCACACCAGTACCGTTGGACACGATGCTGGAGGCTGCGATGGCATCCCAGATTTGCCGCTGGCCATCGGAAACAGACGCCCGTGCCCGCAAGGACAAGCCCACATCTGCACCTGTGCGCGTCAGGAGGTCTGACGTCGAGAGGGGAGAGAGGGAACACAGGACGCAATGAGGTGGGAGAAACGCCATGCAGATTTGTTTATTCAGGGCAGTGGGAAGATGCCTGAGGGATGTCAACACAGCACATCATGAATTGAAATACAGTACCCTGTACCCCACTACACACACACACACACACACACACACACACACACACACACACACACACACACACACTCACACACACACTCACACTCACATACACTCACCTAGGTCAGGCTGTGAACTACTAAGTTTGTCATCAATACTCAGGTTGGTGTAGACTGGCACAATGTCAGTGGTGGCACGACTGCATGGTATTGCGTGGGCATCAAAGAGTTCCTTCAGGTCCTTACGGCTGCGAACACTACACATACACAAACACAAACACAAACACACACACACACACACACACACACACACACACACACACACACACACACACACACACACACACGCACACAATATGATACGATTACATTTCTATGTGGGACAATTTGTACTAAACTTTTAGCTCAGCCCTATGATATGACCACTGCTATGGTCAGTTCTCCATGCCACAGCTCAGGTGAGGTCTGACTGACCTGAAGGACTTGAAGAGCTCCACAAACTCGGTGAAGCTCATGGTGGAGTCGGAACCCATCAGGTTTTCGAAACTCTTCAAGGAACTCTTCCCTCGAGCCGCCAGCATGCGCCCCGACCAGTTGCTATGGAGACACCAGCCACACAAACTTAGAGTAATCGCTAACATCAACACCTTGAAATTGAAATTGGTGATTGTGGGTGAGGGAGTCTGTGTATGTGTGTGTGTGTGTGTGTGTGTGTGTGGGTGTGTGGGTGGGTGAGATGTGTAGGTGAGGGAGCGCATATGTGTGTGTATGTGTGTGTGTGCCTGTTCGCTCATGTGAGAACACGCCTGTGTGCGTGAGTGGATACATGCATGTCTATGTGTGTATGTGTGTAATGCACGCATGTACTGTGTGTGTGTGTGTGTGTGTGTGTGTGTGTGTGTGTGTGTGTGTGTGTGTGTGTTTTACCCTGTACTGGCAGATGCTGAGAGGCTGTTGTTGGAAGATGAGGCAGAGGAGGTTGAGGAGGAAGATGCACTTAGAGGCAGTGCTTTACTGACCGACAGGGAGAAGGGTCCAGGTAGGCCAAACGAGCCACTGTCATCTGTGACACAAACACACACACACACACACACACACACACACACACACACAAATTCAAACATCCACATATGAAAATCTGCACAAAACGTATCAAAAGGCTACATATCTATGAATTTACACATTTGAAAATGCGTCCAGCAGTGTTTGGCTGTGTGTGTGTGTGTGTGTGTGTGTGTGTGTGTGTGTGTGTGTGTGTGTGTGTGTGTGTGTGTGTGTGTGTGTGAGTATGTGTGTAAATATATGTGTGTGTGGTTCTCTCTGTGTGTGTACAGTATGTGTGTGTATGCATGTGTGTATGCTTGTGTGTGTGTGTCTGTGCGTGTGTGTACAGTGTACAGTATATGTGTGTGTGTATGTGTGTGTGTGTGTGTGTGTGTGTGTGTGTGTGTGTGTGTGTGTGTGTGTGTGTGTGTGTGTGTGTGTGTGTGTGTGTGTGTGCTCCTTACCAAGCTCATCCTGATCTACACTGTCTGATGGGTCTGACCCACTTCTGCCCAAAACTTCCCGACTATTCTTCACCTTCCTGGAGACTATTTCATCATCTGTAGCGTCTCCACTGTCTCCCTGTCAAACACACACACACACACACACACACACACACACACACACACACACACACACACACACACACACACACACACACACACAAGAAGCAAATTAACAACTCCAAGTATTTAGTAATTGATGAAGGATCTCATTGCACAAGATTTCCCTTACCCGCATTAGGGCTTTTTTCTTCTTTTTATTGGTGTTGATGATGCTGCTTTTTTGATTGGTTGTTGTTGTGAGAGAGCTGCTCTTTTGATTGGCTGTCATATTGAGTGGGTTATTCCATCGCCTTCCCCCAAATAACTCAATGGCTTGTGCTAATGTTGGGCCCTCATACCGCGCGTCCTCCTACAACAGGCAACAAACAGGAAAGCACATGTTTACAGAACAAAATGTTTTTTAAACAAACAAATAGATAAGAAGCACTTACAATAAAACACATAGATGAAAACTATCTTTTTAAAAAAAATACAAATGATTGTATTTACTTTTATGTGTGTATCTATACAGCCACAATTCATATCTGTTACTTTTACATTTAACAAACAGTGGTAAAAAAAAGTTGTCAAGTGTCCCTTTAACAGATGCAATCATACACATAGTCCGTCTTTATTCCTCAAATACACCTAAACACACATACACATAGACTAAACACACAGACACATGGACACACACAGACCCATGCACACACTCTCTACACTCCCCCCTTCTGGACTCACTGGTATACCTGGTAAAGGTTGACATACTGCCTCCTGAGCCAATGTAGCCTCTGGTCTGGGAACCTCCTCATCCTTCTGAGCGCGCTCAGCAGCCGGGCCAGTCCATCGTGCAGCGTCCGTACCGTGTGGCTCGGCCCCACAAAGTGCAACAGTCTGTTCTCTGTAGTGTGTGTGCCGTAGAGGAGCGTCAGTGCACTGTCCTGGGCGCTCAGTGTGGTCGGCAGTTTGTTCTGTGCACACACGTTAGCCACGTCTGCACCTGGGTGGCCCAGGAACACGGCCTTGACCACACCCATGTCCAGGAAGCCATCGGCCAGGCCACACAGCACTGACTGACCGCACCACTGCGGCCGCACATGGGGGAAGTCCTGACTGCTGCCTCCTGGGAGACAGTAAAGAAAATGGTGGATAGGATACCAATGCTCTTACTCCAGGAATGGGAGTTTGTTTTATCATTTGTGTTGTGTACTTATGTTTATGAAATAGCGACAATGAAATCATTAGGTACAAGTATAGAAAAACAGCTAAATAGTACAATACCAAGAGTTCTGCAACAGAATCCAAAACCAATGCTTCAACAGTGACATTATATACACACAACACAATACAAAGTACACCCACCTGGGCTCCGGAGGCGTCCATTGGAGGGGCAGCCACTGTGGATCTTAGCCCAGGTGAGGAAGCAGTTATCGGGCTGCAGCTTGAGGAGGCACCGGGCAGTTTGGTGGGTGTCCTGTTCGTAGTGGATGATGGTGGCCCCCTGCAGCAGGAACTGGTGCACATCCGCACGGATGGACAGTGCGTACCACGGAATGAGCTCGGTGCCGTGGCCGAACGCTCGCTGCGTCTCCTCTACGCCCTGGAAGTCCGGCTCCACTTTGGATTGATCTGATAGGTCAGTCTCTGAGTCGGAGAGGTCACCCACAGTAAACCTGGCCAATCAAAACCAAGAATCGGTTACTTTTGGTAGCTATACAATACCATGTGAATCTATGGTGATTAATATATTTAGTTACATACAGTAGCTAAGTTATGATACTAAGATATATAGTACACAATGTAGCAATAAATAACAAAACATTTCAAATGAAGACTTTTCAAGCTGTCATCTTAATGAAACTAATTGAGTAACAGTAAAAGGATGTTGACATGCCAGTAAGCACACTGACTCCTCATGGTATATGCAGGGAACACTTGATTTCTCAACATGCACATTCAGGACTCCTCTTCAATACCATGTCATCCGGGGACACTACATGCATACAGTATACATTTACTGTAGTTACTAGTGTAAGAAAAGCACTCAATTTGTGTCTCTTGTCAGCCTACATTATTTAGTGCGTACATGGTGGGGGGAATACTGTATGTGTGGAGGTGTACTGTGTATGTACTGTGGAGGCTCAAGGGTGGAGGCTCAAGAGCTTTGGTAAGGGGTTAGCCATGGTGGAGAGTTGGTGAGGACATGACAGGGGAGCTGGGTTAGTGTGCTGTCTATATGTGGTAAGAGGGCTTATTGACGGTGGCAGTGGTGGTTTGGTGTAGGTGGGGGTGTGTGTGTGTGTGGGGGGGGGGGGGTACCATTAAGGCAGGGGTGATGGGCAATGTACTGAGTGTGTATGTGTACACAGTAGGTCAACTATTATAGAACTATAACATTGTATGTGTAAATGCAAACTGTTATAATTTCTTTGTGTGAATACAATACATTAATAATCTGCAGATTTACACAGAAATCAGACTTCTTACAGTGCAGAGATCATAAACATAATTATGTTGTCCACCACAACCACAATGATTAAAGTACAGTACAGAGTTGCATCTCGATTAGAAGAAACAGATACACAAGGGTGATTTCAAACACCACAGCACAGTATCACAAAGCCCAAATCTGCTACAAACACCATGCATCATTGAACAGACAGATTGTGTTCCTGTGTGTGTGTGTGTATGTTTGTGTGTGTGTGTGTGTGTGTGTGTGTGTGTGTGTGTGTGTGTGTGTGTGTGTGTGTGTGTGTGTGTGTGTGTGTGTTTGTGAACACTTGTTCCTGAGTGAGCAACTTACTGAACACGTTTTGGTTCGGTGGAAGTCCTGAATGACAGTGAACTGGGAAGATGACGTGGAGACAAAGAGGGAGGTCAAACTAAAAACAATACTGGCAGCAGAAACACTATTCTGGGCGTCGGTGACGACAAACACAGAGATGACTCACTTACCCCCGCCCTCCCCCCTCCCTTACCCCCAAAAAAGAAAAAGTAATTGCATCAGAAG
>JAODXP020000006.1:312438-319938 GCA_027497455.2 Sardinella longiceps | reverse complement strand
ATTGATCAAATGGGGAGCGATGTCTGTGATTCTGTGATGTATTAGGGCGGCGGGTGGAATCTGTCTTCTGATAAGTGACTCAGAGTTGAGTCAGGTCTTAAATCTGCAGACAGAAACCAGGTTAAAACGCATAAAATCCCTGCTGAGTTTGTGCTGAGGGAAAGCCAATAAAAACCTGAGTAACCCGAAAGCGAACGCCAAAGATAACGCCATGTAAAAAGCTCAAGAAAATGGAACCTCATAAGAGCAGAGAAACAAGCACATACACACACACACACACACACACACACACACACACACACACACACACACACACACACACACACAAAACACTACATGTATAGCCCATGTATAATATATACAGAGAACACATGCCCAAAAAACACATGCACACATGGATAAAAACACATGTTTGCACAGACACACACACACACACACACACACACACACACACACACACACACACACACACACACACACACACACACACACATATACACATACAAACCCACCTCATTAAAGCGTGACACCAGGTCCTCCACTGCGCTGGACTGCTGGCTGTAGATGGACATGGTCGGGGCTGACAGAGACATCCTGAGCTGGGCATGCTGCTGCTGCTGCTGTTGCTGCTGTTGTGGTTGTGGCTGATTCCTGCCCAGACTCTCCCCCTCTCTGAGTGGTGCCATATGCCCCTGGTCATGGCCATGGCCCGGCCCATGCTGGTACTGGTGTTGGTGTTGGTGTTGGAGTTGGGTGGCACAGGGCAGCGTGAGGTCATGTGTGAGGAAGCTGAGGTAGTCGAGAGGCAGCGTGCGTCGGTACAGCTGAAGCTCCTGCTCGGTGAGCATGGCGGCTATCTCCTCCGGGAATTGGATCAGGTGACGCAGCTCGACCAGCTCCTTGCTGATGCCGCTCACCACACCAGAGGCACTGCCAGTACCACCGCCACCGGCACTGCCACCAGTGCTTGTGCCCATCGGGGAAGTGGCACCGGCGCCACTGCCACTACTACAGCCAGCCATGGGGGAACTCAGCTGGCGCTCTGAGGAAGTGGACAGAGAACAGACGCACTGTCAATAACAAACAAACAACATCAACAACAGTTCTGTTTCCCAAAGGCATAGTTGCTAAGTAAGTTAGCAACTTTGTTGGTTGCAATGCAATCTCCCATAGCCTTGTTAGCAACTATGCTTAGGGAAATGGATGCCTACTGTCTTTTTGTTAACTTTATAAATTAGCATGTCAGCTGGAGGCTGAAAAAATGACTATGAAAATAAGTGTGAAATAAGGACAGAAAGACAAAAGACAAAAATGACAAATTATCAAATATATTATTGCTATTGTATATAAATAACAATACACCCATAGGTGAAGAGGTCTGACTAAGAGACAGAGAGATGAACAAAGGAAAACAATATTGCAGACATTTTTCAAGAGTAGTGTTTCAGCTGAAGGAGGAGCTTATGACAAAAAAGGGGAGATTGATAAAGACAATGAAGAGAAAGGCAAAGACATCAAAACAAGAAGACGAGAAGACAAGATGAGTTCCAAGGGCGCATACGGGAAGTGCAGGCAGACAAACAATATAACCTGACATTCTGCACTGCAGCAGTTTCAGTCAGTCTTGTTCTGATATCCATGTGTGTGTGTGTGTGTGTGTGTGTGTGTGTGTGATCAGGGGGCTTGTAAAGAAAGAGAAAGGAAGAAGTAAAAAAGAAAGATGTCACATCATCATGAGGAGTGGGATAATTGCAGGCCTGTGCACCCACATGCTCCTCTGTAGTGTGGAGGAATGACAAAAGTGCACTTAGCCTAGCGCGCCTTCATTCTAGAGCATAGCCATGGAGCAACATGGCACTCCATGACACTTGTGTACATGTGTGTGTGTGTGTGTGTGTGTGTGTGTGTGTGTGTGTGTGTGTGTGTGTGTGTGTGTGTGTTTCGATGCTCTGCCGAGGTCTGTCTGGGCCACTGCCTGCTCTGTGTCCTAATGTTTCCATGCATACATCCTGGGGGTCGGTGGCATAAACAGCCAGAAGGCTGTGATACTAATGTTCCTCTGGACATCGTCTGTGTCCCCCACGCGACACGGTCAACATCAGACAGACACTGAGGACGGGGAATGGCAGTGGCGACAGCAGCATGGCGTCTCGATTGCTCAAACCCGTGCACAAAAACACATTACCTGTCTTTAATCTCGTTCCAGTTACGTATGGGCACTTTGCGGTGTTTTGTTGCAGGATTATCTGCCGAGAGCCAAGGACAAGAGTGGACGGACGGAGGAGAGAGAAAACAGACGTTCATCTCGGCTCTCGCTACGTCTATTTGTAAAACTCAGCTTATTCTTTGACAGTCCTATTACTAACACTAGTGTTGCTAGATGCCTGTGTGGTAAACACTGTCCAGGAGAATGAATATGAAAGTATAAATATGAAATAAGAGGACATGACAGTGAGACTTTACAAGGCTGACAAATGACAAATGACAGACAAGTGCACACAGAGAGAAAAATGCTGACAAATAACGGAGGAACTGATGAAATTTGATAAGGCACCTAGGTACAACGGATTACAAGAAATACAAGGACATTTTATTGTCACACACATGTAGGTGTAAGACATGCAGAATCATGTCACTGAAATTGGATCACAGATGCCAAGACAAGGGAAAAAGACTGGGGAGAAATATACAGGACATTCTGACAAAGTGACCACCAAAAAGATCATCACACAAACTAGTGGCTTAAACACTGAACAACAAGCCATCAAATTGATATGAACTGTAAACAAGCACTATCCACAGTGTTTTAGAAATATACCCAAGTGCTACACAAGAGAGAAAACAGGTAGAGTTGGTCTCCCAAGAAACCTAGTCAAACACTCTCAAACAAGCACTAAAAGACACTAAAGGAGGCAGAGACGGGGAAGGAAGGAGTCGGATGGCTACTAAATGGGAAGATAAGCTTTCTGGTCTTTCATGTGGTGCCGTCTCATCGCCTGATAACACAGCCTAACATTCCACCTGTGCTTATGCAGCAGCCTCCGTACCCATGGAAACCATCCAAGCATTTACAATTTCCACTTCTCTCAAGACCACTTTTTAATCAACGTCGTTACAACACTACTAATGATGAAGGACTTTGTACTTACAATGCACACACATGCGTGCACACCGACACACACACACACACACACACACACACACACACACACACACACACACTCACACACTCACACACATACACATACAAATAAAAGAACAGAAATAGCACTAATAGACACTTACACACACCACTAAAGACACACACTTAAGATCATTCAGACATGCATAAAACATGTGCATTGATTTGGGCAATAGCTCAGCTTACTGGGCAAAGTACTAAGTGTACAAGTGTGAAATCAAATCACGCACGCCAACGCAAGCCACCACAAAACGGCAAAGTCAAGCTCAACTTACTGAGGGGCTGTCGATACATTCGGCGAGACAGCTCCATGCCTCACCACCGAGAGAAGAGAGAGACAGGGAGAAGAAGAGAAAGAGAGAGAGAAGAAAGAGTGGGAATGGAGAGACTGCTGCCGGCAGTGCATGCAGGCGAGCAGCGCTTGTCGCCACGGCGGTAAAGCATTTAAGAGCTACTAAACAGCTGAGGGATCAGATCCTGTTTTCTCTCCCTCCCTCCCGCACTCCCTCGCTCTGTTTCTCCCCTCCCTCCCTCTCTCTCTCCCTCTCTCTCTCTGTCTCTCTCTTGGTCTTTCTCCCTCCCTCTATCAATTTCTCTCTCTCCCTCCCTTTTGCGTTCTCTCTCTCTTCCACTTTCTCTCTCTTTCACTCTCTGCTCTCTCTCTTTCTCTGTCACTCTCTCTGTTCCCTCTTGATCTTTCACGTGCCAGCTCTCCGTCTTTCTCACTTAAGACACACACACACACACACACACACACACACACACACACACACACACACACACACACACACACACACACACACACACACACACACACACACACTTTCTTGACCAAAGTCTTTGATGTCATTTCCTTTCTCTCAGTTTCTCTAAGCAAGGTAAAGCTATCTCTCTCTCTCTCTCTCTCTCTCTCTCTCTCTCTCTCTCTCTCTTCTCTCTCTCTCTCTCTCACACACACACACACACACACACACACACACACACACACACACACACACACACACACACACACACTCACACACACACTCACTCACACTCACACACGGGCCTCTGGGCTGCATGTTGAACATACTGTGCATAACTGGGAGCCCGAGCGAAGAGGTCAGGTTCCATCCAGCAGACCACGTATGAAGGAAGAAGAGTCCAAGCTTCTCCGTGCTTTGACTACACACACATACACACTGTGTCTCAACACACACACACACACACACACACACACACACACACACACACACACACACACACATACACACATACACACACAGAGACACACACACACAGACACACACACACACACACACACACACACACACAGGTGAGCATTGATAGCCCAGCTGCTGGCCATTACAATCAGCTGATCAAAAACAAGAGCAAACCACAGGCTAGCACACTCTCCAGCTTCTGTTGTAGCCCATAGATCTGTAGCCCATAGGTGGACTGGGCCAGTCATATCCAGACGGCCATTAGATTGTTATGGTAAGATCGTTACATGGCCTCTCATTACGGTAAGATGGTTACATGGCTGCTCTAAGACAGCAGCTGTGCCCACAGCTGTAATCATATTCCCATGACTTCCATGCAGCAGACCTCCCCTTTAAAGGCCCACATTATAAAGGCATCCACTTTGTTGAGGTTCCACTGATGAGGAATATCATCAGATCGAGCCCAAAACTTGGCCTGCTTCTTGGGCCACTTTATCATTCCTCGATCTCCATGACTGGGTTTATGACAGAGATGGTTTTAGCTGATGAAGTCACTTCCATAGAATGTTGTTTCTGCGTTAGCTCAGCATAGCATCTCTCAAAACTCATTTAGGGTGTCCCAAAAAGTCTAAACACACAAACAGACACAGACACAGACACAGACACACACACACACACACACACACTCTGACATACAGCTCCAGCTTTCTCTCTCTTCTAGACAGCATTCTTCTTAAAGCACTGTCCTCATACCATTGTCTCCCAACACTGCCTTAATAAAACAATCCTCACACTCTTTTAGAACACTGTCCTGATCAAGCTATGTTTGCGATGCTGTCCTGGCAACACTGTCCTCTCAGAATCCAAAAATGTTTCACAACAGTGTCCTAGTAAGGGTCACTAGGGCCTCTACACTGTTGACTGTCCTCTCCATGCACTCATCTCAACGCTGTCCCCATGTATTGTCCTTCTAATGCAGTCTGTGCCACAATGCTGTCCACAAAACATTGCCCTCTAAACAAAAAAAAAATTCCCTCTGACCCTGTGTGTGTGTATGTGTGTGTGTGTGTGTGTGTGTGTGTGTGTGTGTGTGTGTGTGTGTGTGTGTGTATGTACATGTGTTTGTGTGTGTGTCTGTCGGTATGTGTGTGTGTGTGTGTGTGTGTGTGCGCGCGTGCTTGCATGTGTGTGTGTGCATACTGTGTGTGTGTGTGTGTGTGTGTGTGTGTGTGTGTGTGTGTGTGTGTGTGTGTGTGTGTGTGTGTGTAGCACTATAGCCCATGGAGCAGGGCCCATCTCTTCAGCCTGACTGGCTCCCAGAGGCATGTGTAGCATGTGAGTCTGGTTCCTGACCTGTGGGGGCTCTGGGGCTAAAGCCTGTGCCATCAGTTAAGCTGCCTGCCTGCTGGAGGCCACTGTGTCTGAGAGACATGGAGAGAGAGAGAGAGAGAGAGAGAGAGAGAGAGAGAGAGAGAGAGAGAGAGAGAGAGAGAGAGAGAGAGAGAGAGAGAGTGGATACGCATGTATTTTTGTTGGTATGCTTTGAATTGTGTTTTGATGTTTTGAAGTGACCTATTTGTCATGCCCACAAAGGACCTCAGATTTTGGGAAGAGGGAAAGAAAAAAAAAGAGATAGAAAGAGATAAAAAAGAGACTGTGAGAGAGATAAAAAGAGGCAGTGAGTAAGGTTTGAGGGTGTGTGTGTGTGTGTGTGTGTGTGTGTGTGTGTGTGTGTGTGTGTGTGTGTGTGTGTGTGTGTGTGTGTCCATGTGTGTGTGTGTGTGTGTGTGTGTGTGTGTGTGTGTGTGTGTGTGTGTGAGTGTGTAGGGGTGGGGGGTGTTGGCGGCAGGGCTTATCTGGGCCTCACACAGTATCATAGAGCACAGAGTAAGCGGGGAGCTGCTCCCAGCATATGAGCATTTGTGCTCAGGCCTCTGTGCTCCTAAGCTCCTATGCTCCCTTTATGTAACCTGCATTAAACAAAAGGCTCAAGCACACATGCTGGGGAACATGCTGCTCCCATGCTCTTACCCACACACACACACACCGCCAGTCAGCCAGGTGGACTGTCATACAGAGAATGAAAGAGGGAGAGAGAGAGAGAGAGAGAGAGAGAGAGAGAGAGAGAGAGAGAGAGAGGGCTGGACTTGACTTTTGAAAAAACCCTTTTATTGGATTGTTTCATGAAGCAGAAAGGGAATGGATAGAGATAGAGAGAGAGAGAGAGAGAGAGAGAGAGAGAGAGAGAGAGAGAGAGAGAGAGAGAGAGAGAGAGAGAATGAGAGAGAGAGAGAGAGATAGACAGAGAGAGAAGAAACTGAGGGAGCTAGATCTCTTTTTCTTATCCTTCTTATAAAAACAAGATTGTAGACGATGACCTTGCTGATCTGACAAGGGCCATTATATAAGTCCTCACCTGAGGACACTGTGAGTGAGTGAGTGAGTGAGTGAGTGAGGAGCTCTGGGCTGAACCCTCTGCTGTTATTAGCATATTATGTATGAAGCCACGGCTGATTACTGAAGTCAAGGGTGCTTATCCCGGCAACCTTCTCTCTCTCTCTCTCTTTCTCTCTGTCTCTCTCTCTCTCTCTGTCTCACTCTTTCTCTTTCTCTCTCTCTCTCTGTCTCTTTTTTTCTCTTTCTCTATCTCTCTCTATCTATCTCATTTTCTCTCTGTCTCTGTTTTCAATCTTTCTCTCATATACCTCATGAGAGGGAATAAGCTCTGTGCCATCTCTAATAGGGATCAAGTTCACAATGTATTGAGTTCAGATTACATATGAACCTTGGGCAGTGACCGAATGCCCCATATTCCCTTGCCACTGTTTCCAGATCAGCTGCTCGCATCCAGTCCTTGCCTAGAAGGAGCTGAGAATGCCTTTCATGTGTT
The DNA here is from genome assembly GCA_027497455.2 of Sardinella longiceps. Classification (NCBI taxonomy): domain Eukaryota; kingdom Metazoa; phylum Chordata; class Actinopteri; order Clupeiformes; family Clupeidae; genus Sardinella; species Sardinella longiceps. The sequence continues at coordinate 312,665 of JAODXP020000006.1, read as the reverse complement.
GGCCCGCACTGCAGTGTGCAGTGCGTGTTCCTGACTCTTTCACAAGTCTGGTGTCGCGTTACTGAGGACAGTCGGTTCCAGACGGAAGCCTTCACAACAAGTTGATTCACCGCAGTGTGACAACAACATAACCTAGAGGTCACGTGTCCAACATAACCCACCCTGCATGTCTGAACATACAGTACATGTACATCTGTATGTATATAATTATATGCTGCCCTTCAAAA
>JAODXP020000006.1:302438-307438 GCA_027497455.2 Sardinella longiceps | reverse complement strand
AGAAACAATCAAAAAAACAAAGTGAAAGAAATGAGAGAGTGTATGAGAGAGTGTGTGTGTGAGAGAAGGGCGGGGGGCGAAAAGTGAATGTGGCACAGTTACGAAATCTTCAATCTGGCTGAGTGCGTCAGAGCCGAGGCGAAGCAGGCAGGTGGCGAACAGCAAACGCTGCAGGTCAAGCTTTTAGTGACAGGGCTCTCTCCTGCTCAGAACTGGCTCTCTCCTTCTCTCCTCTCTCTCTCCCTTTCTCTCTCTCTCTCCCCCTTTCTCTCTCCCACACTCTCTCCACACCTCTCTGTCTCCCTGATTAGCCCCCCATCTTCAACACAAACAACAAACACTCTCTCCCTCACACACGTGCACACACACACGCGCACACACACACACGCGCACGCACACACACACACACACACACACACACACACACACACACACACACACACACACAAAAACACACACACATTTTCTTTGAGATCAATTCAAATAAAACTGGTTCTTATGAATGAATGACTTCCCTGTTTCCAAAGCTACATAAGATATATTGTGAACCTGCTATTGCATTTTATGAAGATATTTTATAGGGTAGAATTAAGCAGTAACCAGTGACAGCAAATCGTAAAGCTCTGCTTTTACCCTCTTTAGAAATAGCACAATGAATAAACAAACTGTACTGTAAAAAACTGTACTGTACTGTAATACTGTAAATATTGGAGAGCATTTAAACATCAGTCACAAAACAACTGTTCTCTTGGATCATCCCACTCATCATTTTCAGCAGATGAAATAAAATTGAAAAATGCTCCGCAATAAATTTGTCTCAATCAATTCTTATCTGCCCCTTTTTTTATGAACAGATCATATAACACATCATAGGGTTAGCATAAGGTGATTGAGATCTGCTGCTTGTGTAGTGAGCGAGTACAAACATAATGCTCATTCTTTTTTTCCTGTTCTCAACTTAAATTCATCGTTGGAAACACAGAGGAATCTTTTCTCTTTACTCAGCTGCCTTTAAGTGCATGATAAAAGCTAAATGTTATAGAAAAAAATAGGGTTTTAGGGTTTGTAGATTTGTTTTGGATTTGATTTTCCTCCATACGCCTGCACCTGATGGGACCTGTTGATAGTAATCAGTTTATTTTAGAGAAAATTGTGGAACTGTGAGTTGATGCAATTTTAACTTTTACTTCATATATGTTTATCCTGTTTGATATGATATTGCAACCCAAAGCTCTGCCATAGCAGTACTATAAGTGAAGGCTCTGAAGTGCTGAAGAAGGTACTAAAATGCTGTCTCTTCCACTTATGTCAAAGACCGGAGGGAACCTCTCCAGGGTTGAGTAGCAGTCTCAGATCGAGAATGTGCTTTGTACATCCAACATGTCTGTGCGGAATTCAGGTGAAGTAGTTCTGTTGGCCTCTGGTTCCGCTGTCCTTCTCTCTCTCACGGACATCAGGGACAGCTTGTGTTAACAATATTTTAGCACGGGGAGACCACCCACAAGACATCTGCACAACACGGCATACTGAAGGGATGAGCTTACCGGTCGAAAGTACATCGATGAGAGACAGACAGCAAGAGAAGCAGGAGAGAGAGAGAGAGAGAGAGAGACAGAGAGAGAGAGAGAGAGAGAGATTGATTGATTGTGATACAGACATCAGATTGTGATTATATTAGATTGTGATACCAATTTATGTCCTTTATGTCCTATGAGGGTTCCGGACCGAGTGCTAGAGTGGGCAATGGGATCCAGCCTTGGTGAATTGTGGATATGCACAGCTGTATCTGAGACTCCCTCAACGCCCCCCCTTCATTACTCTGGCCCTTACAGAGGCAACGTTTCAACGTCTTGACAGGAGATGGAAGAGATGGAGAACCACTGCTGCCAAATTGAGCCACAACCGAGGCTGCAAGCTCACATTCACTCTGTAAACACACGCAATAAGAGTACGTTTTGGCCACCAAGCAAGGTGCCGCGTGAGAATGTATACGGAGCACGCACAAATGCTCTTAACCATCGCTAAAGCTTTGCGTGCATCGCAAACCTGGATGGGCTCTGACGAATATCAGCTGCAGGTCTAGTACACAAATCGGGACAAAAGCCTCAAATCAAGAACCCCCCCCCCTCTCCCCCCTCCCCCGGTCCCCATCCCCCTCAGACTCCATTCATAAGAGACTGAAGACGCTGTCTTCTGGTTGGCACTTGGTAATGCTCTCTAAGTCTAAACTTCCTGCACACTCCGACAAAAATTCTCTCTCTCTCTCTCTCTCTCTCTCTCTCTCTCTCACACACACACACACACACACACACACACACACACACACACACACACACACTCACACACAGCCACTTGTGAGAGGCCTTTCTCCTCTGTGAGATTGCTTAAAATGGACTGGAGGCTTGTAATGTTATTGAGGCACAGAGGCAAGCTGGTGCTCTGCGTCCCATCTATTCCGACTGTTTGCTTTAATGAGAGTGACAGTGGACAGAGACAGTAGCAGAAGATGCCCTTCCTTTCTCTCTTAGCACTCTCATTCCTCTCGCTCTTTCTCTCCGTTTCACTCATTTCTCTCACACCTTCTCAGAGTTACTCTATCTCTCCATCTCTCTTTTCTCAGAATATCTCTCCTCACATCTCTCTTGCTCTTCTTCCTTTAACTCTTTTTTCCTTCCTCCTTCTCTTTGGCTCTCTCCTCAGAGCTTCCTCTGTCTGTCTGTCTGCCTGTCTGTATTTTCTCTCTCTCTCTCTCTCTCTCTCTCTCTCTCTCTCTCTCTCTCTCTCTCTCTCTCTCTCTCTCTCTCTGTCTGTCTCTCACAGCCTCTACCTTCTCTGAGCATTTTTCTGCCTGCTCTCTTGCACACTCAATTCAATTTCAATCCAATGTTGCTTTATTAGCGTGACTGTTAGTACACTGTTGCCAAAGCATAACAAGACATAAACGTATTAACTTGAAAGATATTAAAACATAAAACAATATTTAAACTGTGTGACAATACAATATAGAAACACACACACACTTTCTCACTCCCTCCGTCTCTTTATTTTCTGGTCTCTCCTCTAAGAGTTGTGCTATTTCCATCTCTGTCCTTCTCACTGAACATCTTTCCTCCCATCTTTCTTCCTCTCTTTCATTTTATTTCCACCCCTTTTGCTCTCTCATCTCTTCCTCGATTCTCCCTCTCATTCTCTTGTTGCCTCTCCCTTGTCTTGTCCTCTCCATCTCTCTCTCTCTCTCTCTCTCTCTCTCTCCCTCTCTCGTGCTCACAACACTGACATCAGTTCAACTGCTCTGATCTGCTCCTCTTAGGCATTTCTTCCCTGACTGTTTACAGACTCCTCAGTGGACTTACCCAGCCAAGGCTCATTAATCCATAGAGGACTAAACCAAATCCCCCGGTAAAGGACCTGCAGGAATGCCATTGTGGGCCTTTACTGCTCATGTAACAGGGACAAACATGCCCGTTGTTCTGCCATTCACTCAATTAGGTGCTAATAACCCATCCAATAATATATATCTCTACTGCTTTATTATCGACAAACTGCCTCAAAGGGTGTATTGTGTACTTTCGACATGAGAGCTATGCATTTCTCTAATGCATATCAACTATTTATGCTATTTCTTCTTCTTCTGCTCTCATAGTTAACCCCCACCACCCCACCATCCCATAGGCTTCTCTGGCTGAAGGGCTGAGGTAGGTCTGTGCTCAAGGTCTTTGCCTTTATAAAGGAGTTTATTTCTTGTCGCTTCCTCAATAGGCCTGGCCTTGGCATTCTAGAAGTTATTTATTTTCATTAAAACCAATTTATAACTGGAAGTTGAATGTATTTCCATTGAATACTCGTTTGAATGTTTACTAAAGAAGAGCATGTGTGTACACTGGGCTACTACATCATACAGTTGTGAATGGTAAGAGAACAATTGTAGAAAACAGTTTGCTGTGGAATCTATTAGATGTGTTCATATGTGTAAAACAAAACAAAGTGAAACAAATATCTACACATATGAGACAAAAGGAATTAGAGAAAGTCTAGGAAATGGAGGGCAGAGAGTAGTCACAGAGGTTGAGAATTCACTCAAACTGCAATGAGTTTTGTCCTTTTTCATGGCAGTCAAGCTGTAGAATGCTAGAGAGCCTGACCACAGGCCATGTGAAGTGACCGCCATTTCGAAAAGTAAACACAATGAGGTGTGTGTGTGTGTGTGTGTGTGTGTGTGTGTGTGTGTGTGTGTGTGTGTGTTTGTTTTGTCCATAGTTCATACCTACTGCTCTGACATTTTACCCATACAAATGAACAATCCTAGAGTATACTGAAGGACTGAATGGCCTACCTAGTTGTCAAAAACTGAAAGCTATAAAACTAAAAGCACTTTGTTTTGTTTTGTTTTGCTTTCTGGCAAAAAGCAGAAAACTGCGTGCAGAGCGAGAGTGAGTTCACAGTGGGGCTATGCTAACATTAAAGGTCACTTGCGCAGCAGTCATTATAGAGATGGATGCTTCAGCGAGTCCAACATAACCCAGCTGGAGTCTATAGAGTCACTCCTACTCCCGTCCAGTCAGATAGTTACAAGACACCAACCAAACAACAAACAGCTTCTACTGTTGGTCTGTTGGTCTGATGGAGATCTTTATATTAAAAACCCCCTGCAGAGATGAGGGGAATTGTTTCCACACAGCCAAGAGATGAGCTGGCTAATCTGCACAACATCAAAGCCCCACGCAGCACAGCCTATTCCCAATAAAGGTGCTGCTCGGAGGTTGAGGTGATCACTCTCAGGGGGTGGGAGGGTGTGTGTGTGTGTGTGTGTGTGTGTGTGTGTGTGTGTGGGGAGGCTCAGTCAGCATGCATAGAAGCGCAACCCAATCAGCTCCCCACTGCAACTAAGATAACACAGAGACTTTTACAGAGCTCTCATAAATACGAGGAACCAAACTATCTTCCTCTACTCTCTCCACTCTAGTGGGAAAGGCTCAGGTGGTTTGAGGATAAGATTGCTA
>JAODXP020000006.1:292438-297438 GCA_027497455.2 Sardinella longiceps | reverse complement strand
TGCTCATAGCTTTACAATATCTCCCTCTAGTGGAAAAACATCACCAGTGCTCACTAAAAAAGGGAGAGAATAATTAACAAGACAAATTCACCTCTAAACTGTAAATCAAATTAATTTTTTACATGGGAAATTACAAGACACTGTGTATGTGAGAACTATCCAGCTACTGTTTTGCATTCTCCTGAATCAAACAGTACCCATACATTCCACTAGGAGGCAGGTTCAAACATGATTCCTATGTGACACAGGCCTTCAGAGGAGTGACTCAAATTATTCTAGTTTAGTATAATCTGCTAAGGGCCCACACTGGAATGGGTACATGCTGTTTGTATGTGTATGTGTGTGTGTGTGTGTGTGTGTGTGTGTGTGTGTGTGTGTGTGTGTGTGTGTGTGTGTGTGTGTGTTCCCACGCAGATGTGTGCTGTGGTAACCCACGTGTTTAATGGCAGGGCAGGCCATGTTTGCACTGATTGATAGACTGATTATTCTCTTTTTACATGACTACATGACTACAACACATTCACAAAACATTTTGTTTCGTTTTGTTTTGAGTTTTGGAAATAGCGCTTTTTTTGTCATTGTCATTCTGACCCCCACCTCAACGTTCTTATTCTTTGCAAGGATAAATCCTGCCTTTGGAATGTAAAGGCGATTGCTAATGGATTAGCAACATGACCTAGAAAAGCTGTGGTCCGAACAAACCCAAATTAAGGGAAATCCACACTTGAAAAATGCTTACAACAAAGCAATATACTGTAAATAAACATGTCATAAAAAAATATAACTCATTTCCAAGTCTTCTAAAGAAAAAATCAGTCTTAGGAATACAAGAAGCTAAAATGAACCCCCCAAAACATCAGGGCCGGCATCTACAAGAAAACTTCCAGCTGTCTTGAGAGGTCTTGGTGCTGTGCAGACTTGAGTGAGAAAAAGCCCCAGTTTCAGACATGCTTACAACACTGACATACAAACTGGCGATATCCAAGCAGTGTGAGCTGACAGGCCATATTCACTGTATATCATATAAGCACACAGCTGGCTGTGCACTCTTCTCTGGGGTTCCAGCAAACAAGTCTCCAAGTCATTTCTTTTGGCAGGAGTATTGGGCTGAATAAGTAAAAAAAAAAAAAAATAGTTTTGAATTGTTCGAATAGAATGTGAACTACTGCGTGGACCGCAAACATTAAATCAAAAGAAGATATGGACTGGATTTAAATTTACAACAGAAATGAGAGACCGAGTCACTTCTCTGTGTAGCCTACATGCCCTAGCTCCAAATATCAGAGACATTAACTGGCTCAGATTTTGCCAGTGTACCTGATTCCAAAGGCTAGTTCATGACGGTCATGCACACATTTTGTGAAGCAAAACGTCTCCTCTCTGGACTCATTAGGTGTGTGTGTGTGTGTGTGTGTGTGTGTGTGTGTGTGTGTGTGTGTGTGTGTGTGTGTGTGTATGTTTGCATATGGAAAAGGAAGAGGCCTGCTTTGCCTCTGAGCAGACCAGCGTTCCTTACCCATTATCACCCCCACCCCCTGGCCCTCCCCTCAAACAAACACACACACACACACACACACACACACACACACACACACACACACTCAGACACACACTCACATTTCAGCCACAGCGCACGGGCAAGTTGAGATTGGGCCTAATCACTTTGCCATAAGTCAGCTGTACCGCCTCACACACACACACACACACACACACACACACACACACACACACACACACACACACACACACACACACACACACACACACACACACACACACACACACACACCAGCTTCCTTCTCACACCTGTGACAGGAAGTCAGGCGAAGTCAGCACTCCATCAACTTCCTTCTCACTTACAACCATCTGAAAATCATAGCATTCCATCACACAGAGGTGAACACAGACACACACTCTTTCGCACACACACACACACACACACACACACACGAGAGAGAGAGAGAGAGAGAGAGAGAGAGAGAGAGAGAGAGAGAGAGAGAGAGAGAGAGAGAGAGAGAGCTCAAGGCCCTGGCAAGAGTAGACATTCCCTCAGCTGTTTCACACAAACCTTGATGCTCAAACTCAACATGACAGAGGAGGAGAGGAAAGAGGCAAAACTGCAGACACATCAAAACTCATACCCACTAAAGCCCTGTCTGTCAGAAAAGAACAGCGCCTGCTGTCAACATGGACTTTTGCTGTAATCCTTGATCTGATTTGTACTACCTTAAATCTTTGTGTACTGTGGACACTGTCTGTCATGGAGTGGTATGCCTAAGCTAATGTTGATGAATGCACTAACTCATGCTCTCATACTTCAGTCTGTACAATACATGACTGCAGTCTCTTCTTGGAGAACAGAAATCAAGGATTCACACACACACACACACACACACACACACACACACACACACACACACACACACACACACACACACACACACACACAACTTCCCCCAATATTAACCTTCTCTCTCTCTTTCAAATTGTACAAAATAATCTGCAGACACACAAGGTTAGTCTAGTCTTTGATATTCAGGCACAGGATACAGCAGACAGACTTTCAGACATACACTCTGTTGGTTGAAACCACAGGGACACTGGTTGCTTTTCAACAGACAGGTCAGACTAAAGCTCACCTGACCTTGAATGACTGTGTTTTTACCAGAAACAGGCCTATTTGTCCTTTCATACTGAGTCTAGCCAAAATAAATTTGCCTGACAAACAGCAGTAACATAAACACACTGCCAAGACGGCCCATGGTGTCTCTTTGCCTGTGTGTGTGTGTGTGTGTATACACATGTGCTATGGACATGATGATTAGGTTAATGCTTTGTGTGTGTGTGTGTGTGTGTGCACTGCACATATATACAGTACATGTGTGTCAGTTGCAAAGCTGTGAGTTTGTGGCCTTGATTTGTCTCTAACAAGTGTCTTGTTACCATAGCTTTCCCCATGGACAGACACACAAAGTTTACCCTCACTCAGTCTGGTTCTTTCAGTCCTACATCACTTCTCTCTCTCTCTCTCTCTCTTTCTTCCTCTCTTTCTCACTCTTTCTCAGAGACATTCCTCTGTCTGTGTATTAGGACTGAAGATCTGCCAAGGACCATCAAGGGCTTCTTTGTGAGTTCCAACCTTGAAAGATGTCCTCAACAACAGAGACCAAGACAAAGAAGACTGAGTCCAAGTGTGCGCTCTGTTTCCCTTTCTTTCTCTCTCTCTCTCTCTCTGTGTGTGTGTGTGTGTGTGTGTGTGTGTGTGTGTGTGTGTGTGTTTGAAAGGGAGACAGAGTAATAGTATGATTTGAATAATCATAAGTTCATTAAGCATTCATGTCACATTCAAGTTGTGAATCATCATGACTAATTTCTCAAATCTTATTTCCTTGTACTGAATGTAGATACTGCAAGAGGGTGAGAGCACACCTAAAGTATATTATGGCCACCTTTGGTCACCAGGGAACAGAAAAGATGGGCCAAGAAAAGATGACTGCTTGAACTGACATTTTAGCAACAACATACCCTAGATGTTACAGAGGTCATTTAATCTCAATAAAATGTTTTTATTCTCTCTAGTAAGCTGCTGATTAACTTGTTGTTAAATGGCAGTCCTTCATACGGTAGAGTTACGAGCTGGAAGACAGGGAAACTGGATTATAGTTACCGTACAGTCAAGGTGAGAGGAGGAGACATAATGTGTGTGTGTGTGTGTGTGTGTAAAAAAAGACACAGGGAGTGCACTGGATTTATGGAGAGAGGAAATGTAGACTCTCTTTCTGTCTCTCCTACTCCTCCTTCTCCCCCATCCCTTCTTCTCTTCTCTCTTAAACACAATTTCTCTCCCTCTCTCTGTCTCTCCCTAGATGAAGAGAGCAGTGTTTATGTCCCAGAGGCCCTCCTGACCGCGCTGGCTGTAAATTAGGCTGATGTAATGGCAGTCTGCCGCTGTGTGCTGATACTGTGTGCCACGCCACGGCTGTTATGCTAGTAGGGCTCGTTCGGTAAGCCTTCCCCGCTAACCACTGCACCACACAGTGACTGACAGATGGAGTAGCTTTTCTCTCTCTCTCTCTATCTTTCTCTCTCTATTTTTGACAGAGGTCTGGTGTGCCACTGCCCCAGATTCATACCTCACACTCGTAAAGCTGTACTTTCCCTCTCTCTCTCTTTCTGTCTTTATCTTACTCTCTTTCTTTCTTTCTTTCTTTCAAAGCACAGAATAAATCCCAGGTCAGTTACCGTCTCCCCTTCTCTCCTTATGGATAAACATGGAACATTCCCTTGCTGAATATTGCTGAGTACGTGAGTGTGAGTTTGTGTGTGTGTGTACGTGAAAAAGAGTGTGAGAGACAGCCAGTGTGTTTCAGTGTGTGTTGGTGCACATGTGTGTATGTGAGTTATATGACAGACAAAAAAACAGAGAGAGTGAGTGTGTATTTTGGCAGGCCATGCCTGTCTGCAACAGTATATATGAGCCATGAGAGGCACAGAGAAAGCCCACAGATAAAGTGTGTGTGTGTGTGCGCGCGCAAGTGTCTGTTTGTGTGTGTTCTATGTCCCATGGGTGTGCATGCCCCCTCCCAAACACACTCCAAGCAGCACAAAGAGCCTCAGAACAGGCCCATAACACACGCATGGCTGCTGGTGGTGCCATGGGTCTTTGTGTGTGTGTGTGTGTCTGTGGGTTTTCATACATGCACATGAAAATGTCTGTGTAAGTGTGTATGTCTTAAAGTGCACTTTGTGCAGTGTGTGTGTGTGTGAGTGAGAGAGAGAGAGAGAGAGAGAGAGAGAGAGAGAGAGAGAGAGAGAGAGAGAGAGAGAGTACATGCATATGTGTGTGTGTGTGTGTGTGCTCCTGTGTCTCTGTGGTAGTCCACATGTTATAATAGCGGGTCAGGCCATGTTTGTACAGGCAGACTGATTATTCACCTTTTCAATGGGCCCTTTATTGCACGGGCCAGCCGTCTGCCCACCAGCCTGCCAGACAGACGCTA
>JAODXP020000006.1:275321-292338 GCA_027497455.2 Sardinella longiceps | reverse complement strand
CAAGGAAGCCTACTGTTACTAAAAAGAGAGAGTTTATTTCTCCACACGATATAGCACTGAGGCTGAAGGCGTACGCAGGATAATTAAAAAGAATTGGGAACTTTTTAAATGTGATGAGACCCTAAGTAAACTATTTGAGGAACCCCCAGTGTTCTCTTTCAAAAGAGCACCCACACTTGGAGATAGACTAATACATAGTCACCTGCCAGCGAGACATCAGACAACCTGGTTACCCGATATTCCTAATGGCACTTACAAATGTGGCCACTGTAAAAACTGTGATATTGTGGCCAAAGTAAAAGGGTTCACTCACCCAATCACACAACAATTTTACACTATAAAACATTTCATCAATTGTAAAACTATGTACGTGATCTATATTCTGAAGTGTTCTCTTTGTATGGCTTTCTATGTGGGGCGGACAAAACGCCGTCTTCAAGATCGACTCGCCGAGCATAGATATGCGGCAAAAGTCAGAAATTATGATTATGCCATGGTGAAACATTTCAAGGATGTACATAATGACAATCATGCTTCTTTTTCTGCTTTAGGAATGGATCATGTGCCTTTAACTTCTAGAAGAGGGGATAGACAAAGAATGTTAAATCAGAAAGAGAGTCGCTGGATACATAAACTTAATGCAATGTCTTTCCCTGGGCTTAATGATAATATTGATCTAGTGTCTTTTTTGTGAGGTATATTTGTTTTTATTTTGTCTGTATTTTGTTTTTTGATTGTGTGTTTGGATTTTCTGCCTGATTGGATTGTGTTTGAATAGCATGGGCCAACTCCGCCCACTTCACCTGAAATGTATCAGTTAATGAAGGGATGTGCTTTTTAGCCATTGTAACATTGTGTATCACTTGTGCCCTGATGAAGGCCTGGATTGAGGCTGAAACATGTTGGCATTGTTTTTAAGTTCAAACATGAACTAGCCGTATTTATTAAAGCGGTTTTATTCTAAGAAGAGTGCCTTGGCATCCCACTTGTTTTTTCTGCTTGGATTTATTGACGTTTTTGCCAAAGAGCACCTTCATACTTTTCTTTTTTGACTAGCTAAACGCCGCAGCCCTCCAGCCCCTTCTCCCTTTTATAGACGCTATTCTTTCTCTGCAGGGACCAATCAAACGCCAGCGCTCGCTGCAGCCGTGGCAGGGAATACCACCCACCACATAAATGAGGTTGGTGGGATGGTGGGGGTTGGAACTGACCAGAGGTCAGTGTTTTGCTCGAAGCCAAAATTGTTCAAGTGCTCCTCTATAGTACAGTAAATTGAGGTCAACCCCTTCAAGCAGGATTTGGCATGTACTGAATTGGCTTAGGATCAGATTTCTTTGTCCAAACCACCACCTGAGCCATGGCACAGGATACGATAAAAACTGTTCTGGGAACAACAGTGATTGTGTTACCAACTCTATCATAAAGTGTCTGCATGTATAATATTAAGTGTCGTAAGGCTTGGTTACACAGGGGTTTGGTAACATGATTTCACTTGCATGTGATTTGGAAAACCCCCAACCCAATGGTCCAGGGAATATGTCATCTTCTCAAGCATATGATGAATGAGAAAAAGTGATGTATAATTTTGGGAGCGTATAGCTTGTCTGAAGGGCCCCTTGCTCTGTGCTGAGTATTTATTTACGTTGGGAGTCATCCACCAACTCATGACCTGAGCTGCTCTACTGTACTGCACAGCCAAGCAGCCAGACAGCCAGCCAACTTGTGCTGCACTGTAACTCATCCTCCCATAAAGGGCCGGTGGAAAGCCTGATTCATACAGTTCCACAATTGCTTTCTGTGCGTGTGTGTGTGTGTGTGTGTGTGTGTGTGTGTGTGTGTGTGTGTGTGTGTGTGTGTGTGTGTGTCAGTCTCTCTCTCTCTCTCTCTTTCTCTGTGTGTGTGTGTGTGTGTGTATGTGTGTGTGTCAGTCTCTCTCTCTCTCTTTCTGTGTGTGTGTGTGTGTGTGTGTGTGTGTGTGTGATTGTGTGGAAGTAAGAGGGGGAGAGAGGGGGAAGAGAGATCAGTGCAACACAAAAGTTTACGCAAGCGTAGAGTGACACATATATAACCTGACGTGAGCTTTCACACACATAAACATAATCAAGGAGTGCAGTGAAATTAAAAAGGTCAGCATGTACAGTATAAGCACAGAAGACACGTTTCAAACCGTAGATCTGTCTTAAGAGTAGCTTTGTCTTAGTAGTGGTAGCGTAGCTCTGTCTGTCTCAAGACCGTTCTTACTCAGATCCTGCCCTGATACAGTAATCCAGGAATGCGGTGGCTCTGGTCGGGATGGAGAGCGGAAATCAAACTGATTAATTAGCCGTGAAGCGGACGGGGATCTGCCAAAGCTCTGCAGCACGCCCCAAAATGAACTCCCCTTCACAACTCCCTTCTGCTGCGTTGGTATTTATCCTAGCAGTTCATCCGAGATCAAACAGAGGGGAAACTGGGGTCTCACACAGAAGCCTGGATGGGATACAGCCCAGAGGCATGCTAATTAGTTTGTTCAAACGTTCCCTTGTTGTCTGGACACTGCTGCCTGGGCAGAGGGCTACAGTAATGGGAACCATTGATCTAGCGTAGGCGTTTTGGCTCATGATGCAAGCCTTGTCAGAGCTGTTATAAAGGTCATTATTAAATCATTTCTCAACACCATCTCATTTTTTTGGTGATTATTGGGTTGATCTGTCTGTCAATAGGCAGCTAATAAGACTGCCAGGCTAACCAAAATTATTGAGCCATATGTAAAGGGGGAAGGGGGGAAGAAGATAACTGACATGAATTGTATTCTTTTAGAAGTCTGTAGGTGTCTTGAGGTTGAAAGCCAATGAAAATGTACCCCTCTCCCGTGCTTTTAAAATAATGTGTTGATTGACTGGAACAGCTATGACTCGGACTAGGCAAGTTTGTTTGTGTCTAGTTTACAGAGCCAGAAAAGTGCACGAATACGAATTTGTCAACGAATACAGCCAGAGGGTTCACCGCAATGGAATTGGATTGGAATTGATTCATTGACCGCACTTTAAAAAAAATCATGGGGTTAGAGAGATGATCAACCATTTTGGAGCACTCATGACAGACTAGCTATGGACAAATCAGTCGTTTTTAAGTCAATTCTAAGACTAGAATCATAGATATAAACACAACGTCCACCAAAATGATATTCCTAGAGTCTTTGGAACTAAAGCAACCCCAAAATATCACAAACCTGTCCCCATAACTACCAGTATGGTAATTCGGTATGGTAATTCTTCAAGACGCCTACTTTACCATGAATCAAAAAGCTAATTTTTCATCAAATCTGACCATAAAACATCACTTAGTTAAGTCTCAATAGTATTTAGTCCAGTCTTGTAAATCTGTGATTAAAAGACAAAAAAAGCTTTCTACTGGTCTACATTTTAAATAAATCTACTAACTAGGGTGTCGCTTCTGACTTTCTTAGAAGACTTGGTGATCCGAGTATCATCCTTTTTTAGCACTGTCTCAAACAGTAGTCCTTAGGGAATTGCTAACCTGTATTACCTCCCTACTCACTACAATGCATTTTTAAGCATGTACCATTTTTACCAGTTCTATGTCTTGTGGAAGTAAGCACACTAACTTTAAAGCGTTCATGTATTCTCTTTTCTGTTTTCATATTGAAAAATGACTATGACATTTGACCTATGCTTCATTTCAATTTGTATATCACTGTGAACCAAGATGTCATAGAATACTTCAAAGTCCACATATTCCTGGTTAACTTTAAGAAGAAGAGTATCTGTTGAAACTTTTTGCATAACTATTTGATATATTTTCTAGGGTGCAAATAATTGTAGCACATGTTTTTTTTTTTTTGTTATTTCTTTTTGATGAATTGTGCTTTTTGTTCCAATGTCTTTATCTTGAAGTTCCATTGTGAAACATAAATTCTGAAAAGATCATTTTTTAAATCCACTTCATTGTCATCTTAGGGGTGCCAATAATTATGGAGGACACTGTATGTAGACTGAATGAAACCAAACATTACTAAAGCTGCATTCAAGCAGGAAAAAGATGGAAGTCTATGAAATGTTACTGAAATTCAGCAATTAGATGTGAAATAACTGAAGTGACACGTTGCAAGACAAATGTTAAACTAATTTGAAGTCTGAGCAAATTGCCGGCTATGTGTTGGCACCTTCGTTTGAGCATTGAGCTTAAGCCCATCCTCTGACTGACCGCCTATATGGGCAAGCTAACAGGCTCTGTCAACTCCACTGGCCCAAGTGATTCATCAGAAAAACTTTCTCTACTGTGCACACAGTGTAGTATTACCAGCTGGAAAGACGACTGGGATTCCATACCAGCTAATGTGTGCGTCTGTGTGTGTGTGTGTGTCTATGTGTGTGTGTGTTTGTGAGATTCCACACAGTTGGGTATTTAAGTGTACTGCTGGGAAGACAGAGGAGTCTTTCACGACTTTCCACTGTTTATACATTCAGACACACCTATACACACACGCACACACACACACACACACACACACACACACACACACACACACACACACACACACAAATAGAAACTCATACAGTCCAACTCATACATGCACACACAGGTGTGTGCTCAAACATCTGCACGATAGGTTACTGGTCACTCCCTGAACAGCTCAGCAGCAGATATGCCCCATAACAAATAAACTGCTCATGTCGTCTGGCTTACCTCTGTTAACAGCACGCCAAGGCCAGAGACTGCCATACTCTCCTGCTGCCGCACATGCATCCTGCTGCCAACGTGCCGACTGTGCCACCTGATGACAACGCGTGTGAAGCTTTTCCGGTCCTGTGCCCCCTGGGCATGCTTCAGGACAGCATTCCACGCCCGTTCTCCGATCCCTCCGCTAGGAAGGGTGCGTACGATGGCTCTCGTTCCAGTCCAGACCGACTTACGGACCTGTTGGTTGTTCCTGTAGAACCTGCGCACCAACAGGGTGGAACGTTCCTTCTTGCCACTCCCTTGCTGGTGCGCTCCGGAAACACTGGCGTAAGCACCCTCTGAGGCGGGCATCTCGGCAGTCAACTGTGGACCAGCCACGCAGTCAAACACCACCATGCCCCCCTCGCCATCCCCAAACAGGTTGTCGTGACTCGTCCAGCCGTCATTGGGCAGCGGAGAGCCTGGTTCTGATAGGCTCCTGAGGGAGCAGACATCCCTGAAGGATGTGTTTTTAGCCCAGTTCTCCGGGTCAGGCTCTGGACAGGACTGGACTCGTAAGTACCGTTCAGGTGTGCTGTAGAGCTCCTGGGGCGTGTGTTTCGGCCACATCATCTCCGCGCTCCTCCTCTTGGTCTTGCCGTTGGCGTCTGTGTCCACGTCTGCGCTTCCATGTGCGCGTGGGCTCGTGCAAGGGCTGTGCTTGTTGGGCACGCACGTGTTCGGGCTTTGTGGAGGGACATCCTCCTTTGGCCTCTCCTCCTCCTCTTGGTCCCCCATGTCAGGTGTCTTTGTGTCGCTGAGCATTGGAAGAGGTCAGCGATGTGTGTGAGTGTGTATGTGTGTGTGTGTAGGTGTGTGAGTGTGTCAGGGTAGGGTAAGGGTGGGGGTGGGGGCAAACTAATCCACCTTCTTTTGTGCCCTTCTTGATCCCCTGCTACTGCTGCAGAATTCCTTCTAAAGCTCCTGAGTCACTCTGGGGACAAAGGGAATCCAGTCAGAATCAGAATTGGAATCAGAATCAATAATCTGAATCAGAATCAGATCTAAAGTCCAAGTCAGTATCAGCAGAATCAGCAGAATTCCTGGGAAAGCCCCTGAGCTGCTTAGCACAGACAGGGGCTATTAGAATTGGGCAATTCCAACACTGAAAGCCAGCCACTGAGAAAGAAAAGAAGAGAGAAAGAGAAAGAACAGAAACTATATGTTTCAGAGTAACATGGAGATCCTTGGATATGATGGGCTTTCAATCTTTTTAAGTGCTGATGTCTGTATCATTTCAGATGAGTTGAAATATGTCCTTGGTTCTGGTTCAGAAGCTGCTCAGCAGAAACAAGCATTTTGCAAACAGATGTTTTCCATTGTAAATCAGCTCTGGGCCTCCTGAAGAAAAGAAGAAGAAAAAAAACAAAACAAAACAGTTTAACAGTGAGAAGAAATAACACAATCACTGTGCAATAAACAAACGGCTTCTCTGTCACCAGCCCATACCAATAAGGGCAAAAAAACAAAACAGAAACAGGCCAGTAACTCCTTTACTGCAAGAGTTAACAAAGCACAATGTTGTCATTGGTCAACGGGCACCACACCTTCCCTCACAGGAAAGCGATTAAGTGTGATTGGAGCCAAATGTACAGAGTGGGGTTCCCCTCCATTGCACTGAACTGCACTTGGAGCCCAACTCTGACATGTAGGTCTCTCCCCAGTCAACAGTCTATACAGTCTGCAGCCTGCAAAGTCTCTGGCTTCTCCACTCTAACAGACAGACTCCATGTGGAGTGCAGCTCTGAGCTCCCAAAGTGTCTACAAACAAGAAGCTCCTCTCGGAATATGAGGCTGTTTTTTGTTTTGTTTGCACAAACCATGTCTGGCATACATAGCAACATTTGTCACTAATGCAAAAGCCCAAAGTCACACAAAGTAACAAATACACAAACAACCCAAAACAAATAAACAAAACAAACACACAAAGCCCAAAAGCTGACAAACATGTTAATAAATGTGCTTTCCTTTGTAGCTGTAAATCTACTATTAGCAGAGCAGCTTTCCACAGAAGACTCTGGTGATAAAAACAGATGTCACCGTCAACTAAACTCATAAATGTCAAGTCAACTCTTGTGAAAGCAGATTAATCAATCACAGCTCTGATCTCTGCCCTGACCATTCAAAGTCTATATGAGCCGAATGAGACCAGGTAAAGACACAAAGCTACCCTCTCTGCAAATCTATACAGATCTAATAATAAAAAACATTCAGATGCATAGAGAAAGACAACACAGATATGAGGGTTTTTTATGGGGAATGTAACAAGCAACTGTAAACTTTCTCTCACCATGTTGCCTTTGTTGTGCTTTTCAGTCCGAGTCTGATGCCGCTCAGCTCATCCTCTGGATAGAGAAGAAGTATCCCTCCTCTGTGCAGTCCAGCGCTCTCCACTGTTTCTCACTGGACTCTGGAGGAGAGCAAGCTCTGGGAAGGAGAGAGAGAGCGGGAGAGAGAGGGGAGGGAGGGAGGGAGGGAGAGAGGGAGGGGGAAAAGGGAAACACAAGGCTGATCTCAGAGGGCAGGGCAGCTTTTATCACGCCTGGCAGAACAAAGTCAAACCCTTAACATTAGCAGGAACTTCTCCCACTTTTTTTATAATGGTCTCTTCCAGAGAAGCAACCTTTCAATGATTCCCCAGCATTTGATCTTGTGGAGTTTGGTTTGCTTGCTACAGGAGAGGGTTGGAGAACAGCACTGAGCGGCTGTGCTTTAGTACGGGGGGGAATTGAGCCTGTCAGTTTCCATTCATCAGCAGTCGTGAATACGCTCACTCCCTTGCACATCTGCAATGCACGCACACACACAAACACACACACACGCGTGTGCACACACACACACCCTGCAAACATGGCTCATTGCTGATGATTCTGGGTGTCATAAACACCTCTTTAACTTTACCCACACTTCTTTTAACAAATACTCACTCACTTTTGCTGGTTATGTTTTCCTGGACTGAAAGTAGCAAAGAAAGAGAGAAAGGAAGGAAGAAGATAATCTTTTGACATATCTAGATCAATATATCATCTAACCCAAGTGCACTTTGCCCTGTCAGGTGAGTGTGAATGAACCTCCCTAAACATCCTGTCGATGACAGCACTCAATGAAATTTTTACCTCCGTTTGAAGCTTCACAGTCACGTTAAGAAATCCCCAAAAAGATCATAATTTTCATCTGTCCGTCAAATAATGTTTGCACCTAATCCATCTTTCCTGAGACGTTCCTGTTTACAGTATTCACTCAGTCAGGATGTCTGCTGTCCGATAAAAGCTTTAGGACTAGCCTGTGTATGGTAAACATGCAGTTTAAACCAGGCAGAAATGAAGGGGGAAAAAAACGTTGGTTATTCTATCTGGATTATATCACTGAACTTTCCAGCCATAGAGCTTTTATGGACATTCAGAGTCTTTAAAAAGGGGGTGAAAAGGTTGTGCAGGACCCCTCCATGCATATATTTTTGAAATACTGAAAATTATTTGATGGAAAATAGAGAGAAAGAGAGCAAGTGAGAGAGAGAGAGGGAAAACTCACTGGCAGTAACCACTCATATTTCATTTGGTGGGGTGTCACCATGCAGCCAAGAGCGTGTTTTCTGGTAAATGGGTGTGTGTGTGTGTGTGTGTGTGTGTGTGTGTGTGTGTGGGTGGGTGGTGTTGGGAGGGGGCGAATAACTAAATTTTGTCCATGGGCATCAATATCCCTTTACATTACAAAAGGAACAATACCGTCCTCTGTTCACCTCGGTATGTGCACAGCATGGTCTCCCACTAGTCCTACAGACACACACCTCATGCACCGGAGCCTATGACTCATGGGACTGGCATATTAATTGGGTAAAAAATTGGGGTGCCTTTTGTCTCTGAGGCGCCCCAAAACCTGTTGCGGAGATGAGTCAGAGCTTAAGATTCTTGCATGAAAAGAATAGATGAAAGAAAAGAGAATGGAAAAAAAGAAATGTTGGAATGGATGGATGGAGAGATGGATGGATAAAGACTGAAAAAGGGGGCTTCCCCCTTCCCCTTCCTCACATCTCTTTCTTTCAGTGTGTGAACAACATGCTGTGAACTTGGGTGACTCACCGTCTCCCCCAGACAAGCCCTCCAGAACCATACACAACTCAGACCTCCAAAGAGGGGCTTAGATTTCATGCAGCCACAGTATCTATACATTAATAAACACAGTGGGAGAAGTGCTGTACTGCAGCACCCCATTTTCAAACACCTCCCAGTCAGGACTCTCTCTCTCTAGGTAAGCAGAGCTATCTTATATCCCTCTGCAGAACCCTTCAACTCTTCTGGTTTCCTATCAATGAATTCTTTATTCCTTCTTTACTACTATTACTCTCTCTCTCTCTCTCTCTCTCTCTTTACTCTTTCACTCATGATCAGAAGAGAAAGTTGAGCCACTCTCTCTCTCTCTCTCTCTCTAGATCTTTCTCTCTGGCGTCTGCAGCCCTGCCCACTAATCAGTTCCATATGTTTCTCATGCTTCAGTAAGACTGTTGTGTTCTGTGCCCACTTTCCTACCAGAGCTGCTCCACTTCTGGGGATTCCTCCAGTTTTTCTCATGAAAAGCAGCGCCTGCAAAGTGGGCCCCTGTCACCAGCAATGACTTGTCAGTGTAGAGCATACATACACACACACACACACACACACACACACACACAGACAGGCACACACTCTAACCTGGCCTACAGACGACATCCAGCAAGCCATAAAGTCATAGGGGATAACTGGACAGGGTTGTGTGTGAGACAAGAGGGGGGAAATGTTTTGAAACATGAAAAAACAATGAATTACATAATTTTGACACAACACAATAACAAATTGCAAGATACATTTGCATATAGCCTAGCCTAGGCTAAGTGAGAGGAAAAGCTTGAAAGATGTCAATAGCACTTGTAGGAAAGTAATCATTTCTTCCTTTGCTATTATCGCAAACAGAGAGAGGGAGAGAGAGAGAGAGAGAGAGAGAGAGAGAGAGACTATGCCTAATTAAACAAATTCACGAGATTCGTGCGGATTCATTTAGACATCGTAAATGAAACTGACACCTTTCGCCGCATTTCTTAAAACGAGTCAACTTAAACAAACTGACATTCTTTTTCTCATTAAGGAAATACATAAAACATAACTATACACTCACCCCTAAATCCATGCACGTGAGACACAGTGCAAGTTTATGGCTCTAACCAGCGGCACGCCGGCTCAGCGGGGACGTCCAATTTCCATTACTGGATGAACTCCCCCGGTCAGTGCGGCAATGTGCACAATAGCGCGTTGCTCGAAGCAGATAAAAGCGCAGTTTACAGCTAGTGTGTGTCACACCATCGGAATGTGCGTGAGTTAGATCCTGTGTCTACAGTCCATCTGGACCAGTGCGACTGATTCCTGAGCGGGTGGCGCTGCCAGCGACCCAGAGAGCAACAAGGTGGATTTGTGCTGTTCCAATGTTTTCCTTTCTTGTTAGTGGAACAATGGTGCAATTATTGGTTCGCTTCGGGATTAAAAATGGAGTCGCCCTTACCTCAGTGTGAAAAAGCCATTCTGCAGCACGTGAATTATACTAGCCTAAATATGACCTCTTGTGTGTTTGCAAACATTGCTTCCATTTGGGGTGTAAAGATAGCCTTCAGTGGGCCAACTTAGCCTTGTTGACCTTAATCATTTATCAAATTGAGGTTCATTATTGCAAACAACTTCTGATAGATATTCTACTCAGAGCTAATTTACCAGATTTCAATGCACGATCTTCAAGTCAACTTTGGCAACTTAAAGGGGAAATCCTGTCAATTTTCAACAAGAGCTCTATTGCTCAAGCTACTTGAGATTAGCCAATACTGAAGACGCAAGACATTTTGGTCCAACCATATAGGTTTCCTTGAACAGAGAATAAGCCCTGACCGTTAACCCAATGGGGCAAGTTTTCAAAACTGTGTTTACAGCATTTAAACATGCTCCAAATATCACCCCAAAAGTTATGCAACATCATCAGACACATTACAACACAGAACTGTATTGTATATGGCAACAAATGGCTGGAAAAGTGGTTAAAACTGTGAGCTTATGGAAGCAGCCCAATATTGTTTGTTTACAAAACGGTTTTGTAAACACTGCATAAAAACACAATTTTAAGCACTTTGTTAGACATTTGTAGTCATAAACACTACAGAGGTGTGTTGTAATGTGTCTGATGATGTTACATAGCTTTTGGGGTGACATTTGGTGCATGATTTGATGCTGAAAACTGTTTTGAAAACTTGCCTCATTGGGTGAACTGTCAGGGCTTACTCTCTGTTCAAGGAAACCTATATGGTTGGACTAAAATGTCTTGCGTCTTCAGTATTTGCTAATCTCTAGTAGCTTGAGCAATAGAGCTCTTGTTGAAATTTGACAGGATTTCCCCTTTAAGCTTGGGTGTCCACCACCACCACATCTTGGAAACGGTGCCCGGTGGAGCCTGCAGGACCGCTGCCAAAGCGCGCAGCACAGCCCGGGCCAGCGCGCTGTTTTCCTGAAGATGTGTAATGGTTTTCCGACTCCCTTCTCTCTCTCCTTTCCTCTCCACGATGGGAGGGAAAATTCTGAAGCCATCCGTCAGGAATGCGCGACTTCTCCAACCCACTCGCGTTTTATCACTACAGGCAGTGGGCATGCGGTATACCGCGGACCTCACTTAATGTTGGACACACTTTTGCACCCTATATTACGTGAATTTAGTCCGGATAAGATGCATGAACTGTGTTATCTTAGGGTGATGACTTTTCTGGAGTTTCTCGCTGAACGGTAGATTCCTGGGTCGATGGGTGCCTTCAGGTCTTGAAGCTTTCTATTCCTTAATTCTGTCACTCAAGTCTATCTCGGGCATAAAAAGATAACCCTCAAGCTAGCCTGTAGGCCTACCAGACAAATGTCCGGCTGTTTTAACACATAGACCTACCAAATAAGACATGGAAATAAAAGTTTGCCTAACCATCTTTAGCTTACTCGCACAGGATATTGCACATAACACAATATCACCAAAGGTCGTGGAATAGGCTACTGAGCACTCCGCTTCAACCCTCTCTGATATCACTGACAGTGAAAAATAAATAAAAAATAAAATAAGTAAAAATAAAAATAAATGGCCCTTACACACACATTTAATTCACACATCTGAATATAGGCCTAGGCCTATACATGTAAAATGTAGGCTACTAGTAAAATGAGACATGTTTACATTTTTCACCATTCTTCTGTGTCAGAGAGATGTTGCTCAGCATTTTTTAGATCAAATAAGCCTAAAAAATTCAAAGATTCTTTAGGTCTATGCAGAGCCATAGAGATAGCCTAGGCTTTGGCTCTGGGTCTATGACTTCTCACATGACTTAAGGTCAGTATTCCATGATCTTTGACCTAAACAATTCTCACTGTAGTGAGGGGTCATGATATATTCTGTGATCAGTGGAAGTCAGTTTTATAACTTGCGCTTTGTGGGTTGACTGCTGAGCGCGAGGGAAGATTTCTGGCTTTCTGGAAGACAACACTGCCCTCTGGTGGACAATATAGAACTCTTAGTCCAAAGGGATCGCTATGTTTGTACTTCTCGACACACCGTAGAACGAACAGCTACATCACTGCGCATGCTCTAAGTGCCTGTGCGTGTCCTGCAGGACAGTATTACATTTGACACTGGATTTCTAGTCTTTTTTCATAAGGTAAATAATGATGATGTGGAAGAGAAGAGTATATAATTGGGGTCAATTCCAGGTTTATTAGTTATGTTAGCAATATCGATAAGCACACTAGCGACGTTGTCTCACGTGTGGCACGATATCGTTAGCTAAGAAGCATAGCCTAAAAGCTGACTGTCAACCAAGCTTGATCTAAGTTAACATTAACTTTGTGTGGCACTTGTATCAGGAACAATTACATGGTTGTTTAATCAGATGTGCCGTTGTATTTCTTCTTGAGAAATTAACGCTTTATGTTTATGGTGACCTAACGCCAGGGGTTTTGGCTCTCAGTGAAGTGAAATTTCTGGCTAACATGGCTAACGTTAACTTAACCAAGGTCAGAGAGCATCTTAAGCATAGAAGCGCTTTTATAACGTTGTTATTTGGTTTTGGGAGATCAGATGAGAGACAATAGAACATAGGACTACTAAAAGATCTTTGTTGGTTAACATAACTTATTTTTTATCAAGACATGGCATCAACATTACCTATGATGATTGTGTCATACTAATATTTAAAAGCTTTAACGTTACCAGAGGTTCAGTGGGAAATTGCGTCAGGCTACTGTACACTATTGTCTTGTTTCCTTGATACACTGGGAACCCAAAGTTACTCATCTTGTGGTTGAAATATAATCACATGCTGAGCAAAATGAATATTGTTGTGTAATATTGTGCTAATGTCAACATTCATGTTTATATCCTCCATCAGGGTTGACTCAACTGTAGCTGGGCAACACATCCCACCTGACCATGTTCCTCACAATGGCCCTCCTCCGGAAGGGCATCCCGGGTAAGCAGTGGATAGGCAAGTACCGGCGACCGCGGCCCATCACCTGGCAGATGAAGCGCAACATGGTGAAGCAGCTGGAGCGTGAGGCAGAGAATGAATACTGGATCAGCCGGCCATATATGACCAAGGAACAGGAGCGTGGCCACAATATCGAGAGGCGTAGGCAGATGTTTGAGAACATCCGTGAGGCACGCTTTGTCGCCAATTGGCCGGAGAACAAACGCCTGGACGACCACTTGGGTCACCTCAACACCACAAAGACGTGGTCAAGCTAGAGACAGTCATGTTGTGCTCAGTGATGAAAGACTCTTGAATGGTGGGGTTACTGCTGTGGACATGGATTATCTGAGTCTGATATTTGTGCCACGGGGTTGGGGATTGGAAAAGAAATGTGTTTATCTGTATTCATTGTGTGTTTAATTATGAAAAAAAGTTCTTTCTGACCCGGTCTTATGATTTTGATTTCTTAGTGTTGATGCATGTTCATCACAAATAACCTGAAAAACTCAATTGTCCAATGTGATAGTATGGAATTAGTATGGGATTCAGGTAGGCCTAGTTTTTTTAGGCCTATATCCAAATACCTTCAACTGAGGCAGACAGCAAAGTACTGGGGCTTTAACTGAATATGATGAAAAAGTACTGTCACTTAAAGGGCAACTTCAGTCAATTTCAAGAAGAGCTCTATTGTTCAAGCTACTCAACACTTGTCAATACTGAAGATGCAAGAAATTTTGGTCCAACTATATAGGTGTACTTGAACAGAGAATTAGCCCTGACAGTTAACCCATGGGGGAAGATATTTAAACTGTGTTTTCAGCATCTAAACATGCTCCAAATATCACCTCAAAAGCTATGTAACATCATCAGACACAGTACAACATACCACTTTAGTGTGCATGAATGCAAATGACTAACAAGGTGGTTAAAACAGTGTTTTTTAATGCAATGTTTACAAAACCGTTTTGTAAACAAAATATTTGGCTGCTTGCATAAATACACAGTTTAAACCACTTTTTCAGTCATTTGTAGTCACGCACTATAGTTCTGTGTAGTAAGGTGTTTGTTGATGTTTCATAGTTTTTGTGGTGACATTTGGAGCCAAAATTTGGAGTTAAGAATACAGTTCAAAATTTCTGCCTCCATGGGTTAGTGCTTATTCTCTGTTCAAGGAGACCTATAGCCTATGGCTGGACCAAAATGTCTTGTGTCTTCAGTATTGGCTAGTCTTGAGCGCAACCTTTCTTTTGCTAATTAATGGCAATTCATTTGTATAGCAGATAGACTGTAAGTTTTAAAATAACTTAATACTAGTGCTGTCAAACGATTAAAAATAATAATCTGATTAATCACAAAATTTTGCAATGATTAATCGTGATTAATCACTTTTAATCACAACTCATTTCCACTAGTAAGAATTTGGATGCTTAGGTATGTTGGATCCTTATTTTGCCCTGTAAAAGCCCTGATACTAAATAGTTGGCTTTGTTCGTCTCAAATGGGGCAATTCACACCGGTCCCCTACCCCCAAGGATTCCTCAAACATGCTGTTGGACAGTCAGGAGCTAGGCCATAATCTTTGTATAGTTTGACTTGATAGCCAAGCTCTGAAAATGAACAAAATACATGCCATGAAAGTGGAACCATATCCATCAGGATTAATCTGAGTTAATTTTTCTAATCTGAGTTAATTTTGTTTGGAATAATCACATGATTAATCAGTTAATTTTGCCAGCACTACTTAATACATAAATTAAACTAAAGCAATGTAAGCAATAAGTGGTTGATACCAGTTTTATGCTTCTTGTCTGGCGATGTTGCCCCAGCATTACCACTGCTCCAAAATTACACTTGTCATGATTCATCAGAAGATGGCGCCCTAACTTTGAGGACGGAGGGGAAGGGTATCACGCTTTCACCAAGTTAGGTAGGTACCAGTCAGATGCGCTGGTCCAAAGATGCGAGGCAGTGGTGATGCGAAGGGGGGCGCGCATTTCTGCAAAATTCGCCCAATACGCTTAGTCCAGAGAGGAGGGGGAGTTGCTCTTGACTATGTTGCGGGGATAGTGTAAGGAGGAAAGCCCCCAATCCAAATTTCCGTAGGAGAGGAGAGCAGCATGAAGACAGCAGAGGTATTCGACACATCGGAGACATCAGTTTGCGGATAACGTTTGGTGTACGGTCACCGCTCGCAACCTGCGGGACGACTGCATGAGCCGCCGTGATGGCAGGCGGCCGGAGAGGACTAGTAGCCCCTCAGAATACTTTTCTAGAGAATATTGTCAGACGATCGAACGGTAAGGCGCACATACCATTTGAACATTGTTTACATGTCCACCCTTACAAGCCACTCAAGTCTCCGTCATTGCACTGGAAATTCAAACTTTTTGGAATATCCTCAGCACATCGTAGCCCATGATTATATGTGTGCGCGCGCGCGGGTGTGTATGAGGACTCAAGCTTCTACTGCCTTTAGGGTACTTCTACCATTTGCAGGCTTATCTTATCCGGGTAGATTGTATTGTCTGACTGGGGAGCGGTCTGTGTCAGGCTTTTTTTCTATGATATTTACCCTCACGATGTAGGTAGCCTAATTCATAGAGATTCATTCAATCCTGCGCGTGACATTGTCTGTAGCCTATATAAACAGCCACAGCTTAATTGTTGTGCGTAGCCCAAATCCTAAAAAGCCAGTCAAGAACTTATAGCTTAGGCTACATTTTAATCAATCTTTCAAGATTTGGTTATATCATTCACTTAAGAAGCGCGCAAACAAACTAGTTATGCCATAAAACCAAACCAAATTCAGTATTCCTCTTACACAATGGTCCACACCTTATTTTGGCTGCAGTGGGAGGCTAACTACTGTATTCCTTAGCTGTCTGAAAAGGGGTTAAGAGATGCAGGATGCGTCTGTTGAAGTGCCGTCTTTCGGCGCACCAAACTGCCTTCCCGGTTATAGCAAAGGCTGGTAACTGGGCATTCTTTTGCGCAGCTGTGTTCGACGTTGTTTAGTTAACCTTATCGTGGAATAAACTTCATGCTCTAGCTCTATGACTTTTTATTATTAATAATTAACTTAAAGTCATAATAACGTACCATGTTTGAACGAATATTGACAGCAACAATGGCTTCCATGGTTGTTTTAGTGCAGAATTTTGTGTCTGGCGCAAAATTCATTGCTTTGGGTGACGAACTGACGCTCACCTGCCCAAAAGAAAATTTGCTGGACGTCTGTATGAGGCCTGAAATCACCATGGCTCTGATCGCCATAGGCAACTGGAGTCATGCACAGATAATCACATTGCCCAATCGCAAGCAGATTTTAAGACCAAGGAGGTTGATATGCTTTCAAGAAATTAGAGAGACTTTCAAGACATCTCTCTCTCTCTCTCTCTCTCTCTCTCTCTCTCTCTCTTTCACTTCCTTTGCGCACGTATGACAATGCGCGCCCTTTTTTGGGATCTTATGCGGCATCTCTCAAATAGCCTGCGTCATTGGTTTTTTTTTTTTTTAACCTATCTGTACAGTGATAATCATTTTTGTTGTTATAGTCATAATAATTATGGGTGACAATGTTGATTCAAATGCTGCTTTTGTATAAAAATAGGATATTCAAAATCAATTAATTCAATAGGGGTCAGGCCAAAGAGAACAACCCAATGTTCTTATTTATTCAATGTTATAGACAATAAGAATAACTTTTGGCTTTTTATTCACTTGTGCAGAGTGTCTGTCTAAAGTGTCTGTTATGCTTTAACAATTTTTCTTCTCAACTTTTCAGTTTGG
>JAODXP020000006.1:250321-265321 GCA_027497455.2 Sardinella longiceps | reverse complement strand
ATTACTTATCATCAACAGAAGGCCACTTTTACCTTTGGCGCAAGTCGTTTTATCAAGCAGTTGCCATGCTCTTGATACATGCTCTATCTGAAACCAAAATCTGTCCAAAGTCTGTCGATGCTGTTTTTCTTGTAGAATTTTTGACTCTCTTTCACCCAGTGTCAAAAGCAGTGCTTAAAGTTGGCCTTGAACAAGATGAGTGAGCTGGGGTTTCAATACGGATCTCTTTTATGTGGTTATTACAGTGCATGCAAAGCGATGCACTGTACTGTTCTCCGTTGGCTTCTTCTTCTTTTTATTATTACAGTGCATGCATAGCGATGCACTGTCTTGTTATCCGTTGGCTTCTTCTTCTTATTCTTATTCTTATTATTCTTCTATGCACGCTTTTTCTCAATAACCGTTTCACCTAGAAACTTCATTCAAACTTCATCTTGTAGGTCTCAATTTCTATTGTTATGCTAAGACTTTTCTCTTTTCTACTATTTTTACTTTTTCCACTATCTGCGATAAACGAGCGAAAAAGAGCTTTTTTCCAGAAATTATGGAATTTTGATAGTTCCATAACAGAATTCTACTTCCTACTGTTGCTTCCCTTAACTACTGTAAACATTCTATTGTTGCTTTCTTGACTACTGTAAACATTCCAGAGAACTTTCAGCAGACTAGTGGAACTTCTAGGATTCTATTTCCACGAACATTCTGTTATCTGCTGTATTAACCTTACCAGTTCATTTCTATTAACCTAATGGGCTATTTAATCTTATTTCACTTCCATTTGCTGAGGCAAAGGGCTCGCGAAGCGAGCCTCTTTGCCTTTTCCCTCTTCTACTGTCTTTTTCTTTTCAATTCTCTGTATCATCTATTCAACTTTTAACAACTTTTTCATCTTTGCCATTTTTTCTTTGATTCTCTGTCTTATCTGTTCAACTTTTGGCAACTATTTACATCTTCACCTTTTTGTCTTCAATTCTCTTCAATTATCTATTCACTTTTTCATCAACATTTTACATTTTTGCCCATTTCCCTTCAATTCTCTGTATTAATCTATTCAACTTTTTCCTCTTTTGAGGCCCTTTTCACAAAATCCAGAGGGCAAATGCACTTTAATCCTACTGTATTGCCTGTATTACCTTGCAACGTCCTCTTAATAAATATGATTGAAAAAAAAATAAAAAAATCTATTCAACTTTTAGCCAACTTTTAGCCAACATCTTGCCAACTTTTTACTGTACATCTTTTCCTTTTTCTCTTCAATTCTCTGTATTATCTCTTCAACTTTTTGGCAACCTTTCAGGCTACATATTTTCCTTTTTTTCTCTTCAATTCTCCGTATTATATTCAACATTCTTTGCAACTTTTTTTTCCACATCTTTTCCTATTTCAACTATTTCCTATTTCAACATTTTTAAACAAATTTACACAAAGCAACTTTTTATGTAATCATCAACAACGAACCATTTGACGCAGCCTAAGGCTTCGTCCACCTTTTATCAGTCATTTAACTACTGATACGGGCCATGTTCATTCGGACTATCATCAACTATCTTTTTTTTTCAACTATTCAATAATCACCCATTCATCAACATTAACAATAGCCACTGCTAACAACTCCCATGATGACCTAGCAATATACATAGCAACCAACAAGATCTATGTAGCAACCAACATATCCGCCCTCGCAATGGCCTAGTAACAACCTCAGACACCCCTATGGCAATTGACATAGCAACAAACATGCTCAACATGGCAAACAGCATAGCAACCACCGTATCCGCCCTAGCAACAGCCTAGCAACTGCCTCCAGCAGCCTTGCAATGTCTTTAGAACCACTCCATCAATAATGATATAGCAATGAACATGGCAACCAACATGATCAACTTGTGGCAACCAGCATAGTAACCTACATGTCGACCCTAGCAACTGCCGAACAACAACCTTAAGCACCAATGCCACCTTCCAGGAAGCACTTCCACAATGATGACCTAGCAATGAACATTGCAACCAACATGATCAACGTAGCAACCAGCATAGCAACCACCATATCTGCCCTGGCAACAGCCTAGCAACAACCTCAAGTCGCCCTGCAATGTCCTAGGAACCGTTTCCACACTGATGACCAAGCACTAGACAAAGCAACCAACATGACCAATGTAACAACCAGCATAGCAACCACCATATCCGCCCTAGCAACGGCCTAACAACAACCAAAAGTACCCTTGCAAGCAACATAGCAACCATTTTCTTTTTTTTTTTTAACTATTCAACTACATGATCAACGTAGCAACATTTTCTTTGCTACTTGACTAGTAACTTTGATTGCCTAAACAAGTTTCCTCTTTACTCTATACTTTTCTACTTTTTTTCTACTATCACTCTCTAAGTGCACTTTTTTAAACATTTGCATGCACTGTGTAATTCCTTGGAATTGCAAATCTAGTTACAGTGCATGCAGAGCGATGCACTGTACTGTTCTCCGTTGGCTTCTTCTTCTTTTATTATTATTATTATTATTCTTCAATGCTCGCTTTTTCTCAATAACCGTTTCACCTAGAAACTTCATTCAAACTTCATCTCGTAGGTCTCGATTTGTGTTGTTATGCTATGAAATTTCACTTTTCTACTATTTTTACTTTTTCTACTATCTGCGATAAACGAACGAAAAAAGTGCTTTTTTTCACAAATTATGGAATTTTCAGAGTTCCACAACAGAATTCTACTTCCTATTGTTGCTACCTTAACTACTGTAAACATTCTATTGTTGCTTTCTTGACTACTGTAAACATTCCAGAGAACTTTCAGCAGACTAGTGGAACTTCTAGGATTCTATTTCCACGAACATTCTGTTATCTGCTGTATTAACCTTTCCAGTTCATTTCTATTAACCTAATGGGCTATTTAAGCTTATTAACTTATTTGCTGAGGCAAATGGCTCGCGGAGCGAGCCTCTTTGCCTTTTCCCTCTTCTACTGTCTTTTTCTTTTCAATTCTCTGTATCATCTATTCAACTTTTAACAACTTTTTCATCTTTGCCATTTTTTTCTTTGATTCTCTGTATTATCTGTTCAACTTTTGGCAACTATTTACGTCTTCACCTTTTTGTCTTCAATTCTCTTCAATTATCTATTCACTTTTTCATCGACATTTTACATTTTTGCCTATTTCCCTTCAACTTTTTGCCAACTTTTTACTGTACATCTTTGCCTTTTTCTCTTCAATTCTCTGTATTATCTCTTCAACTTTTTGGCAACCTTTCAGGCCTAGCCTACATATTTGCCTTTTTTTCTCTTCAATTCTCTGTATTATATTCAACATTTTTTGCAACTTTTTTCCACATCTTTTCCTATTTCAACTATTTCCTATTTCAACATTTTTAAACAAATTTACACAAAGCAACTTTTTATGTAATCATCAACAACGAACCATTTGACGCAGCCAAAGGCTGCGTCCACCTTTTATCACTAATTTAACTACTGATACGGGCCATGTTCATTCGAACTGTCATCAACTATCATTTTTTTTCAACTATTCAATAATCACCCATTCATCAACATTAACAATAGCCACTGCTAACAACTCCCATGATGACCTAGCAATATATCAACCAACAAGATCAATGTAGCAACCAACATATCCGCCCTCGCAATGGCCTAGTAACAACCTCAGACACCCCTATGGCAATTGACATAGCAACCAACATGCTAAACATGGCAAACAGCATAGCAACCACCATATCCACCCTAGCAACAGCCTAGCAACTGCCTCCAGCAGCCTTGCAATGTCTTTAGAACCACTCCATCAATAATGATATAGCAATGAACATGGCAACCAACATGATCAACGTAGCAACCAGCATAGCAACCTACATGTCCACCCTAGCAACTGCCGAACAACAACCTTAAGCACCAATGCCACCTTCTAGGAAGCACTTCCACAATGACCTAGCAATGAACATTGCAACCAACATGATCAACGTAGCAACCACCATAACTTACCTGGCGACAGCCTAGCAACAACCTCAAGAAGCCCTGCAATGTCCTAGGAACCGCTTCCACACTGATGACCAAGCACTAGACATAGCAACCAACATGATCAATGTAACAACCAGCATGGTAACCACCATATCCGCCCTAGCAATGGCCTAACAACAACCAAAAGTACCCTTGCAATCAACATAACAACCAATACAGCAATCCAGCACCATTTTCTTTTTTTTCAACTATTCAACAACATGATCAAGGTAGCAACATTTTCTTTGCTACTTGACTAGTAACTTTGATTGCCTAAACAAGTTTCCTCTTTACTTTTCTACTTTTTTTCTACGATCACTTTCTAAGTGTACTTTTTTAAACGTTTGCATGCACTGTGTAATTCCTTGGAATTGCAAATCTAGTTATTATTATTATTCTTCAATGCTCGCTTTTTCTCAATAACCGTTTCACCTAGAAACTTCATTCAAACTTCATCTCGTAGGTCTCGATTTGTGTTGTTATGCTATGACATTTCACTTTTCTACTATTTTTACTTTTTCTACTATCTGCGATAAACGAGCGAAAAAAAGTGCTTTTTTTTCACAAATTATGGAATTTTCAGAGTTCCACAACAGAATTCTACTTCCTATTGTTGCTACCTTAACTACTGTAAACATTCTATTGTTGCTTTCTTGACTACTGTAAACATTCCAGAGAACTTTCAGCAGACTAGTGGAACTTCTAGGATTCTATTTCCACGAACATTCTGTTATCTGCTGTATTAACCTTTCCAGTTCATTTCTATTAACTTAATGGGCTATTTAAGCTTATTTCACTTCCATTTGCTGAGGCAAAGGGCTCGCGAAGCGAGCCTCTTTGCCTTTTCCCTCTTCTACTGTCTTTTTCTTTTCAATTCTCTGTATCATCTATTCAACTTTTAACAACTTTTTCATCTTTGCCATTTTTTTCTTTGATTCTCTGTATTATCTGTTCAACTTTTTGGCAACTATTTACGTCTTCACCTTTTTGTCTTCAATTCTCTGTATTATCTAATCACTTTTTCATCAACATTTGACATTTTTGCCTATTTCTCTTCAATTCTCTGTATTAATCTATTCAACTTTTTTGCCAACTTTTTACTGTACATCTTTGCCTTTTTCTCTTCAATTCTCTGTATTATCTATTCAATTTTTTGGCAACCTTTTAGGCCTAGCCTACATATTTTCCTTTTTTCTCTTCAATTCTCTGTATTATATTCAACATTTTTTGCAACTTTTTTTTTTTTTCCAAATCTTTTCCTATTTCAACTTTTTCCTATTTCAACATTTTGAAACAAATTTACACAAAGCAACTTTTTTATGTAATCATCAACAACGAACCATTTGATGCAGCCAAAGGTTGCGTCCACCTTTTACCACTAATTTAACTACTGATACGGGCCATGTTCATTCAAACTATCATCAACTATCTTTTTTTTTCAACTATTCAATATCACCCATTCATCAACATTGACAATAGCCACTGCTAACAACTCCCATGATGACCTAGCAATATACATAGCAACCAACAAGATCAATGTAGCAACCAACATATCCGCCCTCGCAATGGCCTAGTAACAACCTCAGATACCCCTACAATGTCCTGGGAACCAGTTCCACAATGATGACATGGCAACTGGCATAGCAACCAACATGCTAAACATGGCAAACAGCATAGCAACCACCATATCCGCCCTAGCAACAGCCTAGCAACTGCCTCCAGCAGCCTTGCAATGTCTTTACAGCCACTCCAGCAATAATGATATAGCAATGAACATGGCAACCAACATGATCAACATAGCAACCAGCATAGCAACCTACATGTCCACCCTAGCAACTGCCGAACAACAACCTTAAGCACCAATGCCACCTTCCAGGAAGCACTTCCACAATGACCTAGCAATGAACATTGCAACCAACATGATCAACGTAGCAACCACCATAACTTACCTGGCAACAGCCTAGCAACAACCTCAAGAAGCCCTGCAATGTCCTAGGAACCGCTTCCACACTGATGACCAAGCACTAGACATAGCAACCAACATGATCAATGTAACAACCAGCATAGTAACCACCATATCCGCCCAACGGCCTAACAACAACCAAAAGTACCCTTGCAATCAACATAACAACCAATACAGCAACCAGCACCATTTTCTTTTTTTTTCCCAACTATTCAACAACATGATCAAGGTAGCAACATTTTCTTTGCTACTTGACTAGTAACTTTGATTGACTAAACAAGTTTCCTCTTTACTCTACTTTTCTACTTTTTTTCTACGATCACTTTCTAAGTGTACTTTTTTAAACGTTTGCATGCACTGTGTAATTCCTTGGAATTGCAAATCTAGTTATTATTATTCTTCAATGCTCGCTTTTTCTCAATAACCGTTTCACCTAGAAACTTCATTCAAACTTCATCTCGTAGGTCTCGATTTGTGTTGTTATGCTATGACATTTCACTTTTCTACTATTTTTACTTTTTCTACTATCTGCGATAAACGAGCGAAAAAAGTGCTTTTTTTCACAAATTATGGAATTTTCAGAGTTCCACAACAGAATTCTACTTCCTATTGTTGCTACCTTAACTACTGTAAACATTCTATTGTTGCTTTCTTGACTACTGTAAACATTGCAGAGAACTTTCAGCAGACTAGTGGAACTTCTAGGATTCTATTTCCACGAACATTCTGTTATCTGCTGTATTAACCTTTCCAGTTCATTTCTATTAACCTAATGGGCTATTTAAGCTTATTTCACTTCCATTTGCTGAGGCAAAGGGCTGCGAAGCGAGCCTCTTTGCCTTTCCCCTCTTCTACTGTCTTTTTCTATTCAATTCTCTGTATCATCTATTCAACTTTTGACAACTTTTTCATCTTTGTCATTTTTTTCTTTGATTCTCTGTATTATCTGTTCAACTTTTGGCAACTATTTACCTCTTCACATTTTTGTCTTCAATTCTCTTCAATTATCTATTCACTTTTTAATCGACATTTTACATTTTTGCCTATTTCCCTTCAACTTTTTGCCAACTTTTTACTGTACATCTTTGCCTTTTTCTCTTCAATTCTCTGTACTATCTCTTCAACTTTTTGGCAACCTTTCAGGCCTAGCCTACATATTTTCCTTTTTTTCTCTTCAATTCTCTGTATTATATTCAACATTTTTTGCAACTTTGTTCATTCGAACTGTGATCAACTATCTTTTTTTTTTTCAACTATTCAATAATCACCCATTCATCAACATTAACAATAGCCACTGCTAAAACAACTCCCATGATGACCTAGCAATATATCAACCAACAAGATCAATGTAGCAACCAACATATCCGCCCTCGCAATGGCCTAGTAACAACTTCAGACACCCCTATGGCAATTGACATAGCAACCAACATGCTAAACATGGCAAACAGCATAGCAACCACCATATCCGCCCTAGCAACAGCCTAGCAACTGCCTCCAGCAGCCTTGCAATGTCTTTAGAACCACTCCATCAATAATGATATAGCAATGAACATGGCAACCAACATGATCAACGTAGCAACCAGCATAGCAACCTACATGTCCACCCTAGCAACTGCCTAACAACAACCTTAAGCACCAATGCCACCTTCCAGGAAGCACTTCCACAATGACCTAGCAATGAACATTACAACCAACATGATCAACGTAGCAACCACCATAACTTACCTGGCAACAGCCTAGCAACAACCTCAAGAAGCCCTGCAATGTCCTAGGAACCGCTTCCACACTGATGACCAAGCACTAGACATAGCAACCAACATGATCAATGTAACAACCAGCATAGTAACCACCATATCCGCCCTAGCAATGGCCTAACAACAACCAAAAGTACCCTTGCAATCAACATAACAACCAATACAGCAACCAGCACCATTTTCTTTTTTTTCAACTATTCAACAACATGATCAAGGTAGCAACATTTTCTTTGCTACTTGACTAGTAACTTTGATTGCCTAAACAAGTTTCCTCTTTACTCTACTTTTCTACTTTTTTTCTACGATCACTTTCTAAGTGTACTTTTTTAAACGTTTGCATGCACTGTGTAATTCCTTGGAATTGCAAATCTAGTTATTATTATTCTTCAATGCTCGCTTTTTCTCAATAACCGTTTCACCTAGAAACTTCATTCAAACTTCATCTCGTAGGTCTCGATTTGTGTTGTTATGCTATGACATTTCACTTTTCTACTATTTTTACTTTTTCTACTATCTGCGATAAACGAGCGAAAAAAAGTGCTTTTTTTCACAAATTATGGAATTTTCAGAGTTCCACAACAGAATTCTACTTCCTATTGTTGCTACCTTAACTACTGTAAACATTCTATTGTTGCTTTCTTGACTACTGTAAACATTCCAGAAAACTTTCAGCAGACTAGTGGAACTTCTAGGATTCTATTTCCACGAACATTCTGTTATCTGCTGTATTAACCTTTCCAGTTCATTTCTATTAACCTAATGGGCTATTTAAGCTTATTTCACTTCCATTTGCTGAGGCAAATGGCTCGCGAAGCGAGCCTCTTTGCCTTTTCCCTCTTCTACTGTCTTTTTCTTTTCAATTCTCTGTATCATCTATTCAACTTTTAACAACTTTTTCATCTTTGCCATTTTTTTCTTTGATTCTCTGTATTATCTGTTCAACTTTTGGCAACTATTTACGTCTTCACCT
The DNA here is from genome assembly GCA_027497455.2 of Sardinella longiceps. Taxonomy (NCBI): domain Eukaryota; kingdom Metazoa; phylum Chordata; class Actinopteri; order Clupeiformes; family Clupeidae; genus Sardinella; species Sardinella longiceps. The sequence continues at coordinate 256,624 of JAODXP020000006.1, read as the reverse complement.
TTTTGTCTTCAATTCTCTTCAATTATCTATTCACTTTTTCATCGACATTTTACATTTTTGCCTATTTCCCTTCAACTTTTTGCCAACTTTTTACTGTACATCTTTGCCTTTTTCTCTTCAATTCTCTGTACTATTCTCTTCAACTTTTTGGCAACCTTTCAGGCCTAGCCTACATATTTTCCTTTTTTTCTCTTCAATTCACTGTATTATATTCAACATTTTTTGCAACTTTTTTTCCTCATCTTTTCCTATTTCAACTATTTCCTATTTCAACATTTTTAAACAAATTTACACAAAGCAACTTTTTATGTAATCATCAACAACGAACCATTTGACGCAGCCAAAGGCTGCGTCCACCTTTTATCACTAATTTAACTACTGATACGGGCCATGTTCATTCGAACTGTGATCAACTATCTTTTTTTTTTTCAACTATTCAATAATCACCCATTCATCAACATTAACAATAGCCACTGCTAAAACAACTCCCATGATGACCTAGCAATATATCAACCAACAAGATCAATGTAGCAACCAACATATCCGCCCTCGCAATGGCCTAGTAACAACTTCAGACACCCCTATGGCAATTGACATAGCAACCAACATGCTAAACATGGCAAACAGCATAGCAACCACCATATCCGCCCTAGCAACAGCCTAGCAACTGCCTCCAGCAGCCTTGCAATGTCTTTAGAACCACTCCATCAATAATGATATAGCAATGAACATGGCAACCAACATGATCAACGTAGCAACCAGCATAGCAACCTACATGTCCACCCTAGCAACTGCCTAACAACAACCTTAAGCACCAATGCCACCTTTCAGGAAGCACTTCCACAATGACCTAGCAATGAACATTACAACCAACATGATCAACGTAGCAACCACCATAACTTACCTGGCAACAGCCTAGCAACAACCTCAAGAAGCCCTGCAATGTCCTAGGAACCGCTTCCACACTGATGACCAAGCACTAGACATAGCAACCAACATGATCAATGTAACAACCAGCATAGTAACCACCATATCCGCCCTAGCACTGGCCTAACAACAACCAAAAGTACCCTTGCAATCAACATAACAACCAATACAGCAACCAGCACCATTTTCTTTTTTTTCAACTATTCAACAACATGATCAAGGTAGCAACATTTTCTTTGCTACTTGACTAGTAACTTTGATTGCCTAAACAAGTTTCCTCTTTACTCTACTTTTCTACTTTTTTTCTACGATCACTTTCTAAGTGTACTTTTTTAAACGTTTGCATGCACTGTGTAATTCCTTGGAATTGCAAATCTAGTTATTATTATTATTCTTCAATGCTCGCTTTTTCTCAATAACCGTTTCACCTAGAAACTTCATTCAAACTTCATCTCGTAGGTCTCAATTTGTGTTGTTATGCTATGACATTTCACTTTTCTACTATTTTTACTTTTTCTACTATCTGCGATAAACGAGCGAAAAAAGTGCTTTTTTTCACAAATTATGGAATTTTCAGAGTTCCACAACAGAATTCTACTTCCTATTGTTGCTACCTTAACTACTGTAAACATTCTATTGTTGCTTTCTTGACTACTGTAAACATTCCAGAGAACTTTCAGCAGACTAGTGGAACTTCTAGGATTCTATTTCCACGAACATTCTGTTATCTGCTGTATTAACCTTTCCAGTTCATTTCTATTAACCTAATGGGCTATTTAAGCTTATTTCACTTCCATTTGCTGAGGCAAAGGGCTCGCGAAGCGAGCCTCTTTGCCTTTTCCCTCTTCTACTGTCTTTTTCTTTTCAATTCTCTGTATCATCTATTCAACTTTTAACAACTTTTTCATCTTTGCCATTTTTTTCTTTGATTCTCTGTATTATCTGTTCAACTTTTGGCAACTATTTACGTCTTCACTTTTTTGTCTTCAATTCTCTTCAATTATCTATTCACTTTTTAATCGACATTTGACATTTTTGCCTATTTCCCTTCAACTTTTTGCCAACTTTTTACTGTACATCTTTGCCTTTTTCTCTTCAATTCTCTGTATTTTCTCTTCAACTTTTTGGCAACCTTTCAGGCCTAGCCTACATATTTTCCTTTTTTTCTCTTCAATTCTCTGTATTATATTCAACATTTTTTGCAACTTTTTTCCACATCTTTTCCTATTTCAACTATTTCCTATTTCAACATTTTTAAACAAGTTTACACAAAGCAACTTTTTATGTAATCATCAACAACTAACCATTTGATGCAGCCAAAGGCTGCGTCCACCTTTTACCACTAATTTAACTACTGATACGGGCCATGTTCATTCAAACTATCATCAACTATCTTTTTTTTCAACTATTCAATATCACCCATTCATCAACATTGACAATAGCCACTGCTAACAACTCCCATGATGACCTAGCAATATACATAGCAACCAACAATATCAATGTAGCAACCAACATATCCGCCCTCGCAATGGCCTAGTAACAACCCCAGATACCCCTACAATGTCCTGGGAACCAGTTCCACAATGATGACATGGCAACTGGCATAGCAACCAACATGCTCAACATGGCAAACAGCATAGCAACCACCATATCCGCCCTAGCAACAGCCTAGCAACTGCCTCCAGCAGCCTTGCAATGTCTTTACAACCACTCCAGCAATAATGATATAGCAATGAACAAAGATGATAAAGTTGTCAAAAGTTGAATAGATGATACAGAGAATTGAAAAGAAAAAGACAGTAGAAGAGGGAAAAGGCAAAGAGGCTCGCGAAGCCTCAGCAAATGGAAGTGAAATAAGCTTAAATAGCCCATTAGTTTAATAGAAATGAACTGGAAAGGTTAATACAGCAGATAACAGAATGTTTGTGGAGCAATAATGATATAGCAATGAACACAGCAACCAACATGATCAACGTAGCAACCAGCATAGCAACCTACATGTCCACCCTAGCAACTGCCGAAGAACATCCTTAAGCACCAATGCCACCTTCCAGGAAGCACTTCCACAATGATGACCTAGCAATGAACATTGCAACCAACATGATCAACGTAGCAATCAGCATAGCAACCACCATAATTTCCCTGGCAACAGCCTAGCAATAAACTCAAGAAGCCCTGCAATGTCCTAGGAACCGCTTCCTCTTTACTCTACTTTTCTACTTTTTTTTCTAATGTCACTTTCTAAGTGCACTTTTTTAAACGTTTGCATGCACTGTGTAATTCCTTGGAATTGCAAATCTAGTTTGTCATTAGTGTTCTTTTACATCTGTACGGCTAGTGCAGCTCTCTCTTCATTGGCGGAATAATGAGAATGCTATCTGAAGACAGTTTTAAGGATGTAGAGGGGCTCAATAGCAGGTTTTATGAGAGAATTGTCCAATATGCCACTAGAGGACATGTTTTTATAACATTTATGCTGTGATGACAATGCAGGTGGGCACTGGAAGTAGGATGAAGAGATATTGAGGGATCGGGGGGGTTGTCCCCTGAGAAAATTAGAATATTGCCGGATACATATTGTTTTTTGACAAAAATTCAGAAAAAAAAATAGGGTTAATTAATTCCCTTATATCATTGTGTGCCTAGCCTGTGCACAACCCTTATACTTATAGCCTAGGCTACTATACTCAATACCAAACAAGAAACAGATTAAAAAGTCACTGCGAGTGATGCAAAGTGATTAACTCATGGTTGTGTCATGGAAAGCTTTTTTTCTTTTGACTTCCAAAAGTGCAATTGCATCCCTGCATACCCGCCTATGTCTCTCTCTGGATCTGTGTGTGTGTGTGTGTGTGTGTGTGTGTGTGTGTGTGTGTGTGTGTGTGTGTGTGTGTGTGTGTGCACCTGTGTATGAGTCAGAGGCGAGATGGGACTTGGGCTCTAGCCTTTGATCCCCACACTGTCACAGCCCCTCCACCTGAGACAGAGACAGAGCCAAGCCTTGAGCTGCACTCCTCACAGGTGGGGAGGAAGAACACACACTTAGATCTCAGAGAAAGAAACCTTTCTCTTTCAGACACACACTCTTTCTCTCTCTCTCTCTCTCTCTCTCTCTCTCTCTCTCTCTCTGTCACACACACACACACACACACACACACACACACACACACACACACACACACACACACAGATCCAGAGAGAGATATAGGCGGGTATGCACACACACACACACACACACACACACACAGATCTCGCTTTCAAACCCCTCCTGTCCCCCTCCTCTGTAATAAGGTGCGGGTTTGCCATCTCTCTGCAGTGCAGTAGTGTTGTAGGGATGCCACAGCAGGCTGTAGGTCTGTGGGGTTAATCGCTGCCTTTGTCCCTGTGGGCTAGCCTTCTTGCAGGGGGCTCAGACACAGCCTCCATCCATAGGGAACAGCCATTACTCTGGGAAACAAAGGGAGGTGCATTAAATCCACCGCTGAAATTCACCATTTGGGTGTCTAGATGTGATTTTAAGGACTCTCTACCAGCGATACTTAGCCCAGCGATGGCTGAAGGCATTATTAGGTCTTTTTCGCATCTCTGGGCCAGTGATATCCTAGAGACATTATGTTTTTGGGATGCTTGTCTCTCCATCAGTGGTTGTATGTAAAGAAGTACAAATACTTTGTTACTCTATTTAAGTAAATTTTTTCATGCATACTTTACATAAGAATAAATAATACTTTTGCTTCACTACATTTTGCAAATATTATCTGTATTATTTTTGTATGAAGTCGCTTAGCCTGAAGGCTGTCTTTAAACCAAACGCTGATTGTTTTTTGTGAAGTGGCATCACATATTGCAACGTTGGATCTATCCATTTATCCCAATAAGTGACGTATAAAACGTTTAGCTATGCTTCGTCACCTTGAACTATGCACTCAGGCCAGAGTGGCTTAGCATCAACATCATTACCTGTCATGGTAGCATATTACAGCTTGCATCTTACAACTTTTGAGACTGAAAAAATAATGTCATGTCTCAAGAATACCTTGACTGACATTTTTTCAAAATGTGAACAAATGTTCATGAGGACAATAAGACGACATTTAGGAGGTCAAATGTGAAATGTCATGTTGGGTGTCACCATATGGTTGAGGTTGAGGTCATCGTGGGCATGAAAATCCCAACCTTGTGAATTTTAAGTAACTTTTAAGGCACGTGCTCTCAGTTGTATATTTGGTGTCAAAAAGGATCTGATCTGATTTGGAGGTGAAATGTCAAAGTTCAAGATCACTGTTACCACATAGCTTTGTGAATGTGATATCTCAAGAGGTACATTCTTCAGATTTTGTGTGAACTTGACGAGTGCACAGAAGCACTCCACTACAACTTGGGAACTCTGGTTTTGTTTCTTGTTTGAGATGATATGAGGCCATGTGTCTCTTTCATTTAACTGTCTCAGTGATATCACTGTGCTTATAAAGTGAGAGGAAGAAAAAGTTACCTTAAGAAGACGGGTTGAACTGAAGAGTTTGAGGTTAGGGAAAACAAGGCAAGGGGATAAGTGTTGTTGAAGAAGAGGAGGAGGAAGAGAAAAAGGAGGAGAAAAAGATTCAGTGCTCCCTTACCCCCAACCCTCCCCGCCCCTGCACACGCCTTCAGAAGCTTGCCAACGTTCTATTCCAGCGCCTTTTCAAGACATCTGGTTTAATTGTGTGTGCGGGGATTTGGGACAGCTTCCGTTTAAATGAGCTCTCTGAGGAGAAGATGATGACGGAAGCCAGCCGAGCACACCCACTCCTCAGCAGCACCCCCCCCCCCCTTCCACCAGGCTAGTGGCCACAGTCCTCTTCTGGGCTGTCTTAGGGAGACGCTAACAGTTTTAGCCTGCTAGTTCCTCAGCCTCAGCCACTGCACTGCACTGGATCGAATAGGCTCCCTCAGGAGGAATTAGGGTTAGCGATGCTAACGTGCCAAAATAAATTAAGTGCACCCAGTAGAAATTAGTGCTTCTAATTCAGTTGAATGGATTGTCAATTGTTTGCCTCTATTCCCATGGCTGCTCTTTTAGGACTTAAAAATGTTTTTCTATTTTCTGGGTTTCTGCAGATTTCACATTCAAATTTAAGACTTTTTAAGACCTTTTTATGACCTTTACGATTGAAATTTAAGACCAACATGATGCCCCACGTCTAGTTCCCCTCAAATGGTCTACACAAAATCATAGCACTGGCGAAAATCTTGGATTTGTTCTGGTTTAATCAATCTTTCCTTCACGTCTCAATGAGTTTTTTCCCTGTATGGCTATGATGGTGGTGGTTGGGTCATCTCTGTAGGGCATGTTGCTATCTGAGCCATCATGGATTATCTTGTTTAACACTGCTTTAT
>JAODXP020000006.1:235321-240321 GCA_027497455.2 Sardinella longiceps | reverse complement strand
GGGCACGCCGTATAGATTCAACGTCAGTGGCACGGGCAAGTGGGAAGGCGGCCCCAGCAAGGACTCGGTGTACATCACCTCGCTCTACTTCACCATGACCAGCCTCACCAGCATCGGCTTTGGCAACATCGCCCCCACCACCGACGGAGAGAAGATCTTCGCCGTCGCCATGATGATGATTGGATGTGAGTACACAGGCAGAAACTGGCATGTGTGTGTGTGTGTGTGTGTGTGTGTGTGTGTGTGTGTGCTCAGCTGATTGACATTTCTTTTGACTTCAGCTCTCCGCTATGCCCAGGTACCCAATGTGTACATTTCACAAGCATCATGTCGGTCAAGAAGAAAACCAAAGTATGGTGTGTGTGTGTGTGTGTGTGTGTGTGTGTGTGTGTGTGTGTGTGTGTGTGTGTGTGTGTGTGTGTGTGTGTGTGTGTGTGTGTGTGTGCTCAGTTGACATTACCATTTCTTCAGATACACTCTAATACATTTGCTGACTCATCCTGGCTCAGCGTTGCTTTGATCACCATTTTATGTCAATGTGTCCAAATGTCTTATAAACTTGAGACCGTAAGCATAACTTCAAAACAAGCAACAAGTTTAATCAAAGTTCCCAAAGTCAGTTATTTTAAGTCAGCAAATCATGCTTTACATTTTGTCCTGACACTGACTGATTTTACAAGCCTCTAGTGAAGTAGACCTTGTATGGAACTGACTTGAAAGGATGTGCCATGAAAGTAATTGGATATTATTAAGGTTATTGCTTCATGCATATTATTTTATTATAGTAGTTTAGATTTGGGATTTTAGATGTAGGACGTGCGGGGGGATGATGACATTGATATGGACCGTTTAATTGATTAGTCTGGCCTGGTGTGAAACAGGGTGGTGTTGGGTTAATTGAGCTGGATAGATGGCAGAGACATGGAAATATTTAGGCTAACTGCTCTGCTGTGTCAATTGAACTGGCACAGAGGGACTATCCCTTTAACCTTTCATGTCCTGAACACGTGTTCTTCACCATGAGGGGTTAAACTCACAGCCTTTGATGATAAGACTGATGAGATGGAATCATGAGGAAAGGAACGATAGGCCTCTCCAGGCTTCATTTTAGATTGCAGGCTGTTACTGTAAGATCAGATTGTTGGTAACACAGAGATAACTGCAGTTTTGTTGGTGGCGGAATAAAATATAATGTTATTGCTAGCTCAAAATCATTACAGCTGTGAAATGCAAAATATTCTCTAAAATCGACTGATGTCACATTGAGTGTGCCAGACATCTTAAGATGGGAAATGTTCCCAGGATTTTTTAAAACTTCTTTTAATAATCTAATAACATTCAATACTTTATAGTTTGTATGTGTGTGTACGTATGTGAGTGTATTTGTTATGTAATAAACCCTGAGGGGTGTGTGTGTGTGTGTGTGTGTGTGTGTGTGTGTGTGTGTGTGTGTGTGTGTGTGTGTGGATTGATGGTCCTAGTTGTGGGGTCACCAGTCACGTTCCATTCTCATACTGTAGTAGAGTCCAATGGCTCAGAGTTCAGTCAGGTCACAATCAATCACAGACACACTCACTCACACGCAACATACAACACACACACACACACACACACACACACACACACACACACACACACACACACACACACACACACACACACACAACCAAAAACAGTGTAGCTGATTTCTATGCTATAACAGTATCCACGTGAACACAGACTCGATTGCTTAGACATTCTGCATAAATGCCATTCATTAATGCACACAGCATGTCAGTGCCAGATGAAAGTCATTGTTTCATTGAGTTGACATGCACAATGAACTTTCATGAGAGTCTGGACAGAAGCAGAATGGATTGATGTCCTATCACATCACAAGATTATCTAATGTTGTAACTCCAAACTGCACTTCATTGAAATTCATGGGTACTTAAAGTTGCGGCTATTGTCTTTTAGTCATATGCAAGCATCTGAGTATGCATTTATGGGTGAGCCAGCCAGTGTTACTGTTTTCTTTAGTAATCCATGAGCGCACACGTGTGTGTGTGTGTGTGTGTGTGTGTGTGTGTGTGTGTGTGTGTGTGTGTGTGTGTGTGTGTGTGTGTGTGAGAGTGTGTGAGTGCGTGCTAACCATATGAGCCCTGTTGTTATTTAGCAATCGGTGGCTGTCATAGTGTTTGATGGGGTCGTTGTGGGCGTAATGACTGTGGGTTAGGGCACTGTGATGGCATGCTTCATTGCCACACATTAAGATGAATGGAGAGATTGAAATCACAGCAGGCTGCTCTCCTTCTTGCTCTTCCTCTCTATCACTCTCTCCATCCTGCTGTCTGTCTTTCTGTCTCTCTGTCTGCCTGTCTCACTCTCTTCTTCTCTACCTCTCTGTATCTCCTCCCTTTTCACTAATTCTCTCTCTCTCTCTGTCTCTCTCTCTCTCTCTCTCTCCATCTCTCTTTCTTTCTCTCTACTGCATTAGCCATCATTAAGTCCTGTGGTGCTCTTTTCGTATCTCCTCTTCTCTCCTCTCCTCCGTTGCCAGATCTCTTGTCTCCCTCCTTCTCTCTTTCCCCTTCTGCACTGCAGGCCATTTTCCATCCGTCGGCCCACTTAAACAGCACTCTCAGGGACCCCCCTATCCCCCCCCCCCCCCACACACTCACACACACACTCCCACCCCCCCACACACACCCTTCTCCTCCTCCCATCTTCCTGGACAGCGTTAGCTAGCCAGTACGTGATTTCTCCCAAGATGCTCCCTAAAGCAGCACACTGCAGTGCACTTGAGAATGGAACGAGCTCCAGTGCTTAAGAAGCTGGGCTGCTCCAGGGCTCCGGGGGTCTCTGGGTTTCGTCCGTCTGACAGGGTCCGCTTTCACAGCCAGGGTGCGAGTGAGACGACGGAGAGCCGGTTATAAACAGAGCAACACTGTCCGCGCGCGAGTGTTTATGTTGGCTATACACAACGCCTTTGACTAATGCGCTGCGTCACGGCTGTGGCAATGAGCGACTGTTAGCGCGCTAAACAAAACGAGGCAAGGAGAGAAAGGAGCAAGCGCTCGCCGTGTGAACTTAGTAGGTCAGGGCCATTTTTTAACTGCCTGCTGTGGGATGGCGATGGCAGTAAGATGTACACTATGAGGTCCTATTGGAGGTCCTCATAATGCATGGTTAAGATATCAGGACTGCTGCAACATTCTGCACTTATATGTGTTTGCATGCAAGATGCAACACCAGTGCAGAGCTTAGGCCTACATGGAGTTGTCACCACAGTGGTACTTAAGTACTAAAATATTTATCTCATACAAGTACAATAAACACAAACAAGCACACATACACACACACACACACACACACACACACACACACACACACACACACACACACACACACACACACAGTATTCACAGTATTACAGACTGCAGTGTTTGTATTTGTGTGTGCGCATGCATGTGTGCATTGTTTTCCTTAGTAAGAAAGACAACATGACTAAACACACACACACACACACACACACACACACACACACACACACACACACACACACTCAGGCCAGATTGGTCTCCATGGTGAACATGCATGAGTTTGTGTAGACGGTGTGTGTCCTAAGAACAATGAGAGACCAGTCATGAGTGGACTGCGGGGGTGAGTGGGCGGGAACATCATACTGCTCTTACGGCTCAATTCCTTCACCTCAGACAAACCGCTTTTCAAGTGCAGCCAGGATTTTATTAATAGTTGGGATGTAATTGGTTCAAAAGACAAGGAGAAGCCAGCTAGGATCAGACTATGAGGGTAGTACGGGGAACAGGGGTGGAACATTCCGGTGATATTAAATTGTTTTTTTTTTCTGATATTATCTTTTTTATATTACCTTTAGATACAGTTTATTCAGATAACTGAAGGCAACTACAGGCCAATTATGGCCAAACTGATGGGTTGAGAGGGCTGCAACTTCTCTCTGATATTTAAATGTGTGTTGCATCCTCATCAATATCATTATAGTGTGGTCTCAGATCAGTGGTAGAGCCAAACAGGTCTTTAAGACCAGTCGGTACCTTGTGGAAGTATAAACTCATAACTGTGCCTCTAAGTGCTGTGTAATTTTCACAGTAGTTCGGCCCTCTCCTCATACCGGGGCAAAGAGATGCTGCCCAGCAGGTAGAAATGGCAGTCCTGTTACTTCTTTTCAGCGTTAAGAGCTATAAGTTGTATGTGGACTATGATTCATTCCGCTGAAGGCTCCTGAGAACAGCATGGACCTCAGCGGGTGATTGGCCTAAGTGATTATCGCTCTCTTGAGTGAAATTACAGTCATATATATATATATATATATATATATATATATATATATATATATATGTGTGTGTGTGTGTGTGTGTGTGTGTGTGTGTGTGTGTGTGTGCTTAGATAGAACAACGCAACAAAATGGCCGCAGAGCCGAGTTTCACCGTGTGCTGTGCAGCGGGGGGAAAATAAACACCTGCCGCATTGTCATGGTAACCGAGTGCTGGCCTGGCTCTCTGGACAGGATGTATTCTGGCAAAGGGAAGTAAACCCAGAGACCAAAGGCTCTCTCTCGCTCTCTCTCTCTCTCTCTCTCTCTCTCTCTCTGGCCTACGGTTACACACTCCAGAGTCCGAGTCACTCTTTCTTTTTTCAATCCTGGGGCGCTAGTTAAGTTTTAATGAGCAGGGTTGCTTCCTCCAGTACACAGAGAGCTAGAGATCCAGAGACAGATGACAGGTGGAGCCAGATCAGAGGAGTGGGCCCTCAACCTCGCTGTGTCCACTGCACTGTGGCCACCGCATGGGACATCACATGGGACAGAGGGAGGCAGAGGGAGGCGTAGGTTGGAAGCAGACCACACAGTCATGCTCATACTCCCAGGGGGAAGGAGAGTTTCCATTGATCTATAGATGATGTAAATGACTGTTGTTATATTAGTTAATATGTCTGTTTTGCACTTGGGTTTAATGATAGCTTAATGATAGCAAAGGAAA
>JAODXP020000006.1:217589-235221 GCA_027497455.2 Sardinella longiceps | reverse complement strand
TTTGTCATTAGTGTTCTTTTACATCTGTACGGCTTGTGCAGCTCTCTCTTCATTGGCGGAATAATGAGAATGCTATCTGAAGACAGTTTTAAGGATGTAGAGGGGCTCAATAGCAGGTTTTATGAGAGAATTGTCCAATATGCCACTAGAGGACATGTTTTTATAACATTTATGCTGTGATGACAATGCAGGTGGGCACTGGAAGTAGGATGAAGAGATATTGAGGGATCGGGGGGGTTGTCCCCTGAGAAAATTAGAATATTGCCGGATACATATTGTTTTTTGACAAAAATTCAGAAAAAAAAATAGGGTTAATTAATTCCCTTATATCATTGTGTGCCTAGCCTGTGCACAACCCTTATACTTACAGCCTAGGCTACTATACTCAATACCAAACAAGAAACAGATTAAAAAGTCACTGCGAGTGATGCAAAGTGATTAACTCATGGTTGTGTCATGGAAAGCTTTTTTTCTTTTGACTTCCAAAAGTGCAATTGCATCCCTGCATACCCGCCTATGTCTCTCTCTGGATCTGTGTGTGTGTGTGTGTGTGTGTGTGTGTGTGTGTGTGTGTGTGTGTGTGTGTGTGTGTGTGTGTGTGTGTGTGTGTGTGCACCTGTGTATGAGTCAGAGGCGAGATGGGACTTGGGCTCTAGCCTTTGATCCCCACACTGTCACAGCCCCTCCACCTGAGACAGAGACAGAGCCAAGCCTTGAGCTGCACTCCTCACAGGTGGGGAGGAAGAACACACACTTAGATCTCAGAGAAAGAAACCTTTCTCTTTCAGACACACACTCTTTCTCTTTCTCTCTCTCTCTCTCTCTCTCTCTCTCTCTCTCTCTCTCTCTCTCTCTCTCTCTCTCTATCACACACACACACACACACACACACACACACACACACACACACACAGATCCAGAGAGAGATATAGGCGGGTATGCACACACACACACACACACACACACACACACACACAGATCTCCCTTTCAAACCCCTCCTGTCCCCCTCCTCTGTAATAAGGTGCGGGTTTGCCATCTCTCTGCAGTGCAGTAGTGTTGTAGGGATGCCACAGCAGGCTGTAGGTCTGTGGGGTTAATCGCTGCCTTTGTCCCTGTGGGCTAGCCTTCTTGCAGGGGGCTCAGACACAGCCTCCATCCATAGGGAACAGCCATTACTCTGGGAAACAAAGGGAGGTGCATTAAATCCACCGCTGAAATTCACCATTTGGGTGTCTAGATGTGATTTTAAGGACTCTCTACCAGCGATACTTAGCCCAGCGATGGCTGAAGGCATTATTAGGTCTTTTTCGCGTCTCTGGGCCAGTGATATCCTAGAGACATTATGTTTTTGGGATGCTTGTCTCTCCATCAGTGGTTGTATGTAAAGAAGTACAAATACTTTGTTACTCTATTTAAGTAAATTTTTTCATGCATACTTTACATAAGAATAAATAATACTTTTGCTTCACTACATTTTGCAAATATTATCTGTATTATTTTTGTATGAAGTCGCTTAGCCTGAAGGCTGTCTTTAAACCAAACGCTGATTGTTTTTTTGTGAAGTGGCATCACATATTGCAACGTTCAATCTATCCATTTATCCCAATAAGTGACGTATAAAACGTTTAGCTATGCTTCGTCACCTTGAACTATAAGCGCTCAGGCCAGAGTGGCTTAGCATCAACACCATTACCTGTCATGGTAGCGTATTACAGCTCAACTTTTGAGACTGAAAAAATAATGTCATGTCTAAAGAATACCTTGACTGACATTTTTTCAAAATTTGAACAAATGTTCATGAGGACAATAAGATGACATTTAGGAGGTCAAATGTGAAATGTCATGTTGGGTGTCACCATATGGTTGAGGTTGAGGTCATCGTGGGCATGAAAATCCCAACCTTGTGAATTTTAAGTAACTTTTAAGGCACGTGCTCTCAATTGTATATTTGGTGTCAAAAAGGATCTGATCTGATTTGGAGGTGAAATGTCAAAGTTCAAGATCACTGTTACCACATAGCTTTGTGAATGTGATATCTCAAGAGGTACATTCTTCAGATTTTGTGTGAACTTGACGAGTGCACAGAAGCACTCCACTACAACTTGGGAACTCTGGTTTTGTTTCTTGTTTGAGATGATATGAGGCCATGTGTCTCTTTCATTTAACTGTCTCAGTGATATCACTGTGCTTATAAAGTCAGAGGAAGAAAAAGTTACCTTAAGAAGACGGGTTGAACTGAAGAGTTTGAGGTTAGGGAAAACAAGGCAAGGGGATAAGTGTTGTTGAAGAGGAGGAGGAGGAAGAGAAAAAGGAGGAGAAAAAGATTCAGTGCTCCCTTACCCCCAACCCTCCCCGCCCCTGCACACGCCTTCAGAAGCTTGCCAACGTTCTATTCCAGCGCCTTTTCAAGACATCTGGTTTAATTGTGTGTGCGGGGATTTGGGACAGCTTCCGTTTAAATGAGCTCTCTGAGGAGAAGATGATGACGGAAGCCAGCCGAGCACACCCACTCCTCAGCAGCAATCCCCCTCTTCCACCAGGCTAGTGGCCACAGTCCTCTTCTGGGCTGTCTTAGGGAGACGCTAACAGTTTTAGCCTGCTAGTTCCTCAGCCTCAGCCACTGCACTGCACTGGATCGAATAGGCTCCCTCAGGAGGAATTAGGGTTAGCGATGCTAACGTGCCAAAATAAATTAAGTGCACCCAGTAGAAATTAGTGCTTCTAATTCAGTTGAATGGATTGTCAATTGTTTGCCTCTATTCCCATGGCTGCTCTTTTAGGACTTAAAAATGTTTTTCTATTTTCTGGGTTTCTGCAGATTTCACATTCAAATTTAAGACTTTTTAAGACCTTTTTATGACCTTTACGATAGAAATTTAAGACCAACATGATGCCCCACGTCTAGTTCCCCTCAAATGGTCTACACAAAATCATAGCACTGGCGAAAATCTTGGATTTGTTCTGGTTTAATCAATCTTTCCTTCACGTCTCAATGAGTTTTTTCCCTGTATGGCTATGATGGTGGTGGTTGGGTCATCTCTGTAGGGCATGTCGCTATCTGAGCCATCATGGATCATCTTGTTTAACACTGCTTTATTCTATTCTATTGTCAACATGGGGCTTTGTATCTTAGGATTGACATCTAGTTGAATGTTTTATAGACAGTAAAGCTAATAGCCTGTTAACAGACTCTGACAGGTTCAAGTAGCATACTGCAAGCCAAGCGCTACAAGCCCTGCTGTCTGTGACTCCTTTGTGTCATCGTATGGAGGTTTGACTCTGCTCTGTGTTGCCCACTACAGCTACACTTGGCAGAAAATTGCTAGACTGGACGGTGTGAAGATAGAGATTTAATCAATAGATGGTCATCATTTTTTTTTTTTTTTTTTTTTTTTACATGACAGCACTTATCATGCATTCCATTTGCAGTCGGAGGGTCGGATTTATCGTACTTTTCTGTGCTAAAAACAGGAAGTGAAATAATGTGCGTCCCCGTGACCCATGCCTCTGACCCAGAGAGCCTCGGAAATTTGATTTCAGTAACATTCTTTCAGTAAAATCTTAGCCATGACTCCTTTAATGGCAGCACATTCCATGTCATAACAGACTAGAGCCCTACAAATCTGAAGTCGCCTACAGAGGACAAAACTCATCTCTACAGATTGACCAGTTCCTTATTATATTTCCCCCAGATGTCCCCAGCTGTTTGTGGTCAGATTGGATTTCTTATCAGGGTCAAATGTCACAACACCGGTCCCATCATCAACATCGTTATTTATCATCGTTATGTCGTTGCCATTGATCCGGTGGGTGTTAATAATTACAGTGCAAGGGCATGTTTGGGAGCACAGGCATGGGCTTCTAAACACACAAGGCAGGTTGTTGAGAGGAAAAATCACAGTAGCCACCTTCAGCCTGTCATTGTGAGAGGCAGGACCATGAAATTAACCTTCATGGGGAGATTCAGGGTTTCAGTTTATGGGCAAGACAATCTTTTCTTTTCCCTTATGTAGAAATGGAAAAGAAAAGATTGTGGCAGTTGTGGAAACGGTTTAGGCCATTGCCCATAGTCCAGAGCTAGATTATCTGTAGAGATCCAGACAGAAGAAGGAAAAGCAGTAAAACAGTGGGGGATAGGCTAATGCACATATCGACCTACAAGGAAAACACACACACACACACACACACACACACACACACACACACACACACACACATAAACACACACATACACACACACACACACACACACACACACACACACACACACACACACACACACACACAAATAAACCTTTACAATCCCAAACCAGTCAGTGACCAGGGTGACAAACAGCAGCCCTGCATCATCTCACTTACATGTAGGTCTGTGGGTTTGTATTGAACATTTACTCATCAGGCCACAGTCCTCTCGGGTGTGAGAAAGACGAATTGAATTGTAATTAATTAGCCAGCTCGCATTTGTGGTCAAATTCTATTTTGAGTACTATAAATGAGTACGTAGCTTTAATTTGAATTTGATGATTATTCAGGTCTTGACCTTCAGTTGGGCTGGAGTTCAAAACAGAACAATTTACTTAAAAAGCGTTGTTAGCACAGTGAATCACACAGGGATTTGAATACTGATAAGAGACCTCTCAGACCAGTTCCTTTTGATTGTGGATTATGCACAATCAGACATTTAGACTCCATGCAGGGACAATGTGTGTGTGTGTGTGTGTGTGTGTGTGTGTGTGTGTGTGTGTGTGTGTGTGTGTGTGTGTGTGTGCATGTGCATGCGCGTGCACCAGTGCCAGTGGATGTGTGTGTGATGGCTGAATGTGAGATGTATAGATTTGTCTGCAATCGATAGTCAGCATAGCAGCCAGCTGGTTTCAGCTGAGGCTGAACTCCTCTAAAGTTTCCATCACAATCAATCTCTCGCAGCCTAATGACTTAAGCAAAGCTGCCCGCTTGCATTTCACGCACCCCCAGATCAATGCCAGGGAGGAAAATTCGGCGGTGAAAAATGCCAGGATAGCTCTGGTGTCTGTGCTCCAGTCGGCAGAATGAGACAGAGGACAAAGTCGGTTCAGAGGAATTGGCATTTGTCCATTTCATCAGAGGCCACATTTTCACTGTAAAACAGCATACAATACCCAGAAATTAGGCTTGGACACACACACACACACACACACACACACACACACACACACACACACACACACACACACACACACACACAATACACATACACACATACAATACACACTGACTTTTAACTTCTCGAATGAATTTTAATTTCACGCTTGATTCACGGTCCCAGTGAAACCTGTGAGCTAGCAGGGTGCTTTTGACAGGATTTGGAATAGACTGTCCACAGGGATGATCATAGACTAGCCTAGTAAATAATTCAGAGATGCCTATACCATTTTTCATGCCTCTCTGTATCAGTTGTCATTTTTTCTCTTTTATATATTTCTTTACTTGTAATAGATGCCGATATTTGATATAAATGCAGATACACACACTGGGATCACTGTGTTTTCACACACAATTTCAGACAGGCATACACACATACACATATACACATACACACACACACACACACACACACACACACACACACACACACACACACACAATCCCACGCCCACACAGCTTTCATGTCACCCCTGGGCACATGGCTTTTCAGTGGAGTTGTCAGCACTAATTTCCTTTGATTAGGTCCATAGCTCTATCAGGTCTGAGCACAGACGGCTTCGCTGGCTTTGAACCCAGCCCAGAGGAGTAGCACAGGGCAGAGGGGAGGCTGTTTGTGTGTTTGTATGTGTGCATGTACTGTATGTGTGTGTGTGTGTGTGTGTGTGTGTGTGTGTGTGTGTGTGTGTGTGTGTGTGTGTGTGTGTGTGTGTGTGAGTATGTGTATGTGTTGCATCATTTACTCTGGGGATCTGTGTGTGTGTGTGTGTGTGTGTGTGTGTGTGTGTGTGTGTGTGTGTGTGTGTGTGTGTGTGTGTGTTTATTTATGTGTGTGTACGCGAGCCACCACGTGTATGTAGATGATGCATCATTGGCTCTGGGGAACAGACTCTCTCTCTCTCTCTCTCTCTCTCTCTCTCTCTCTCTCTCTCTCTCTCTCTCTCTCTGTGTGTGTCTGTGTCAGGTGTGGTGTGACTCTTCCTCTCTGCTGCATTAGATATGGGATGCAGGGTGCTGAAGGCTGCACATTTAAGGCTGTAAATGAAGTCACTCAGTGGGTGGCTGACTAAAGCGGTGTTCAGACTTTACACGATTTTCACCTCTTTTTTTCCACCTGTTTTGAAGTAGTGAGTGACAAAAACATGCAAGGTTGGAACTGATTAAGTACATCTTGTTGCTATGACAACATAGATTTGGCTAAACCGCTAACTCTCCGACTTAGCGATGACTGGCAGCTAGACAACGTCCCATTGTTGTAGAAAATGCATAATATTGTATAACCAAGTATTTTGGAACATTTTGTGTGTGTGTGTGTGTGTAGACCTAGTATGCAAGTCAGACAAACCCATTTAAACTCTGGAACCAAAACATACAAGAGGTCCCTTGCTTAGAAACCTCCTTGGATTGAAGTTTCATTAGGGTTGGTTGTTCAAACAGCTGTAAGGAGTTTTGATCTTAAACTTATGAGATAGCCTCCCTAAAGGCATCCAAACACTAGCAAAATCACAGCTGGCAATGATACTGATAAAACCTTGCCATCCTGCCAGCTACTGTGTTTTGGTGATAATGTTGCTGAAGTTGTGCCCTGCCAGCTTTCTTTTCTGGGACCATGTTTGTGCCAACCCCCACTAAACTTTCCATTCTGTCCCTCAGAAGACAATTTTTCTCCATATTAACACCAAAGGCCAAAGCTTATTTCCGCACTAGCAAATAAGGGCTGTACATTGTGCACTGTCGAGACTTGTTTTGTTAAGAGGATGACCATCACCTCTCACATTGAGTTTCCATCAGGCACAAAACCATAGTGCTCTCCCCACCAGGCCCTAGACTGACAATGACAGGCTGTGTTGGCTGTGTGGACTTGTCTCTTCCATTTACGTTGGTTGAGTTCGATTTAAAGCTTCTTAGAGTCAATGATCAGTGAGAAAAAAAATGTGAAGTCTGCTGTGAAAGTTACACAATATTAGCCTGGGACTACCCATGTTCCTTTGTGCGCTCAATTTTTTTGACTCTGCAAAGCAGCATGGTGACCATGGCCGATTTTCTCGCCTGCTTTCGGTATCCAATCACAGATAAAAAAAAAGGGACTAACACGACTCTCGATTGCATTTTACGTCACGTGGTGGCTCAGGTATTGGCTCTGAGATATGTACAGACGCTATGATAGACAGCGCCCAATAAACAGCTCGTAGTGCCCAATAAACGGCTCTTGACAATCGTAAACGACACTTCCGCTACGAGAAAAGCAATAGGTGGGTCTCCAGACTAAACATCACTAGTGATTATTTAGTTTGCGCGATAGCCAGGCTAACACAATATGGGGATTCTCCATGTTTCATGGATTTCAAGTTTCAATGTAATGGGTACATGGTTAGTGATGGCAAATGTAGGTAGTGGACAGGGGTTGAACACCACTCTCCCACGTCCATGCCAAACTCCAACCAGAGAGGGTTGAAGCGGAGTAGTATTCTATGATCTTTGTTCCTACTGCTTCCAGAACGCTGTAAGAGGTGACTGTCCACCATTGAGATGAGACTCATTGGCATGGCAAACAAACAACATTGTTTTCCTTTAATCTTAAAGGGTGATAACCCTGTCAGTAAAGCATGTATGCATTGTGGCAAGTAGATTGAGCTTCTGTTGGAAAGGTGAATAACCTGTACTCTTAATTGTTATTGTCTGACAAAATGGCATGGGGGCTTGTAGAGAAAACAAATTCAGATTGAAAGAGTACCTCCTACACCTGGATCAATCTGCAATATGCCCTGCTTGACATTAATCAAGTGAAATTGAATAAAGCTGTGATCTGTGAAAGAGGTTAACACAGCCATCACCATAAACAAACAAGCCTCTCAATGAATTAATTAGCTCATGAAATTCCCAATTAAATCAAATCATGACCTACATCACGCCTGTGATGGAGGATGCTTATTATTTAGTCTGTGAACCCCTGTGCCAAGTGCAATGTAATGGACATTTTACTGTCCAACCCAAGATAGGTAGGTCTGTCCTTGCATTACATAGGCCTAGAGGTCGTTGTAGAGTGAATGTCATCCAGGCACTTTCAGAGAGTAGTTCATTTAAGCACTGAAAATAATACACTTTGATAAGTAAAAAGATTGTAGACCTTCTCTTTTCCGAACTGGGACTGATACATTTGATAAAGATCAAGTTTCAGTCTAAAGAGTTTCAGAGCACAGATCCGTTGTGTTCATTCACAGTCACTGAGGAGTAGACAGACTTTTTATACAGCCAACAGAACTTTTCAATGGTGCAGCAATATTGAACGAAATGCTGTCTCAGCTGTGCTATGTCGAGAATATACAACAGCACTGAACACGATTCGACCAATCATAATCAAGGACCGGACTCATTTGTTTTATAATGGTCTTTGTTATCTGTAAAGCACACTGAAATGCTTTGTTATAAGAAATATGCTATATGAATATTTTTTTCCATGCCTAGTGTCTTCACTCTTTTAGTTTAAGGCCCGATCCCCTCGGTAGAGATGTTTTCATGGCAGCAGGTTTCATAGGATCAGTGGCTGAGTCATTGCACATGAGAGTAGCGTGTTGTCACGTTGTGACGAGTGTACAGTACTCCGTGTGCAGACGGACTCCATCAGTGGTACGAGAAAGTGGGAGGGTGGGGTGTATGTAAATGGCCCTGAGGAGAGAAGTTACATGTCTCCTGAAGTGATTGATTTTAAATGCCATTTCAGTTCCTTATGAGTCAGTATCATTTTGCTGGCATCTCCAATATGGTGTGTGTCTTTTACGATGTGTTGTGTTGTGTTGTGTTGTGTTGTGTTGTGTTGTGTTGTGTTGTGTTGTGTTCGTTCTCTGAGGTCAGACATAGTTCGTTCGATTCAACTCAGGTGAGCTGGAACAGAGTGACACCTGGTCAGGACTCTGGGGAACTCTCTGGAGTCCGTGGGCCTGCTGAAGGCACTTCAATGAAATGCTGCCACTGAGAAAAATCAATTCATGACTTTTTTATGTGAACAAAAAGGTCTGTGAACAGGCACCTCACTGGGAAGACAACGTGAATAGACACCACCAAATCAGAAATGGTGTAAAAAGCTTAAAGAAAAGTCAAAATAAAAATGAAAATTCACCACCTTTAATTTCCCTTGCATAAAAATGGTCAAACTGTAAATTAGAAATGTGTCTGTATCAGTTATCATGTGCCTGTGAGTTTAATTACAGACTTTTTCATCATTAGTCAGACAGTACGACTGCTCAATCAGTCAGTTTATATTTAATATCACAGAATCCTAATTTTGTTGATGACTTCAAAGGCGGTATGTAGCTCTCACCAGTGTGAGAAACTCTTAGGAGATCTCCTGTGGGAACCCCTGCTGAAGAGCAGCCCTGGGCGACAGCTACTGTGAGACTCTCTCCCTGGGTGGGTGGGTGCAGCCTCTCTCTCTCTCTCTCTCTCTCTCTCTCTCTCTCTCTCTCTCTCTCTCTCTCTCTCTCTCTTTCTTTCTCACTTTCTTCATCTTTGCATCTCTCCATCTTACTCTCCCTCTGTCTTTTTCTCTGCAGGCTTTTTTTCATTATCCCTCTCTCATCACTCTCTTACTCTGCATCTCTCGCTCTTTCTCTCTGCATCTCTGCATTTCACTCTATTTTGCTGCAGCCTCTCTCTCTCTCTCTCTCTCTCTCTCTCTCTCTCTCTCTCTCTCTCTCTCTCTCTCTCCCTCAGTATCTGTCTGCCTGTCTGTCTTTCTTCTCCACCTTGTCAGTCACTCCCCGTGTAGTTTGCAGGTGCGGCGTGCTAACTTGCCTTTGGTCTTCTCAGTATTTCTGACATCTATCCAGCACAGACACAGCATGGCAACTGACAGCTACTGCACAAAGGATCAAGACACATACATACAGGGTGAACACACACACACACACACACACACACACATGCACACACACAATGTATGTGCTGTCGGTGGACAACAGTACATTATGCATGAATTTATGCTTGTGTGACCATGACCAGATACACACAGCACACTGAAATGCACACACACACACACACACACACACACACACACACACACACACACACACACACACACACACACACACACACACACACACATACACATACACACATGCACACACAGGCACACACACACACACACACACACACACATACAGAGAGAGAGAGAGAGAGAGAGAGAGAGAGAGAGAAATACACACACGTATGTGCAAGTGAACACATGCAGACATGTGCACACACACACATATACAGACATGCACAAAAACAGGCATACTAACAGTCACAAGTACACACACACACACACACACACACACACACACACACACACACACACACACACACACACACACACACACACACACAGGTGTCTCTCTCCAAAAACAACAGGATCCAAGTGTTCTTCTCTGCACCGCAGCAGGTAGAAATAGCATTCCTCTTTTCACAGAGAGTGGGAAAGCAGTTCTCTCATTCCTCCCAGAAGCCTTCTGACTTGTTTTACTCCACCAAGTGTGTAAGCGCCATGCATGGGTATTTTCTGTTGCATAATCTCTCACTGCTGAATCCTCTGCTGAGACATCTGTCATCGTTTTGTTTGGACTGTTTTTCTCGTGCTCGTTATTTGCCTCACTGCAGTGCTCTTCATGTTCTGCTTGTCTGTATTTTTATTTTATAATTTATGTTTGCCTGTTTTTTATTTTATTTTAAGAAACCTATTTGTTATTTTTTGATGCTTAGAATCTGAGTCACTGTTTTTTTTCTGTTCTGATTAAATGTCGGTATTCTTTTTTTCTGTTTGATCATTCATTTGCATTCTCTCTCCTTCTTCTTCTTCTTTTTCTTTTTCTTCTTCTTCTTCTCCTCCCTCTTCTTTCTCTTCATCCCTCTTTCTGTTTGCATGGCTCCTCCCCTTCCTGTGTTTGTTTGTGGGGAAATGAAGAACTGGAACCATCGCGCTGTCACTCAAGTAGGACTTCTTTCCAAATCCTGGGGTTTGATTGGTTTGGTCTGACACAAGCACACTGATAACTTCCTTCATACTCCCTAAACACACACACACACACACACACACACACACACACACACACACACACACACACACACACACACACACACACAAGAGATGGAGCTGGTCAGTAAATGAAATGTTCATAGTGTGTTTGTGTGTAAACATGTATGTATGTGCGTGTGTGTGCACACGTGTACAGTATGTGTGCATATGAGCGCGTGCGTGTACCTGTGTCTCTGTGTGAGTATATGACTTGCATATAAGGTAAAACACCCACACACACACATACACACATGAACATATTGCAGGATCTGTGGTATCTTGATATTCCATGGCATATACTTAAAGTAGTTCACTTGGGTGATGCAGACTACTTGGAGAGGTTCATTTTATGCACAATAGTTTTGAATTCAGGGGTATTGATTTTTCATTCACAGTTAGAGTAGATTCCCACATGAGCATCCTATCCCAGCCCATCCCACTCAATAAAAAAAAATCTCATCTAGAAAAGTCATTTAAGATAAAGAATATTGGACAGAACTGCATAATGACTTAAAAATGATTTTACTAAAGGTTCAAAACAATGTGCAAATTAGTGTTAAAAATAATGTATTTCCCATTTTGTTTAATCACAAAAAAAAACATTGAAATTCTCCCACTCCTCTCTCCACATTCAAACTCTGTACTGGTCTAAGGCGCTAGCCTTTTAAACAATTAACTTCCCACCATTTAGTGTCTGTGTGTGTCTAAACTCTTCATTTGCCCGTCGGAGCTACATAATAAGGTTAATTAAACAAGGCAGCAACAACAGAGAAGGCCTTATTGTGACTAATGGTCCCTGTTACAGCTGAGACACTTATTAAAAAATTTCAATAAGCAAAATCACTCCCAATGATATTTAATATGGGCTGAAATTTATAAGGCAACACTGAAAGGTTAGGATGTCTGGGCCTGTGTCCAGGGTACAGCGATTATAGATCCAGTCTCGCAAAGACCACTCTCGAGCACTCAATAACACACACATTGGGATTGTAACCAAATAAGGCATCATCAGTGTACACACACACACACACACACACACACACACACACACACACACACACACACTGAAAAACACATTAGCTAAACCATCCGTAGTTTGTGTGGTCTGCAGGGACTGTAACATTGCTAATCCCCTGAACATATTCATAACATAACACGTCAGAACCTGCAAAGCCTCTTTGTTCACTGACACCTAACACACCCAAACACACACACACACACACACACACACACACACACACACTATGCATCGCTGTTGCTGCTGCTGTCTATCACGACCCATTTGCTCATTTTTTACATAGACTCTTCCTCCACCTATTTGTCTTCCTTGCTCCCCTCTCTTCTTCTCTTCGATTTGGCCTTTGTCTGTTTTCTCTCTCTCTCTCTCTCTCTCTCTCTCTCTCTCTCGCTTCTGTCTCTATCCCTAAATGTTTCTATCCCTCTTCATCCGTATCTGTCTCTGCATCTCTCTCATGTCTCTATATCTCCTTTTTTCTCCCTCTGTCTTTCCCTTCCTCTCCCTCTATCTCTCCCCCTCCTTCTCTCGGTCTCTCTCTCTGTCTCTGTCTCTCAGGGTATCAGCTCTCTCTTCAGCTCGTTGAAGGTGGTGCGTCTGCTCCGTTTGGGCCGAGTGGCTCGCAAGCTTGACCACTACATCGAGTACGGTGCCGCCGTTCTCGTCCTCCTTGTGTGCGTCTTTGGCCTGGCCGCTCATTGGTTGGCCTGCATCTGGTACAGCATCGGCGACTACGAGGTCATTGACGAGGACCACAACCAGGTGCGCACAGACAGCTGGCTCTACATGCTGGGCGAGACGGTGGGCACGCCGTATAGATTCAACGTCAGTGGCACAGGCAAGTGGGAAGGCGGCCCCAGCAAGGACTCTGTGTACATCACCTCACTCTACTTCACCATGACCAGCCTCACCAGCATCGGCTTTGGCAACATCGCCCCCACCACCGACGGAGAGAAGATCTTCGCCGTCGCCATGATGATGATTGGATGTGAGTACACAGGCAGAAACTGGGATGTGTGCGTGTGTGTGTGTGTGTGTGTGTGTGTGCTCAGCTGATTGACATTTCTTTTGACTTCAGCTCTCCGCTATGCCCAGGTACCCAATGTGTACATTTCTCAAGCATCATGTCGGTCAAGAAGAAAACCAAAGTATGGTGTGTGTGTGTGTGTGTGTGCGTGTGTGTGTGTGTGTGTGCTCAGTTGACATTACCATTTCTTCAGATACACACATTTGCTGGCTCATCCTGGCTCAGCGTTGCTTTGATCACCATTTTATGTCAATGTGTCCAAATGTCTTATAAACTTGAGACCGTAAGCATAACTTCAAAACAAGCAACAAGTTTAATCAAAGTTCCCAAAGTCAGTTATTTTACGTAGGTCAGCAAATCATGCTTTACATTTTGTCCTGACACTGACTGATTTTACAAGCCTCTAGTGAAGTAGACCTTGTATGGAACTGACTTGAAAGGATGTGCCATGAAAGTAATTGGATATTATTAAGGTAGTTGCTTCATGCATATTATTTTGTTATAGTAGTTTAGATTTGGGATTTTAGATGTAGGACATGCGGGGGGATGATGACATTGATATGGACCGTTTAATTGATTAGTCTGGCCTGGTGTGAAACAGGGTGGTGTTGGGTTAATTGAGCTGGATAGATGGCAGAGACATGGAAATATTTAGGCTAACTGCTCTGCTGTGTCAATTGAACTGGCACAGAGGGACTATCCCTTTAACCTTTCATGTCCTGAACACGTGTTCTTCACCATGAGGGGTTAAACTCACAGCCTTTGATGATAAGACTGATGAGATGGAATCATGAGGAAAGGAACGATAGGCCTCTCCAGGCTTCATTTTAGATTGCAGGCTGTTACTGTAAGATCAGATTGTTGGTAACACAGAGATAACTGCAGTTTTGTTGGTGGCGGAATAAAATATAATGTTATTGCTAGCTCAAAATCATTACAGCTGTGAAATGCAAAATATTCTCTAAAATTGACTGATGTCACATTGAGTGTGCCAGACATCTTAAGATGGGAAATGTTCCCAGGATTTTTTAAAACTTCTTTTAATAATCTAATAACATTCAATACTTTATAGTTTGTATGTGTGTGTACGTATGTGAGTGTATTTGTTATGTAATAAACCCTGAGGGGTGTGTGTGTGTGTGTGTGTGTGTGTGTGTTTGTGTGTGTGTGTGTGTGTGTGGATTGATGGTCCTAGTTGTGGGGTCACCAGTCACGTTCCATTCTCATACTGTAGTAGAGTCCAATGGCTCAGAGTTCAGTCAGGTCACAATCAATCACAGACACACTCACTCACACGCAACATACAAACACACACACACACACACACACACACACACACACACACACACACACACACACACACACACACACACACACACAACCAAAAACAGTGTAGCTGATTTCTATGCTATAACAGTATCCACGTGAACACAGACTCGATTGCTTAGACATTCTGCATAAATGCCATTCATTAATGCACACAGCATGTCAGTGCCAGATGAAAGTCATTGTTTCATTGAGTTGACACGCACAATGAACTTTCATGAGAGTCTGGACAGGAGCAGAATGGATTGATGGCCTATCACATCACAAGATTATCTAATGTTGTAACTCCAAACTGCACTTCATTGAGATTCATGGGTACTTAAAGTTGCGGCTATTGTCTTTTAGTCATATGCAAGCATCTGAGTATGCATTTATGGGTGAGCCAGCCAGTGTTACTGTTTTCTTTAGTAATCCATGAGCGCACACGGGTGTGTGTGTGTGTGTGTGTGTGTGTGTGTGTGTGTGTGTGTGTGTGTGTGTGTGAGTGTGTGCTAACCATATGAGCCCTGTTGTTATTTAGCAATCGGTGGCTGTCATAGTGTTTGATGGGGTCGTTGTGGGCGTAATGACTGTGGGTTAGGGCACTGTGATGGCATGCTTCATTGCCACACATTAAGATGAATGGAGAGATTGAAATCACAGCAGGCTGCTCTCCTTCTTGCTCTTCCTCTCTATCACTCTCTCCATCCTGCTGTCTGTCTTTCTGTCTCTCTGTCTGCCTGTCTCACTCTCTTCTTCTCTACCTCTCTGTATCTCCTCCCTTTTCACTAATTCTCTCTCTCTCTCTCTCTCTCTCTCTCTCTCCATCTCTCTTTCTTTCTCTCTACTGCATTAGCCATCATTAAGTCCTGTGGTGCTCTTTTCGTATCTCCTCTTCTCTCCTCTCCTCCGTTGCCAGATCTCTTGTCTCCCTCCTTCTCTCTTTCCCCTTCTGCACTGCAGGCCATTTTCCATCCGTCGGCCCACTTAAACAGCACTCTCAGGGACCCCCCTATCCCCCCCCCCCCCCTTCCACCACACACACACACACTCCCCCACACACCCTTCTCCTCCTCCCATCTTCCTGGACAGCGTTAGCTAGCCAGTACGTGATTTCTCCCAAGATGCTCCCTAAAGCAGCACACTGCAGTGCACTTGAGAATGGAACGAGCTCCAGTGCTTAAGAAGCTGGGCTGCTCCAGGGCTCCGGGGGTCTCTGGGTTTCGTCCGTCTGACAGGGTCCGCTTTCACAGCCAGGGTGCGAGTGAGACGACGGAGAGCCGGTTATAAACAGAGCAACACTGTCCGCGCGCGAGTGTTTATGTTGGCTATACACAACGCCTTTGACTAATGCGCTGCGTCACGGCCGTGGCAATGAGCGACTGTTAGCGCGCTAAACAAAACGAGGCAAGGAGAGAAATAAGCAAGCGCTCGCCGTGTGAACTTAGTAGGTCAGGGCCATTTTTTATCTGCCTGCTGTGTGATGGCGATGGCAGTAAGATGTACACTATGAGGTCCTATTGGAGGTCCTCATAATGCATGGTTAAGATATCAGGACTGCTGCAACATTCTGCACTTATATGTGTTTGCATGCAAGATGCAACACCAGTGCAGAGCTTAGGCCTACATGGAGTTGTCACCACAGTGGTACTTAAGTACTAAAATATTTATCTCATACAAGTACAATAAACACAAACAAGCACACATACACACACACACACACACACACACACACACACACACACAGTATTCACAGTATTACAGACTGCAGTGTTTGTATTTGTGTGTGCGCATGCATGTGTGCATTGTTTTCCTTAGTAAAAAAGACAACATGACTAAACACACACACACACACACACACACACACACTCACACACACTCAGGCCAGATTGGTCTCCATGGTGAACATGCATGAGTGTGTGTTGACGGTGTGTGTCCTAAGAACAATGAGAGACCAGTCATGAGTGGACTGCGGGGGTGAGTGGGCGGGAACATCATACTGCTCTTACGGCTCAATTCCTTCACCTCAGACAAACCGCTTTTCAAGTGCAGCCAGGATTTTATTAATAGTTGGGATGTAATTGGTTCAAAAGACAAGGAGAAGCCAGCTAGGATCAGACTAAGAGGGTAGAACGGGGGACAGGGGTGGAACATTCCAGTGATATTAAATTGAATTTTTTTCTGATATTATCTTTTTTATATTACCTTTTAGATACAGTTTATTCAGATAACTGAAGGCAACTACAGGCCAATTATGGCCAAACTGATGGGTTGAGAGGGCTGCAACTTCTCTCTGATATTTAAATGTGTGTTGCATCCTCATCAATATCATTATAGTGTGGTCTCAGATCAGTGGTAGAGCCAAACAGGTCTTTAAGACCAGTCGGTACCTTGTGGAAGTATAAACTCATAACTGTGCCTCTAAGTGCTGTGTAATTTTCACAGTAGTTCGGCCCTCTCCTCATACCGGGGCAAAGAGATGCTGCCCAGCAGGTAGAAATGGCAGTCCTGTTACTTCTTTTCAGCGTTAAGAGCTATAAGTTGTATGTGGACTATGATTCATTCCGCTGAAGACTCCTGAGAACAGCATGGACCTCAGCGGGTGATTGGCCTAAGTGATTATCGCTCTCTTGAGTGAAATTACAGTCATATATATATATATATATATATATATATATATATACAGTATATATATATGTGTGTGTGTGTGTGTGTGTGTGTGTGTGTGTGTGTGTGTGTGCTTAGATAGAACAACGCAACAAAATGGCCGCAGAGCCGAGTTGACACTTCCTTTCACCGTGTGCTGTGCAGCGGGGGAAAATAAACACCTGCCGCATTGTCATGGTAACCGAGTGCTGGCCTGGCTCTCTGGACAGGATGTATTCTGGCAAAGGGAAGTAAACCCAGAGACCAAAGGCTCTCTCTCTCTCTCTCTCTCTCTCTCTCTCTCTCTCTCTCTCTCTCTCTCTCTGGCCTACGGTTACACACTCCAGACAGTCCGAGTCACTCTTTCTTTTTTCAATCCTGGGGTGCTAGTTAAGTTTTAATGAGCAGG
>JAODXP020000006.1:197589-212589 GCA_027497455.2 Sardinella longiceps | reverse complement strand
TCCAACTTTGAGCCATCTCTTTTTTATTTTAAAACACCTCATTAAAAATGAATCCTGTGTTTACTGTAACAGTGTAGTATAGGTTGACTCTTCTTCCAAAACAGACTTTGTAGGTGTGTTTTTATCTCCTCTGCCGTCTGTCTGCTCACTGGGCTTAGCAATGGTGGCTCCAGGAGAAATGGATGTCTCTCTATCTCAGTAGCAGTGGCCCTGCTGTGAATATACACGCTCTCCCTCTTAATGCTAATTACCCCACATCAAATATACAAACACAAACACACATGCACACACACACACACACACACACACACACACACACACACACACACACACACACACACACACACACACACACACACACACACACACACACACTCCCACTTACAGAGAGAGAGAGAGAGAGAGAGAGACTGAGATAATTAGACCAGAATCCAGAGTAAGATTAATCACCCAATCTGCACAAACTTGTCTTTTACACAGTTTTATCTTCTCTCCTCTCCTCTCTTCTTCACCTCCTCTTCCACTCTTCAGTTCCACCTCTCGCCTTTGAAAGACGTGTGTGTGGGGGTGTGTGGGTGTGTGAGTGATTGTGTGTGTGTGTGTGTGTGTGTGTGTGTAAAGCCCTTTGCCAGACTGTACGCTTGTTGTAAGGACAGATGGCTTTGTGAATATCAGCAGTAGAAATGTCGGGGTAGGCATAAGTTTATAGCCTTGAATCTGATCTACAACGAATAATTGTGTAACTAGTGAACATCCAAGCCTCCAGTCACCCTCATGAGCACTGTGTGTGTGTGTGTGTGTGTGTGTGTGGGTGGTGTGGTGGTAGGTATGTGCAGGTGTGTGTGTGAGTGTGTGTGTACATGCACCTGCAGAATTAGGTACTATAGGGGTTACGGCTGCCACTATATTCATGCATCACAGGAGCAATGGACCATTTGATCCTGTGCCCAGCCTATCTGTTTAGCCCTGTAATTGAACAGTGATCCTCTCCCCAGCCTATGGCTCTGTAATTTAACAGTCTGGTGTAAATGCTGCTGTCTGAGGTGGCCACACTCTATGGCCAGAACCCATATCATAAATCTGCTACCTTGTATGTATGACAGCTCTTTATATTACTCACAATCAGTGCTTTATACCTGCTGATCTCTCTGTGTGTGTGTGTGTGTGTGTGTGTGTGTGTGTGTGTGTGTGTGTGTGTGTGTGTGTGTGTGTGTGAGAGAGAGTATGTGTGTGTATGTGTGTGTGTATGTGTGTGTGTGTTTTGTGGAGATGCTGGCAGGTGTGTAATCTGTCATGGATATTAACCTGACATGCCCCTATTGCTTGGGACGCCATGAGAGTATAAGTCACTGGAGAGGCCAGAGAGTGAAAGGGTTCATCAAACACACACACACACACACACACACACACACACACACACACACACACACACACACACACATGCACACACAGACTTACTGTATACAAAGAGTCTCTCTCTCACTTTCCCTCTCTCTCTCTTTCTTTCTGTTAAGTTATGCTGTTTGAGTGTTCAAACACAAGCACAGCAATTCCTGCAGTGGTGGAAAAAGAAAACAAAGCGGAAGGTTAAAGGCAACCTAGCAGGAAGACTTGAGGCTACTGAAGCAAACAAACAAAGAAGTAAACAGGGAGCCAAGTAGACAGGATGAACCAGACAAAACAAGCAAGTACAGAAGTCAGTAGGCAGCCAGCAGTGTGTATGGGATAAAGACTCCCAGATTGCCAGAGTGGAAGTATTGATCCACGTATTTGTTTGCTTTTTGTGCTTGTGTGTGTGCGTGTGTGTGTGTGTGTGTGTGTGTGTGTGTGTGTGTGTGTGTGTGTGTGTGGGTGTGTGTGTGGGTGTGTGTGTGAGTGTTAGAAAGAGAGTGTGTGTGTGTGGGTGTTCACCCGCATGTGTGTGTTTGTGTGTATGTGTGTGTCTAGGTGTGTGTGTGTATGTGTGTGGGTGTGACAGAGTGTGTGTATGTGTGTATGTATGCTGTGGTTATTGTTACCCTCTACATGATCTGTGCTAACGGAATTTCCATCTTAGCGTTTCTCATGAGGAAAGTGTAGCTCTGAAGTAAGTTCCCATTTTAAGTGGACCACTGAAGCAAGGAGATTTCACTAGAGGGGGAAGAAGATGGGACTCTTGTAACATGGCCAATTCCTAATGCATACACAAAAAGCAAAGAATGAAGATGTTATTGACATAAGGGACCAGGAGAGGGGTTTATCTGGAAAAGGAATTTTGCTTTATCAGATCAAGGAAATAGATTTTATGCTAAATTGAAAGTTCACATTCCATATTGGTTCCATAGTGATTTGCGTAACAGGGGAGTGCAGTGCCCCTTGTTGTGTGTTCTGAATTGGTTATAGCCTTAGATGTCCAAGGACATTTTAACTGTGCACCTTAAAGGAATAGTCCACCTCTTTGAAAAAATTGGTTATTCACCCCCTCACCTGGAGTTAAATATGTGGGTAAGAGGATATTGGTCTCAGTGCATGCGTTGTCTTAGTCTGGCAACCCCAATTTTACCTTTAGCTTAGCGTAGGCACTGGAAAGTAAAGTTGCCAAAGAGTTGCTATCTGGCAACTTTACATTCCAGCACCTATGCTAAGCTAAAGCTAAGAAATTGGGAAAATTGGGGATGCCATACTAGGAAAATGCAAGAACTGAGACCAAAATGCTTTTACCCATATATGTAACTCTGAGTAAGGAGGTGAATAGCCAATTTTAATAAAGAGGTGAAATACTTTAAATGCACTTTTCTCAAATGAGCTGAACTATCAATCCCTGTCACTAATAGCATAGCAGAACTGGGTAGAAAGTACAAATTAGTGTAAACGCAGCACTTTCTCACTAGTCTCTCATGCAATCTGTGTACATTTAATCACTCCCAAAATGGCATTTATTATAGTAGTCTGCATTGCTTGTTTCATGATGAGCCTAGATGTGTTAGACATACTTGGAGGAAATGTTTGTGGATCTCTCTGTTGTGTTGGGGATCGTCAGTGATCTCCCTGTTGTGCGGGTGATCTCCATGGCCAGTGATCATCAGTGATCTACCCCGTGTGTCAGTGATCATCAGTGTTCTCCCTGGTGTGTTGGTGTTCATTTTTTTTCCTCACACAAACTCGGAGTTGCTATTTATCATCTTCACCCTCACACATCAGGGTGTCACCGCCCTCTAGCCCTCTGGCAGAGCCATGACTTGCTCCTCTCTTAAAGGTCACCCAACTCCGTTAACACAGTGGCCTTATTCACTCACCCCGGCCTCTGCCTCTGGAATCACATACATCTCTGATACAGCGCTACCATTAAGAGTCTGCTGTACATTGAGGATAGTCCATTGACATTTACTGACTGTACTGTGGACAGCAGACCACTGGCCCGTACTACTACATATGGCTTGACCAGAGACGGTTGGTTCAGTATCTCTGGCTTGACTATGTGCCGTCTCTGGCAGGCTAAATCTGGCAGAGGAAGACTCACGTGCCCTGGTGTATATATTACAGCGAAGCAATGATCCAATGTCATTCAAGCATAGCTCTATTGCAAGAGCCTACAGACTACACTAGATACGGAGTGTAACAAAAGAATTTGGACACTGAACATAGACTGAATGCAAACACAGATGTGAAGGACTGACTCAACAGCACCACAAATCTTACTTTTGATTTTAATGATGTTGTTCCAAATTCTTTAATTCCACTCACTATTTGGTGTAGTTCAGCAGGCTCGTGCACTAAACCACCACCTTAAGAAAATGTACCTGAAATGTAGCATATATATACAATAATTAATTGGTCTAATGGTAATTGAGGTATGATCTGATCCTAATGTAACTCACCAGTATGACTGAACACAATGCACTAAAGCTATTTCTACAGCAGAAATCATGGAAGGCTATTTCATGTCATTATTGAAAGCATCCTTGAAATACCAAAAGATCTGTCGGGTAAAGTAAGTGAACCTTTCAGATCATGTATATGTTGACCCTATTTTATAGGGAAACCTCAAGCCAAGGCTCTTTGTCCATCTGAATGATTCTAAAAGGTTTCATATACTTTTTACTTGTGTCTGTCTTGTCATACAAGTGAGTTGGAATAAAGAGTGAAATTGAACGAATGAAGAAATGAATGAAGGTAAATGTGTGCAGTTAGATCAAAGAACCGCTTTGGTCCCCTTTGAAATGGAATCAGAATGTTCCGTGACATTCTATGCAATGCCAATGTTCTCATGGCAAGCCTAATGGATGCAGCAGTGCAGATGCTTGGCTGAGGTGCACGTTCAGGGCAGACTGGAGGCATCAGTGTTTTTAGTCTCCTTTTCTCTCTGCAACCAGGTGCCTGTGACTGACATCATGCTCATTGACATTCTCCAACTGTCTAATGCAGTCAGCATGCAGTGTGCAGCACACACACCACAGGTCTTAATGCGGCTAATACACTTCTATGGATTCTGTGGCTTAAAAAAAAAAAAAAAAAAAAAATCGAGATAGACAGTATTGCAGTAAAGATTTTTTCTTTAAATGTATTGGCTTCCCCTCTTCCTCTCTTCTCTTCCTCATCTTTGATTCAAAGTGTCTGGATTGATTTCTGTTTTGAGATGCAAGGGGCGTAGTTAGACTATTTGGGCTGTGTGTAATGAGCTCATAGTGGCTCTGCTTCTGCCTCTGGGGCTCTGAAGGAGCAGCCGTAGTGGATGTGATGCTACTGTTTGACCCTTGGGCCTTTTATATCTTTAACCTTTGACCTCTAAGCATGTTGGTGTGCCCTCCAAGGCCTTGTGGCGTCCCACAGCCTGACACTGTGTGTGATGCGGGGAGACAGCTACTGTCAGTGCCACTCTTGCTCTCCGACACCTCAGAGCTGTGTGTGTGTGTGTGTGTGTGTGAGTGTGTGTGTGTGTGAGTGTGTGTGTGTGTGTGTGTGTGTGTGTGTGTGTGTGTGTGTGTGTGTGTGTGTGTGTGTGAGTTTGTGTGTGTGTGTGTGTGTGTGTGTGTGTGTGTCTAACCTCCACTTACATAGTGTGTGTGTGTGTGTGTGTGTGTGTGTGTGTGTGTGTAACCCCCACTTACATAGTGAGTTTGTGTATGTATGTGTGTGTGTGTGTGTGTGTGTGTGTCCTCGTGGGTGGCCTGGCATGTTGGTTTGCATGTATCTGCCCGTCTGTCATGCTGTGTTTAGTCTGCCCTCCAGTTAGGGGGAAAAACAGGCTTCTTGTCTGCATATTTTTCCTGGTTTGTCTGAGATCTTCCTCCTGTTCCATAGAGACCAACAGCCGCATCTGACACAACAGAGCCACACACCCTTAACACTCATCAGCATTCATACCTCTTTCCCTCCCTCCCTCTCTCCCTCTCTTTCTCTCCCTCCCTCTCTTCCTTTCTCTCTCTCCCTCTTTCTTCCTTTCTCTCTCTCTCTCTCCCTCGCTTTCTCCCTCTTTTTTCCTTTTTTTTCTCTCGCTCTGTATCTCTGTCTTTCTTTTCCCTAAGCCAGCCTTGTAGGGAGGTGCGCCATGTCACAAGTTTGGTGCGGTTTGTGCTGCACCCAGCGTGTAAAACTAATTTCTGTTTTATTGTCAGTGTGTTTGTCGTTCTCCTCAAGGCTGTCATCCTCTCTCTTTCTCTCTCCTTTTCTCTCCCTGTCTGTCTGTCTGTCTGTCTGTCTGTCTCTCTCTCTCTCTCTCTCTCTCTCTCTCTCTCTCTCGCTCAGCAGTGCTGGGTTTTAAATAGGCAGCAGCCCAAGCCGTGGTGCCTGTCTCTTCTGAACAGTATTATGAGTTTGAGTCACTTACAATCCCACTGCCAGA
This sequence comes from Sardinella longiceps, assembly GCA_027497455.2. NCBI lineage: Eukaryota > Metazoa > Chordata > Actinopteri > Clupeiformes > Clupeidae > Sardinella > Sardinella longiceps. The sequence goes on along the minus strand of JAODXP020000006.1, from coordinate 206,768 downwards.
CGCATCTCGCTCTCTCTCTCTCTCTCTCTCTCTCTCTCTCTCTTTATCTTTCTCTGTGTCTGTCTCTCTTTCTCTCTGTCTCTCTCTCTCTCTCCACCCTCTCTTCACACCAACCTGCTACCCTCCTATGAACAGCACACCCTCCTTTATTTGTGCCCATTTTAGCCCTTGTTAAAAGTTTCCATCTTCTGACTCCCCCTCCCCCCTCCTCTCTCTCTCTCCATCTCTCTCTCTTTCTCTCCCTCATTTTTGCTCAGTCTGTGTCAGTGCAGATGTCATGAAATGATGTTATACATGGGCAAGTCTCTCTCTCTCTCTCTCTCTCTCTCTCTCTCTCTCTCTCTCTCTCTCTCTCTCTCTCTCTGTCCCTGCATCCCCTCTCTCTCTGTCCTTCTTGATAATCCAGTGCCAGTGTAGATGTTGGGAAATGACAGTCTGCTGCTCCAGTCTCCACTGCAGCTGTCAGCTGCATGGATGGAGTGTATTCTGAGTGTGTGTCACACACTCTAACACTTTAGCTCACTGTCTGCAATAGGGTTATGTCCTCTAAGTGTCCTGGTATTAGAGGCTGAGAAAGCGTCAACACATGTATCAAGAATACGTATTGAAGGAACCAAAGGCAATGTACTGTGTATTTTGGTCATTAGTGATCTCTGGCAATTTGCCTTCCTATCTTATCTGTAAAACTGGGATAACAATATGAAAAAAGTTTAAAAAAGCTGCAAGCACACTCAACTCCAAAAAATGATCTGTGTGAGTTATGCAGATTTATGTTTATAACATACATGTAAATGCATTGGACATTTTTCATCAAGCATGTGCATTTACCGGTACATTTATGAATTTAGAAGAGACATTTATCCATAGCAACTTACTGTAAATGTGTCAATCAATCGATTACTTGGAGTCACTCTCACTTAGGGTGAGTGGATGCCTGGATGTGCATGTTTATGTTTCGGCCTAAAGCCGTCCATACACTGGCTCTCTCTAGCACTTTCGAATTCGACTATTTCGCAACTAACTTAGTACAGTAGCCTGTGGAATTAACAGTCGATGTCAATGGACGGCTCCAACCAAATAGACTTCAATTGTAATTCACAATCGACGGCAGAAGAGTTTGGCGCTGGTGTGCAGGGTTGCATTGAAAACAGTGGAATAAAATGTTGGAAGCTGAGTGCTCAGTACTGTGTCGGAGCCAGTGTGTGCACCACTTTAGGGCCTTCATCAGTATCGTCTTCTTCAATACAGGGAAATTGAAAACCTGAAGGTTTTGGTGGCAACTAAAGCTGATCATATCCTTCTTTCTTTCTCTCTCTCTCTCTCTCTCTCTCTCTCTCTCTCAAATTCAAATTCAAATTCAAATGGTGCTTTATTAGCATGACTGAAATTACAGTATTGCCAAAGCCACAAATACAACATAACATACAAGTTAACAATACAACATAACAACAGATAACAATAACATAATATACAAATGATAGGTGCATCAATGTCAGTACATCCGTAGAAATACAGTATGCAGTAATGTGGATTGTGTGTAAGGATGTGTGTGTGTGTGTGTGTGTGTGTGTGTGTGTGTGTGAGTGTGTGCATGCGTGTGTGTGCGTGCGTGTGTGTGCGTGTGTGTGTGTGCGAGTGTGTGTGTGCGTGCGTGCGTGTGTGTGTGTGTGTGTGTGTGTGTGTGGTGTGTGCGTGCGTGCGTGCATGCATGTGAGCAGTGATTGTGATCAATATGTATTGGCGCATTACTGAGTGGTCATTCTCTCTCTCTCTCTCTCTCTCTCTCTCTCTCTCTGTTTATCTCTGCAGCTCTCTTGTATGCCACCATCTTTGGTAACGTCACCACCATCTTCCAGCAGATGTACGCCAACACCAACAGGTATCACGAGATGCTGAACAGCGTGCGGGACTTCCTCAAACTCTACCAGGTGCCCAAGGGTCTGAGCGAGCGCGTCATGGACTACATCGCCTCCACCTGGTCCATGTCGCGAGGCATAGACACAGAAAAGGTATCGCAAACTGTAAGCCCAATTTATTACCTTGCATGCTGCTCTGTGTTTCTCTCCCTTCATGGTCCTCTTCCCCATCTGTCTTTCTCTCTGTCTGTCTGTCTGTCTGTGTGTCTGTCTGTGTCTGTCTTTCTCTCTGTGTTCTGGTGTTACCTTCCTTCATTGTGTATTATTGTTACAATCATTTTTCTCTGTCTCTGTTATTACCTTCCATCTTGTCTTTATTGTTACAATCATCTCTCTCTCTCTCTCTCTCTCTCTCTCTCTCTCTCTCTCTATGGGCCAAATGTACAGAGGCGGGTGCTATTAATGTTGCATTTCACACTTTCCCTCCTTTTATGATACAGTACCTTTAGCTTATCTTGTAGTTTGTGCACTGTCACTTTTGGTACCTGTGCAGTGCCTTCGATACGCTTGCATGGGTTGTTGAAATGAATGAATCGTGGAGGACATTTAACTCTCTGTAATGGAAAATAAGTGCCATGTTAGTTTCATCATAGACATATTGCCAGACAGTAGTTTTCCTTAAAAAACAAACAAACAAAACACTAAAACAAAACATAAAAAACCCCAGCTGAATTAATGCTGTATTAACAACGTTAGTCAAACAGGCATATAGATGTGTGTGACGGCCAGCTAGCTCAGCTGAATAGAACGTTGGTAAAACTCCCTCCCAAAAGGCCAACAGATGTGCTAGTGGGTGAATCTGAAACCCTAAGTTAACTAAAACTAAAAACTAAGACATTGAGCAGCAAATAAAACTTTGCCTCTGATATGGTAAAAACATGTTTTGTGACCTCATCTTAGTCGTGGTCTCAACTTCATGACTTCAAGGCAAAAAAGTTGAAAGAGGAGGAGAAATTTCCCACGCTACCCTTACATAAATCACCTAGAACTCATTGGGATTGATAAGTATCATGTTCCAGAACAGAATGCGCGCCCCTACCTCTCAAAGTTTAGGACTTGCAGTTTCCCCTCCACATCATGCTTAGGTCTAGGTCACATGACTTAGCTGGGTTATGGCAGCTTAAATACTATTTGAATTACAACAACATGTTCTTTCCAGGTCTGCTCGACCATCCATACACACAGCTCCCACACTACACTTTTACGAATAGAATACGCACCAAAGCATTTGTACATCTTGCCCTCAGTGTATTACTTTGTCTAAAGGGTTCTCTTGAAATCTTCTACAGTACCTTACCTCCTTTCCACCTGTTTTCCATCTCTCCGTCTCTCTCTCTCTCCATTTCTCTCTCTCTGTCTCTGAGGTGCTCTCCGTTGAAATGTTCTATCCTCCACTCTATCGTATTCCACCTCCTTCTTATCACTATTGGTCTCTCTATCAATCTCTCTCTCTCTCTCTCTCTCTCTCTCTCTCTCTCTCTCTCATTTTCCTATCTGCTCTTCCGTGTCAGTGTGTATGAGAAATTGCATCATGTTTACAAAGGCTGGGCAACAATGACTGACGGCTGATAAGGTGTCACTGATGCGCTAGATGGGATGCGGTAAATGAGATCTCTCTGTGAATGACAGCCGAGCGAGCGCCGGGAAGCAGAGCCTGTTGTTCGCTCCCTGCCCAACCTTTCATCTCCATCTTCCTTATGCGCAGAGAGAGAGAGAGGGGGATGAGAAAGAGAGAGAGAGAGATAGATAGATAGGGAAGGGGAGGGGAGAGGAGATGGGGAGAGGGTGGGCAAGGGTAAGGAATGAGGGAGATATGAAAAGGAGAGGAAGGGAAGAGAGAGAAAGACACTGGGGGAGAAAAGAATAAAGATGGGAGTAGAGAAGAGGTGAAGAGAGTAATAAATAAAGTTGGTAGATTTGATGAAAGAGGAAGCAAGGGGGAGAGAAAGAGCAGGTGGGAGGAGAGGAGGGAATTGTGGAGTTGCATTGAGGAGATGTAAGGGAAAGAGAAGAGGGAAGAAGGGAAGAGAGGGGGAGAGAGGGAGAGAGGGAGTGGGGTGGAGCGGAGTGGTGGAACCAAATCTTCTCATCCTCCTCGGCTCGGTTTCCAACCCATCCCTCCACACTGAGTCACTCCTGTCCTGCAGGTGTTTGGGAGGAGGTTACCGTGACAACTGCATCCCAGCTGGGGCTGCTGGCAGCAGGGGATGCTCAGGGAGAGAGGGTTCAGAAGAGCCTCTGGGGAGACTGGGACACCAATGAGATTCCAGCACACAGGAACCACAGTGCTGCTTTTTGACTAGTTCTCCTCTTCTGTTTTTCTCTTCTATATCCCTCTCTCTCTCCTTTCTTTTTTTCTTTCCTTGTTACCATTCATCTTCTCTGATCATTCTTTTTCTTTTCTCTCTTCTCTTCTTTCTTTCTTCTTCTCTTCTTCTCTTCTCTTCTCTTCTCTTCTCTTCTTCTCTTCTCTTCTCTTCTCTTCTCTTCTCTTCTCTTCTCTTCTCTTCTCTCCTCTCCACCTTATCTCTTTGCAGGTGTTGCAGATCTGCCCTAAGGACATGCGTGCTGACATCTGTGTCCACCTGAATAGGAAGGTGTTCAAGGAGCATCCAGCGTTCCGATTGGCCAGCGACGGCTGTCTGCGTGCCCTGGCCATGGAGTTCCAGACGATCCACTGTGCCCCTGGAGACCTCATCTACCACGCCGGTGAGAGCGTTGACAGTCTCTGCTTCGTGGTGTCTGGCTCGCTGGAGGTCATCCAGGATGACGAGGTGGTTGCCATCTTAGGTGAGTTGGTGTGCGTGTGTGTGAGTGTGTGTGTGCGTGTGTGTGTGTGTGTTGGTCGTGTGTGTGCGTGTGGATGTGTGTGCGTGCATAGTGTGTGTGTGTGTGTATGTGAGTGTGAGAGACAGAGTAAGAGAGAGGAAGTAGTCTGTTAAAGTGAAGCTATGGAGTTATGGCTTCCTCATTAGCAGACAGACTCCACTCAGAGAGAGAGAGAGCATAGAGAGAGAGCATGGAGAGAGAGGAGGAGAGAGGGAACGAGGGAGAGAGTACGAGGCTAAGCGTAGGAGGCTCATTAGAAGTAAATCATTCTCTCTATTGACTCCGTGTGCAAATGAGACACATCAAAGTAGAGCTGGAGGCCCCATAGAACACACCAGCACAGGGGGGAGGAGAGAGAGAGAGAGAGAGAGAGAGAGAGAGAGAGAGAGAGAGAGAGAGAGAGAGAGAGAGAGAGAGAGAGAGAGAAATAGTGAGAGTAATGCAATCTCACTCATTGTCTCAAATGTCAAGTGGTCACAAATCTGTTCTTTTCTCGGGATACTAGAAGCCTTTGAATTAAATCACATGTTCAACTAAGCTGTCCTTACATCCACCACACATCACACACAAGCATGCGCGCGCACACACACACACACACACACACACACACACACACACACACACACACACACAAACACACACACAAATACACACACACACACACACACACACACACACAAACACACACACACACACACACACACACACACACACACACACACACATCATCTCTTTTAGGCTCAAAAGAGAGCCTTTGATTGGTTTCTTTGAGCACACAAATCAGCCAATCCTGTTCTCAGTTGATCTCCAAGTTGTTCTCTTTAGCAATGCAGTGTTCCTCTATCCACTTACTGTCCCCGTTCACCTGCAAATGAAAACCTTGACACCTGTGACTATGCGAACCCACATGAATATTTAACAAACTAGCCTTGGGAATAATTCAGTGCCCTCCTCCTCACGGTCCACCCGTCGGAGACAGTGGGTTAGAGATGATTAGAGAGAGGAGCAGAAGGCCACCAAGGGGTGGGGGGTAACCGACGCCGAGACTTGATCTCGCTCGTTTAGAGCAGAGGCGAGAAAGCTCAGAGTAGCCATGCCACGGAGGGGCAAGTTTGGAGGCTCCCAAAATGCAACAGCGGAGCTGAGGCTGTAGAAGATGAAAGGAGGTGGGGAGATGTTTGGGAGCAGACAGACACGTACTGGAGCAGCGTCTTTGAAGGCTAAGAGCTGGGGGGAGAGAGAGAGAGAGGGGTGGGGACGGTACTGTAGTCCAAGGCTCTCAGTGGAGCCGGCTAGCAGACGGAGGATCAAATACGACGTGCGGCTGGATCCACTCAGGGAAAATGCATCTGTCAGAGACACCAGAGACGATGGCGGCAGCGGTAGCGGTGGTGGTGGTGATGTTGGGAGGGGGACGACGACAGAGGACACAGCTGTGACAGACTGGAGCAACATCAGCTTTGTTGTGTCACTACTCTCTGGGAGGAGGAGGAGGAGAAGTGTGACATGGCCGTGCAGATGCACAGTGGCACCCAGACAAGGGCAGGGAAGTTTTAGAAGGCCTTCCTCCAAATTCAAAGTGGCTTTACAAAGACATGACAAGGATCCAAGGACAGACACACTTCGTCACCCTAATGCTACTAAACTATGTACTGAAAGATCACTGACACTGGAGATCAAAGCAAAAATACCAGAAATCCAGCCTGTAAGTTCCTAGTAAGCCTACTCCATTGTGAGAAGATTGTTCAGTCTTAGCAAAAATGCCAGCAAGCCGCAGTGCACACACATATTATGTGTTTTTTGAAGGCAGAGTCTGAGTAGTTAATAGACAGCCATACTGTTAAGAACCTATAATGTTTACCTCAGTCGCTACTAGAGGCTTCAGTCTTGATTGAGAGTACTGTATGTTTGCTTTTTTTTTTAATTTTTTTTTTTTACAGTCATTGATATCCTTGGTTATAGGACTGTTATAGGACTTTAGGACTGTGTCCTCTGGGCTAGTTAACACAGTTAATGTTGTTGTTTGTGCCCTTGTAAAAACACAAGAAATCCTGTTAACAGTTCCCTCTTATTTTTAAGGGACTCATAAAATGTGGTCATCTAAGACTTGGTGCACATTGAGCCAATGTCCAAACGAGGATAAAGTATGGAAACTCAAATGCATGCAGTGTACCAGTGTTGTCACTGATGTTGTTGTTGTTGTTATTGTTGTTATTTAGTTGCTTTAAAGAGAAGGGTAATGATGAGGGCTGTGTGGGGAGAACAAAGGAGACAGGAAGGACTAACGAGGCCAGAGAGGGCTGGAGGGAGGCGAGTCCGTGCCCCTGGGGAGGTCAGGGGAGACAGAGTGTAATTGGCCAGGTGAGGCCATGCAGGACTTTTAATTTGCTTGATCTCTGTCTGCCTGGGGAATAGGGCCACATACTGCAGGGGTGCAGAGAAGTGTCGGGACTTTTAATTTGCTTGATCTCTGTCTGCCTGGAGAATACGGGCAAAGACTGCAGGGGTGCAGAGAGGTGTTGGGACTTTTCATTTGTGTGAACAGGTAGGAGGTGACACTTGCACAGTCGGGCACCTGTACATTTGTTGTTTTCTTTTCCACACACAGACACACACACACACACACACACACACACACACACACACACACACACACACACACACACACACACACACACACACAGCATGGAGTGCAGGGATAGCAAAACGAATTGGGAGATCACATTCAGGAAGGATTATTGTCCAGGTTGTCATGTTGGATTGGTGTCCAGTGAAAAGCAGTTGTGGGATCTTGTTTAAGCACACAGCAAGAGATAGATAGAGAGAAAGCGAGTGTAAGTGAGAGCGTGAGAGAGAGAGAGAGAGAGAGAGAGAGAGAGAGCTCAGGCAGTCCTGTCCACAGTCTCAGAGGACTCCATTATTGGGAACTTCCCTTCTCACACGTCAGCCCTCTGCTCTTGCTGCTCATCCTGGGTCCATTTACCCATCCACCTCTATAGAACACTATCCCCCTTTCCATTTACCCATCTACCCCAATAGAATACTATCCCCCTTTCTAATTATCCATCCGCCCCTATTGAAAAATATCCCCCTTTCTTTTTACCCATCTACCCCAATAGAATTACATCCCCCTTTCCATTTACCCATCTGCCCCTATAGAATACTATCCTCCTTTCCATTTACCCATCTGCCCCTATAGAATAATGTCTTCCTTTGTATTTACCCATCTATATCTACTAGGTGTTGAAATCAATATCGGGGAATTGAGTAGAATCCAGAATCAAATGCTTCAATTGACTCGTTATTAATTCCTCTTATCAATACTACATGTTTTTCAGACCACTGTCAATCGGTGTTACAAATACAAAATTGAAATGGATAATACAGCCCCACATGGTTTCTTCATTTTAAACTTCTATAGTATAGCTGCTATAGGCTTTACTAAACCTTCTAAACAGTAAGGAATTCATAAGAAAATTGATAAAGTGAAACAGATGACCACACACATACCCACTAACAACCATGCACATCATTAGCAGTTGCACCGTATGTTTGTGAAATAGCACACACACACACACACACACACACACACACACACGCATACACACACACACACACACTGCAATTTGTCATGCGCTACCTAATTGGGCAGACACAGATGGGCAAATCCATTATAGAATACCTGTGCTTTAAGATCATCTGTTATTTATTATCATTGTTGGAATCCCAGTGTCCCCCCTTAACCCTAGTCTGGAAGATGTATGTAGAATTACTGTAAGCAAAGATCACTGAATACTAACCAAGATAGAGAACATAATGTGTTACATTGTGAGCAAACGTGAATAATTGAACATGAAAGATCTGTCATATCAGCTTATGAGAGCTCGACTTTATTGTTTGCATAAAGGGAGATTTTACTTCCCCCTTTGCAAACCTAGAATACGGAGCTAAATGAACATTCACACTTCTACTTCAACTTTTACTCCCTCTGATGTAAAGGCTTTTGGCTTTACAGTTAGGGAGGACATTGGAATTCAGCCATTCTTTGCCCCTCTATTTCTCTCTCATTAGTAACCCCCCCCCACACACACACACACACACACACACACACACACACACACACACACACACACACACACACACGTACACACACACGTACACACACACACACACACAACCCAAGCCCACACACGCACACACACACACACACACACACACACAAGCCCAGTGCCTTCTATCCCCTTATTGCTGAGCTCACCACTCATTACTCACTGTAAGCGCACCTCCTCACAGGCCTCACAGAGCTGTGTGCTGTAGCACTGATGAATAGCTATGCTAGTCCACTCTCATTAGGTCAATGGGGATGTAGTACTGTACTGTAGTATGCACTGCATTCTACCTAGATGGCTGCTGGTGTTAATAACCCACAGCACT
>JAODXP020000006.1:177907-189989 GCA_027497455.2 Sardinella longiceps | reverse complement strand
GTTTGAGTCACTTACAATCCCACTGCCAGACGCATCTCGCTCTCTCTCTCTCTCTCTCTCGCTCTCTCTCTCTTTATCTTTCTCTGTGTCTGTCTCTCTTTCTCTCTGTCTCTCTCTCTCTCTCCACCCTCTCTTCACACCAACCTGCTACCCTCCTATGAACAGCACACCCTCCTTTATTTGTGCCCATTTTAGCCCTTGTTAAAAGTTTCCATCTTCTGACTCCCCTCCCCCCCTCCTCTCTCTCTCTCCATCTCTCTCTCTTTCTCTCCCTCATTTTTGCTCAGTCTGTGTCAGTGCAGATGTCATGAAATGATATTATACATGGGCAAGTCTCTCTCTCTCTCTCTCTCTCTCTCTCTCTCTCTCTCTCTCTCTCTCTCTCTCTCTCTCTCTGTCCCTGCATCCCTCTCTCTCTGTCCTTCTTGATAATCCAGTGCCAGTGTAGATGTTGGGAAATGACAGTCTGCTGCTCCAGTCTCCACTGCAGCTGTCAGCTGCATGGATGGAGTGTATTCTGAGTGTGTGTCACACACTCTAACACTTTAGCTCACTGTCTGCAATAGGGTTATGTCCTCTAAGTGTCCTGGTATTAGAGGCTGAGAAAGCGTCAACACATGTATCAAGAATACGTATTGAAGGAACCAAAGGCAATGTACTGTGTATTTTGGTCATTAGTGATCTCTGGCAATTTGCCTTCCTATCTTATCTGTAAAACTGGGATAACAATATGAAAAAAGTTTAAAAAGCTGCAAGCACACTCAACTCCAAAAAATGATCTGTGTGAGTTATGCAGATTTATGTTTATAACATACATGTAAATGCATTGGACATTTTTCATCAAGCATGTGCATTTACCGGTACATTTATGAATTTAGAAGAGACATTTATCCATAGCAACTTACTGTAAATGTGTCAATCAATCGATTACTTGGAGTCACTCTCACTTAGGGTGAGTGGATGCCTGGATGTGCATGTTTATGTTTCGGCCTAAAGCCGTCCATACACTGGCTCTCTCTAGCACTTTCGAATTCGACTATTTCGCAACTAACTTAGTACAGTAGCCTGTGGAATTAACAGTCGATGTCAATGGACGGCTCCAACCAAATAGACTTCAATTGTAATTCACAATCGACGGCAGAAGAGTTTGGCGCTGGTGTGCAGGGTTGCATTGAAAACAGTGGAATAAAATGTTGGAAGCTGAGTGCTCAGTACTGTGTCGGAGCCAGTGTGTGCACCACTTTAGGGCCTTCATCAGTATCGTCTTCTTCAATACAGGGAAATTGAGACAACCCTGAAGGTTTTGGTGGCAACTAAAGCTGATCATATCCTTGCTTTCTTTCTCTCTCTCTCTCTCTCTCTCTCTCTCTCTCTCAAATTCAAATTCAAATTCAAATGGTGCTTTATTAGCATGACTGAAATTACAGTATTGCCAAAGCCACAAATACAACATAACATACAAGTTAACAATACAACATAACAACAGATAACAATAACATAATATACAAATGATAGGTGCATCAATGTCAGTACATCCGTAGAAATACAGTATGCAGTAATGTGGATTGTGTGTAAGGATGTGTGTGTGTGTGTGTGTGTGTGTGTGTGTGTGTGTGAGTGTGTGCATGCGTGTGTGTGCGTGCGTGTGTGTGCGTGTGTGTGTGTGCGAGTGTGTGTGTGCGTGCGTGCGTGTGTGTGTGTGTGTGTGTGTGTGTGTGTGTGTGTGTGCGTGCGTGCGTGCATGCATGTGAGCAGTGATTGTGATCAATATGTATTGGCGCATTACTGAGTGGTCATTCTCTCTCTCTCTCTCTCTCTCTCTCTCTCTCTCTGTTTATCTCTGCAGCTCTCTTGTATGCCACCATCTTTGGTAACGTCACCACCATCTTCCAGCAGATGTACGCCAACACCAACAGGTATCACGAGATGCTGAACAGCGTGCGGGACTTCCTCAAACTCTACCAGGTGCCCAAGGGTCTGAGCGAGCGCGTCATGGACTACATCGCCTCCACCTGGTCCATGTCGCGAGGCATAGACACAGAAAAGGTATCGCAAACTGTAAGCCCAATTTATTACCTTGCATGCTGCTATGTGTTTCTCTCCCTTCATGGTCCTCTTCCCCATCTGTCTTTCTCTCTCTCTGTCTGTCTGTGTGTGTGTGTGTGTGTGTCTGTCTTTCTCTCTGTTTCTGTTGATTACCTTCCTTCTGTGTCTTTATTGTTACAATCATTTCTCTCTCTCTCTCTTACTACTCTCTCTCATCTTGTCTTTCTTGTTCAATCATCTCTCTCTCTCTCTCTCTCTCTCTCTCTCTATGGGCCAAATGTACAGAGGCGGGTGCTATTAATGTTGCATTTCACACTTTCCCTCCTTTTATGATACAGTACCTTTAGCTTATCTTGTAGTTTGTGCACTGTCACCTGTTGGTACCTGTGCAGTGCCTTCGATACGCTTGCATGGGTTGTTGAAATGAATGAATTGTGGAGGACATTTAACTCTCTGTAATGGAAAATAAGTGCCATGTTAGTTTCATCATAGACATATTGCCAGACAGTAGTTTTCCTTAAGAAACAAACAAACAAAACACTAAAACAAAACATAAAAAAAACCCCAGCTGAATTAATGCTGTATTAACAACGTTAGTCAAACAGGCATATAGATGTGTGTGACGGCCAGCTAGCTCAGCTGAATAGAACGGTGGTAAAACTCCCTCCCAAAAGGCCAACAGATGTGCTAGTGGGTGAATCTGAAACCCTAAGTTAACTAAAACTAAAAACTAAGACATTGAGCAGCAAATAAAACTTTGCCTCTGATATGGTAAAAACATGTTTTGTGACCTCATCTTAGTCGTGGTCTCAACTTCATGACTTCAAGGCAAAAAAGTTGAAAGAGGAGGAGAAATTTCCCACGCTACCCTTACATAAATCACCTAGAACTCATTGGGATTGATAAGTATCATGTTCCAGAACAGAATGCGCGCCCCTACCTCTCAAAGTTTAGGACTTGCAGTTTCCCCTCCACATCATGCTTAGGTCTAGGTCACATGACTTAGCTGGGTTATGGCAGCTTAAATACTATTTGAATTACAACAACATGTTCTTTCCAGGTCTGCTCGACCATCCATACACACAGCTCCCACACTACACTTTTACGAATAGAATACGCACCAAAGCATTTGTACATCTTGCCCTCAGTGTATTACTTTGTCTAAAGGGTTCTCTTGAAATCTTCTACAGTACCTTACCTCCTTTCCACCTGTTTTCCATCTCTCCGTCTCTCTCTCTCTCCATTTCTCTCTCTCTGTCTCTGAGGTGCTCTCCGTTGAAATGTTCTATCCTCCACTCTATCGTATTCCACCTCCTTCTTATCACTATTGGTCTCTCTATCAATCTCTCTCTCTCTCTCTCTCTCTCTCTCTCTCTCTCTCTCTCTCATTTTCCTATCTGCTCTTCCGTGTCAGTGTGTATGAGAAATTGCATCATGTTTACAAAGGCTGGGCAACAATGACTGACGGCTGATAAGGTGTCACTGATGCGCTAGATGGGATGCAGTAAATGAGATCTCTCGGTGAATGACAGCCGAGCGAGCGCCGGGAAGCAGAGCCTGTTGTTCGCTCCCTGCCCAACCTTTCATCTCCATCTTCCTTATGCGCAGAGAGAGAGAGGGGGGGATGAGAAAGAGAGAGAGATAGATAGATAGGGAAGGGGAGGGGAGAGGAGATGGGGAGAGGGTGGGCAAGGGTAAGGAATGAGGGAGATATGAAAAGAAGAGGAAGGGAAGAGAGAGAAAGACACTGGGGGAGAAAAGAATAAAGATGGGAGTAGAGAAGAGGTGAAGAGAGTAATAAATAAAGTTGGTAGATTTGATGAAAGAGGAAGCAAGGGGGAGAGAAAGAGCAGGTGGGAGGAGAGGAGGGAATTGTGGAGTTGCATTGAGGAGATGTAAGGGAAAGAGAAGAGGGAAGAAGGGAAGAGAGGGGGAGAGAGGGAGAGAGGGAGTGGGGTGGAGCGGAGTGGTGGAACCAAATCTTCTCATCCTCCTCGGCTCGGTTTCCAACCCATCCCTCCACACTGAGTCACTCCTGTCCTGCAGGTGTTTGGGAGGAGGTTACCGTGACAACTGCATCCCAGCTGGGGCTGCTGGCAGCAGGGGATGCTCAGGGAGAGAGGGTTCAGAAGAGCCTCTGGGGAGACTGGGACACCAATGAGATTCCAGCACACAGGAACCACAGTGCTGCTTTTTGACTAGTTCTCCTCTTCTGTTTCTCTCTTCTATTTCCCCCCTCTCTCTCTCTCTCTCTTTTTTTTTCTTTCCTTGTTACCATCCATCTTATCTGTTCATTCTTTTTTTTTTCTCTCTTCTCTTCTTTTCTTTTCTCTTCTTCTCTTCTTCTCTTCTCTTCTCTTCTCTTCTCTTCTCTTCTCTTCTCTTCTCTTCTCTTCTCTTCTCTTCTCTTCTCTTCTCTCCTCTCCACCTTATCTCTTTGCAGGTGTTGCAGATCTGCCCTAAGGACATGCGTGCTGACATCTGTGTCCACCTGAATAGGAAGGTGTTCAAGGAGCATCCAGCGTTCCGATTGGCCAGCGACGGCTGTCTGCGTGCCCTGGCCATGGAGTTCCAGACGATCCACTGTGCCCCTGGAGACCTCATCTACCACGCCGGTGAGAGCGTTGACAGTCTCTGCTTCGTGGTGTCTGGCTCGCTGGAGGTCATCCAGGATGACGAGGTGGTTGCCATCTTAGGTGAGTTGGTGTGCGTGTGTGTGAGTGTGTGTGTGTGTGTGTGTGTGTGTGTGTTTGGTGTGTGTATGCGTGTGTGCATGTGCACAAGTGTGGATGTGTATGTTAGCGTGCATTGTGTGTGTGTGTGTGTGTGTGTGTGTGTGAGGGAGAGAGTAAGAGAGAGGAAGTAGTCTGTTAAAGTGAAGCTATGGAGTTATGCCTTCCTCATTAGCAGACAGACTCCACTCAGAGAGAGAGAGGGAGAGAGAGAGAGAGAGAGAGAGAGAGAGAACATAGAGAGAGAGGAGGAGAGAGGGAACGAGGGAGAGAGTACGAGGCTAAGCGTAGGAGGCTCATTAGAAGTAAATCATTCTCTCTATTGACTCCGTGTGCAAATGAGACACATCAAAGTAGAGCTGGAGGCCCCATAGAACACACCAGCACAGGGGAGGAAGAGAGAGAGAGAGAGAGAGAGAGAGAGAGAGAGAGAGAGAGAGAGAGAGAGAGAGAGAGAGAGAGAGAGAGAGAGAGAAATAGTGAGAGTAATGCAATCTCACTCATTGTCTCAAATGTCAAGTGGTCACAAATCTGTTCTTTTCTCGGGATACTAGAAGCCTTTGAATTAAATCACATGTTCAACTAAGCTGTCCTTACATCCACCACACATCACACACAAGCATGCGCGCGCACACACACACACACACACACACACACACACACACACACACACACACACAAACACACACACAAATACACACACACACACACACACACACACACACACACACACACACACACACACACACACACACACACACACACACACACATCACTCTTTTAGGCTCAAAAGAGAGCCTTTGATTGGTTTCTTTGAGCACACAAATCAGCCAATCCTGTTCTCAGTTGATCTCCAAGTTGTTCTCTTTAGCAATGCAGTGTTCCTCTATCCACTTACTGTCCCCGTTCACCTGCAAATGAAAACCTTGACACCTGTGACTATGCGAACCCACATGAATATTTAACAAACTAGCCTTGGGAATAATTCAGTGCCCTCCTCCTCACGGTCCACCCGTCGGAGACAGTGGGTTAGAGATGATTAGAGAGAGGAGCAGAAGGCCACCAAGGGGTGGGGGGTAACCGACGCCGAGACTTGATCTCGCTCGTTTAGAGCAGAGGCGAGAAAGCTCAGAGTAGCCATGCCACGGAGGGGCAAGTTTGGAGGCTCCCAAAATGCAACAGCGGAGCTGAGGCTGTAGAAGATGAAAGGAGGTGGGGAGATGTTTGGGAGCAGACAGACACGTACTGGAGCAGCGTCTTTGAAGGCTAAGAGCTGGGGGGAGAGAGAGAGAGAGGGGTGGGGACTGTACTGTAGTCCAAGGCTCTCAGTGGAGCCGGCAGACGGAGGATCAAATACAACGTGCGGCTGGATCCACTCAGGGAAAATGCATCTGTCAGAGACACCAGAGACGATGGCGGCGGCGGTGGTGGTGGTGGTGGTGATGTTGGGAGGGGGACGACGACAGAGGACACAGCTGTGACAGACTGGAGCAACATCAGCTTTGTTGTGTCACTACTCTCTGGGAGGAGGAGGAGGAGAAGTGTGACATGGCCGTGCAGATGCACAGTGGCACCCAGACAAGGGCAGGGAAGTTTTAGAAGGCCTTCCTCCAAATTCAAAGTGGCTTTACAAAGACATGACAAGGATCCAAGGACAGACACACTTCGTCACCCTAATGCTACTAAACTATGTACTGAAAGATCACTGACACTAGAGATCAAAGCAAACATACCAGAAATCCAGCCTGTAAGTTCCTAGTAAGCCTACTCCATTGTGAGAAGATTGTTCAGTCTTAGCAAAAATGCCAGCAAGCCGCAGTGCACACATATTATGTGTTTTTTGAAGGCAGAGTCTGAGTAGTTAATAGACAGCCATACTGTTATTGTAAAACCTATAATGTTTACCTCAGTCGCTACTAGAGGCTTCAGTCTTGATTGAGAGTACTGTATGTTTGCTTTTTTTTTTAATTTTTTTTTTTACAGTCATTGATATCCTTGGTTATAGTGACTGATTATAGGACTTTAGGACTGTGTCCCCTGGTCTAGTTAACACAATTCATGTTGTTGTTTGTGCCCTTGTAAAAAACACAAGAAATCCTGTTAACAGTTCCCTGTTATTTTTAAGGGACTCATAAAATGTGGTCATCTAAGACTTGGTGCACATTGAGCCAATGTCCAAAGGAGGATAAAGTATGGAAACTCAAATGCATGCAGTGTACCAGTGTTGTCACTGATGTTGTTGTTGTTGTTATTGTTGTTATTTAGTTGCTTTAAAGAGAAGGGTAATGATGAGGGCTGTGTGGGGAGAACAAAGGAGACAGGAAGGACTAACGAGGCCAGAGAGGGCTGGAGGGAGGCGAGTCCGTGCCCCTGGGGAGGTCAGGGGAGACAGAGTGTAATTGGCCAGGTGAGGCCATGCAGGACTTTTAATTTGCTTGATCTCTGTCTGCCTGGGGAATAGGGCCACATACTGCAGGGGTGCAGAGAAGTGTCGGGACTTTTAATTTGCTTGATCTCTGTCTGCCTGGAGAATACGAGCAAAGACTGCAGGGGTGCAGAGAGGTGTTGGGACTTTTCATTTGTGTGAACAGGTAGGAGGTGACACTTGCACAGTCGGGCACCTGTACATTTGTTGTTTTCTTTTCCACACACAGACACACACACACACACACACACACACACACACACACACACACACACACACACACACACACACACACACACAAGAAATACAGACAAGTACACTTACACAACTAATAACAACCGGTCTGAGATCTGAACAGTGTAAAATGAGTGAGATACACATATCCACACTAACTAACACAACTAACAATGACTTCCTTAGGCTGTAACAGCATGGAGTGCAGGGATAGAAGCAATGGGAGATCCATTCAGGAAGGATTATTGTCCAGGTTGTCATGTTGGATTGGTGTCCAGTGAAAAGCAGTTGTGGGATCTTGTTTAAGCACACAGCAAGAGATAGATAGAGAGAAAGCGAGTGTAAGTGAGAGCGTAGAGAGAGAGAGAGAGAGAGAGAGAGAGAGAGAGAGAGGAAGAGCTAGCTCAGGCAGTCCTGTCCACAGTCTCAGAGGACTCCATTAGTGGGAACTTCCCTTCTCACACGTCAGCCCTCTCCTCTTGCTGCTCATCCTGGGTTCATTTACCCATCCACCTCTATAGAACACTATCCCCCTTTCCATTTACCCATCTACCCCAATAGAATACTATCCCCCTTTCTAATTATCCATCCGCCCCTATTGAAAAATATCCCCCTTTCTTTTTACCCATCTACCCCAATAGAATTACATCCCCCTTTCCATTTACCCATCTGCCCCTATAGAATACTATCCTCCTTTCCATTTACCCATCTGCCCCTATAGAATAATGTCTTCCTTTGTATTTACCCATCTATATCTACTAGGTGTTGAAATCAATATCGGGGAATTGAGTAGAATCCAGAATCAAATGCTTCAATTGACTCGTTATTAATTCCTCTTATCAATACTACATGTTTTTCAGACCACTGTCAATCGGTGTTACAAATACAAAATTGAAATGGATAATACAGCCCCACATGGTTTCTTCATTTTAAACTTCTATAGTATAGCTGCTATAGGCTTTACTAAACCTTCTAAACAGTAAGGAATTCATAAGAAAATTGATAAAGTGAAACAGATGACCACACACATACCCACTAACAACCATGCACATCATTAGCAGTTGCACCGTATGTTTGTGAAATAGCACACACACACACACACACACACACACACACACACGCATACACACACACACACACACTGCAATTTGTCATGTGCTACCTAATTGGGCAGACACAGATGGGCAAATCCATTATAGAATACCTGTGCTTTAAGATCATCTGTTATTTATTATCATTTTTGGAATCCCAATGTCCCCCCTTAACCCTAGTCTGGAAGATGTATGTAGAATTACTGTAAGCAAAGATCATTGAATACTAACCAAGATAGAGAACATAATGCGTTACATTGATAGCAAACGTGAATAATTGAACATGAAAGATCTGTCATATCAGCTTATGAGAGCTCGACTTTATGGTTTGCGTAAAGGGAGATTTTACTTCCCCTTTGCCAAACATAGAATACGGAGCTAAATGAACATTCGCATTTCTACTCCAACTCTGATGTAAATCTGATGTATGGGCTTTAGGCTTCGCAGGTAGGGAGGACATTGGAATTCAGCCATTCTTTGCCCCTCTATTTCTCTCTCATTAGTAACCCCCCCCCACACACACACACACACACACACACACACACACACACACACACACACACACACACACACACACACGCACACACACATACACACACACACACACACAACCCAAGTCCACACACACACACACACACACACACACACACACACACAAGCCCAGTGCCTTCTATCCCCTTACTGCTGAGCTCACCACTCATTGCTCACTGTAAGCGCACCTCCTCACAGGCCTCACAGAGCTGTGTGCTGTAGCACTGATGAATAGCTATGCTAGTCCACTCTCATTAGGTCAATGGGGATGTAGTACTGTACTGTAGTATGCACTGCATTCTACCTAGATGGCTGCTGGTGTTAATAACCCACAGCACTGACCCACTGACCCAGCACTAACAGTCATTTGTCTCCTCCAATGGGGAGGTCACATGTATAGCAGGGGGTTCTCCTATTGGTTGTCAGTGGAGGTTTTCACCTGTCACTCATCTGTTTAAGCCTATGGAGTGATTGCACATACAGAAGAGGGTCATGCCCATTGGTGTTTAATGGAGGTTTTCACCTGTCGTCCTTGTGTTTAATCTTATGAAGAGATCACGTATAGGCCTACTCTACAGAAGAGGGTCGTGGCCATTGGTGTTTAATGGAGGTTTTCCCCTATCACTCATCCATTTAACCTTATGGAGAGATTAGATTGCACATACAGGAGAGAGTCCAGCCCATTGATGTTCAATGGAGGTTTTCATCTGTCACCCTTCTGTTTAATCTTATGGAGAGATCACACATACTGTACAGAAGAGGGTCGTGCCCATTGGTGTTTTCACCTGTCACTCATCCCTGTCTTCCTATGGAGTGATCGTATGACACGCATAACAGTGGGTCATGCCCACTGGTCTTTAGTAGAGATTTTGACCTGTCACTCATCCGTTTCATCCTATGGAGAGATTGTAGGTACAGCAGTGGTTCACTCCCATGGGTTTAAATGGAGGTTTGCAACTGTCTGTCAGTCTGCTCTTATTGGCTGTTCAGACCTCTTGTTTGCACCATGTTATACTAGTCTGGGGACAGGCTGATGAAATAGAAAACACAGACAGGAAATCAGACATGTATTACGTCTGAATTACTCTGAGTGGAGAACAATCATTCACGGACACATCTGTCTATCTATCTATCTATCTATCTATCTATCTATCTATCTATCTATCTATCTATCTATCTATCTATCACAGGCACACATACACATTCACATACAAATGCACATTCTCAGTTAATTTCACACACGTACTGTAGATAGATGAACGCAGTCATTCTTTTTTTCTCTCATTCTGTCTCAGACTTACACTTATACACACAGACACAGACACACTCACACACACACACACACACACACACACACACACACACACACACACACACTGCTGTCTGTAGCATTGTGCTGCCTGTGCTTGATGAGTGCTGGCAGCTCTTGAGCAGAGAGGCATCAGTGGTGTGGCAGCATGTCTGGCTGACACCCAGAGCCACGGTGGGGAATATTACAGCAGCACTGATGCCATCTGACACACAGAGCCCTGCCTGCTGGACTACTGCACTGCAATGCAATGCCCTCACTACACTGCACTGACCCGCAGTGCATACACACACAATGTATGTGCGCGCACACACACAACACACACACACACACACACACACACACACACACACACACACACACACACACACAACCACATGCGCATGCACACACACACACACACACACACACACACACACACACACACACACACACACACACACACACACACGTGCACTATTTCCAAAACCCTAACTGCAGTGTTCACACACGTAACTCGAGGCATCCACACACAGAGGCACACACCTTTCTGCAGAGGGAAACCCAAGTTACAGTTCTCCCTCACTTAGTCTCTTTCTCTCTCTCTCTCTCTCTCTCTCTCTCTCTCTCTCTCTCTCTCTCCTTCCCACACACACGACACACACGGACACACACTTGGCCCCTGCCACCTGACCTCAAGCTGACAAACACACACACACGCACACACACACACACACACACACACACACACACACACACACACACACACACACACACACACACACACACACACACACACACACACACTCCCAGTCTTGGCCAACAGACATATTAGTCTGCTGAAGAAGAAAACTAGAGGCTGCGTTTGACTCCGGGGCAAAGGTCTATGCTGACAAGAGCTTCATTAGTATTCTGTCTAAACACATACAGACTGCAGGCTTTATGCTGCACTATCCAAAAGTCTTGGCGCTAATATAACTTTTCAGAAGGATTTGCTGATTTGCACAAAGTTTGCAGTGACCTTCATTAATAATATAGCATATAAGGATTAATAGTCCTTAAGTACATGAGATCCCTCCACCTGAACAGTCACCTTAAGGCAGAATGATGCAGGGATACTGAAAGCATAACGTAAGCTTAATACTATAAAGCTTGACGTTCTCATTTCTCTCTCTCTCTCTCTCTCTCTCTCTCTCTCTCTCTCTCTCTCTCTCTCTCTCTCTCTCTCTCTCTCTCTCTCTCTCTCTCTCTCTCTCTCTCCTCTCTCACTGTGTCTCTGTTGTAGTGAGGAGATGGCATGGATTGTACCTCTCCCTCTCTCTGCCCCCTGAGGAGATCTCAAACGTGGCCATTACATATTCAAATTTAATGAACACTTTTTTCCCCCGCGTTGAGCTAATGTTGCTGCAGCAGCCTTGGTGATGGGCTTTTTTCTCTTCCTTTTTTTCTTTCTTCTTTTTTACAGCTCTCTGGGTCTCTTCTGAGATGCCAAGAAATGAAAAACCACAGACTCAAGATGTGTGTGTCTCTCTCTCTCTCTCTCTCTCTCTCTCTCTCTCTCTCTCTCTCTCTCTCTCTCTCTCAATGTGTGTGTGTGTTGTTCTCTGATTGCTCCCTAATCTTTCTCCTCTGAGGATATCTGTGTTTCCTAGACAGAGAGGAAAGAGTGCTGATGCTATTGAACTTTATTTCGTTTGACTGTGAGGAACGCACACGGAAAACTCCCAGAAACACA
>JAODXP020000006.1:165407-170407 GCA_027497455.2 Sardinella longiceps | reverse complement strand
GTCAGTGGACAGCTTGTGCCCTCTCACACTTGGATGCAACTCAAATGAGGATCTGCACGCCCTTAGTGGCATGGAGCCTTTTAACAGCCCTACATAATGAGGCAAACTACATCATGCAGCACATCTACTAGCCAAGCACTCAAGCTAAAGAGGTGGCTGCCCTGCATGCATATGGATTCACTGATGTACTGTACGTACAGGGACTGTATGCTAATTGTCAGCGCTAAGATCAGCATAAATAAAATGCAACATAGCAACTTGGAGCTAAGCGATACCAGTATTAACACTTGCCCTACCTAAACTGACCTTCAGTTGTGTATTGTGGGCTGGGCTGTGAAACATGTTGACATTGGGAAAGAAGGGATCTGTTGATGCCTCTTAGGGCGGTATTCTCACAAGCGCTTAATTCCAAAAAAGTGCTTAGTGCAGGCTAAAACACATGGAGCTAAGCACTTTTTTGGAAGTATACCGGCCTTAGTGAATCAATGATGTCCATGCGTACCGAGTTCAGATCCACAAAGAGATGGAGGGAGAGGAGTGCCACATAGAAGAGAGAGAGAGAGAAAAAAAAGAAAGAGTGACTACAGGGACACACAGAGACAGGTTGAATGAACAGGATGGAACAGGGTGAATGAACAGGGTGAACAAGAGTAGACAGATTTGTGGAAACAGAATGTATTTGTTTACATGGGTATTTACTTCATTATCCAAGCAGATCATCCCTATTTCTGAACGCATCAGGGCAAGCCCATATTCTGGTTATGACAAATCTGATTAGCCTAATTCTCCAGAGAAACTGGGATACTGTTAAATGCAGAGAGAGAGAGAGAGGGGGAGAGAGAGAGAGAGAGATGGTTGTTGACAAAGATTCAGTTACATGACACATAGAGTCGCTGGTATTTTATCCAAAGTCAAAAGAGCAATGCACTATTAATATGGATAAAAGTTATTCCCTGTGATCATGTTTACAAAATATGCTGAACATAATCAAAATCAGGTTAAGCCTCACCAGGGAGGCTTTAAACAGTGGTTTAGTGGTCTGCTCTTCAGTGGCGATCTGTGATGGCTGTGCTGGTGGATTGATGGTGTTGCACAGCAATGACTGTGCAGATATGTGCATATGTGTAATAAAGTGCACTGGTCTGTAGACAGAAATAATCAACATGTTGCTTGGGGAGCTTGAAAAGATGAGCAACTGAGCCCAAACATCAACAGCCTTTCTGCTTTTTTTGTTTGTTTGTTTTTTTTTACTTTTGTCTTACAGCATCAGTCCCCATATGACAGCGCTCCAGTGGTCTGTCTGCTTCGATTAGTTGTCCCTGATGACCTTTAATCCAGATTACAGTGAAAGTGATACCATCGCCTTGTAGAACTTGTGGCGAGAATTGAGCTCTTATAATCCCAGCAAGATTTGAACAGAGCACATGAGATGAAAGAGGAATGTATAAAGCTCTTTGCACAGTTCATCTCATTTTTTTAACCTCAAATGTACCGGTAGTTCAGCACATTTTATTTCTGAGTATTCCACTGTTGTTTGGTTGATGCATTATGCAA
Organism: Sardinella longiceps; assembly: GCA_027497455.2. Lineage (NCBI taxonomy): Eukaryota > Metazoa > Chordata > Actinopteri > Clupeiformes > Clupeidae > Sardinella > Sardinella longiceps. Next base: position 168,853 of record JAODXP020000006.1, on the reverse strand, counting down.
AATGCTATGAAAATGGTATAAATTAGTCGGTAGCAGGTTCTGGGCCACTTATTGAAAAGATTATACCCAGGAAGAACCTGATTACACAGAGTACTCTGTGAGCTTTATTAAGGTGCAGAAAAGGAGACTAACGTTTCCAATAGTCAATGTTCACTGATGACTACTAATTATACACCACTACAGAAAAAATTACAATATTCTGAAGACAGTGGAAAATTGATGATTACAAGCAACATTGTGGCAAGACACTGCTCAAATATAACAAATTAGTTATATTGTCTCTTATCTTTTATAGCAGTGTTGCAGATATCATCCACACAATTTGTAAACATGCACTACAAAGATGGAAACATCTTCTATTCAATTATATTTACTTTCAGTTCAGTTCTCCGTTATAACTGATAACACAAATCTTTTTCTCTGACATATTTGCATGTGTACATTTGCAAAAGAAAGACAGATTGCTTTGGTTATCTAAATCCAGATCGTGCATAATCTGAAATAAATCATCAACTGTGGTCTTTAATTTATCATCATTTGGGGAGGCTCGGTTTGAAAGATCATCACAGTGAGAAGACAGAGAGCCTAATCTGTGGGAGGGAGGAAGACAGCAGCCATATGGTGAATGTGCACCAACCTTTCAGAGCTTTCCCAAATCTGAGCCTGTCCCATACTGTAATACTCAACCCTTCAAAAAGGATATATGTAGCATTTAAAACATTATGATTCAACAGTAAACAATCTCAAACAATGACATTTTATGTTCATTATGTCTACAAGTAGATGTAAAGTTAACTTAGTAACCAGCTATTCAGACAGAGCCATCAACAAAAACTCTTCTTAACTCAAGAGATGCCAGATGCCTGAATGGGGCACTTTATGTTGCCTAGATATAAAGTTAACTTACTAACCAACTATTCAGACAACCATTTAATATCCACTTGTTAACTGAAGAGATGCCAGATGCCTGAATGTATGCAACGATGCCATTGTAAACATAATGGCACATTCAAGGCAAGTCCAATCCTACACATATATCCCCTGTGACTAAAAATTAAATCTAGAGCTCTAGCTATTACAACTAACACAAGAACATTTGGAGGGCTGTATTGGCTGAGTCACAGCACGTGGACCAACACAAGTTTGAAAGACGGACCGAGTGCAAAGTGTCTGGCCCAGCGTCGAGTGGGAGCAATCAGTCGTGCTCGCAACGAATCAGACCGCACAGATTCAGCAGATGAGTCAGACAAAAGGAAGAGGCACTAAGAGTGTAGAGAGGCTATTGTTGCCTGGTTACTATCCAATGAAGCTCCCATGTCATGTCTTGAATCCCATATCATGTCTGAAGAGGTTCAGTGTTCAGAGTCTGGTTGGTTGTGTAGAGTTGTGACTGTGCCAAAAGTTGCGTGAGATTAATTGAGAGACTAACAATAGATGCTACACCAAAGGATTTTACATACAACACCTCTCTATCTATAGTATCTCTCCCTTCTCTCTATTTCTCTACATAGCTATTTAATGCATTGTGGTTGTATGTAACTGACTGAACTTAGCTTGTAGGAAATGGTCTATTGAATCATAAACATGTAGTGTGTTTGAAAACTCTGCTTCCAAGGTTACATTTCTAAGCACACTTGAAAAGCTAGTTATGCATGAGTCGCTGAACTCATTTGTGAAGGTGCATGCTTCAGAAGTGACAGTGACCAGTCCTTGATTAAAGGTTATGTAAATATATCACGGTTGGAGTACTCAAGAGCAGGGTAAGCAGTTCAAGAGTTATATTTTCTACCTGGTTTGACCTTGTGGGTCAATCCTCATCCCTGGCCAAATATAAAAGCATTCACTATGGCAATCTTTTCATTGATTACATCAGCCATACACAGCTGTGATAGAATAATGTTTTTCATAAGTTTTGATGAGCCAGAAGAGAATTTTTTAAATTAACTTTGAAGAGTCACAACATGTGATGGACATAGTCTGTCAAAAGGCGCAGTTTATAGTAAGAAATGAAATAAAACAAATATGTTGATTGGAGTTGTCTTTCAAAGTGATGAAATCACTGAAATCCTGTGTAGATGCTTCTAAGCGTGATTCATGTTTGGCTTACGGTATTTGTTTATTTTGTTTTGTTTTTGTCTGTCAACAAGGTAAATGAAGTGTACATCAAAGCTCTCAACCACAGAGTGGAGTATATTTCCTAACTCCACATTCATTCCCTCTTGTCATTTGGGAAGCTGTTGTAATATAAAGAGAGGAAGGACAAAGCTGCTTTCTTTTGATGTGAATCACATAGCAGGAGAACTTGGGGATGCATCAAAGTCACTTTGGACGACAGACATAAAAAGAGTTGAGTTTCTGCTTACGTTCAAGCTGCCTGGATCCGTTTGTTAGGCAAGAGAAAAAAATATCCAATTAGTTGCCTACTGGTTGTTAATCACTTATTCATTTGCGCTTCTCTAATGCTTCGGTGCACAGAAGATGATTGGTCTTGTTTTGAGCCAACGTGATGGAGGAAAACCATATTTAATGTTTTGCCAAAGTACAGTATTTAGCTGTAGGAGCTGATTCAGATAGACATGTTATCAAGCTATTGAATCTAATTGAATGTAAGCTATTAGGGTAGTGGTAGGGTAACAACTGAGGAATTAACTACTGTTGTAGCCTCAAAATTGTAATCACTCTAAATATTACATACAGGTAGGGTTATTGTTACTGTAAAGTCATTTGAACCAAAGACCAATCACAGCACATTAGAGAGGTACAGTAGCTCCCTTCCCCCCATTAACTCCACACCGTGGTTTGTTTTCAGGACAGGCTTTCCCTACGTTGTTTTTAAGCAATAGCAGGGTCCCAGTGACGTGATAACGGGAGCGCGAACAATTTCCTTAGGTACTTGATAATAACTCTTTCCCTTCTCTCGCTTAGACAGTTTATAACATCCAAAAATGGCACACAAAAAAGTTGCAGCCAAAACACAGTGCTTTCAATGGCTCTAGCTCCAGTTGCCCATCAGTTGAGGTTCGCGCGCGTACAGAAGAACGCTGAAAAATACGTTAGTGACGTAGGGTGAAAGCCAGCTATTATCAAAGCCATGAAACTTCATACAGTAGTTTCTTCTTCTTCTTCTTCTTTTTACTTTGTCCTCAGGCCATTCAGAGAAAGTGAATTATCAGAGATATTCTCTGAATGTTGCTAAAAGTGTTAGAAATAGTCAAGCACTTAGGCCTACCCTATCTTTAAAACTCCATATCAATTCTACTTTTCCATCCCTGTGAGTGAGAGTCATGGCTAGAATCACATCACTGATGTACCTTGAAATGAACCTTGAACCCGCAAAAAAGACATGTAGGCGGACTGCTTTTGACCTGTAGTTTTTGAAGCTCTCTCAGTTAACTGAGATGGGCACAAGTCAGATATGGCTGATGGACTGAAAATGTCAGACATTT
>JAODXP020000006.1:135407-152907 GCA_027497455.2 Sardinella longiceps | reverse complement strand
GGAAAATGGAAAGCTTGATAAGTAAATGGCTGTGTGTGTGTGTGTGTGTGTGTGTGTGTGTGTGTGTGTGTGTGTGTGTGTGTGTGTGTGTGTGTGCGCGCGCCTCTAGAGTCTCTTGCTCCATCCCATCCATCCCTCCCTCACTCACACTCTCTCAGTAAAGGAGCCATTACTCCGTCCCCTGGCTCTCAGGAATCTGCTTATCTATAACACATGAGCTGAGCTGAGCTGAGCGGAGCGGCTGCCATTGCTACTAGCGCATCCTCAGAAGTCCTGTCCCACTCGCTCGCCAGACGGACGGTCCGTCGAGTGAAAACCACCTGCTGTCTCGCAGAGTGTTCTGTACACCTGGGCAGGCTGTGTGAAGCTCGCTCCCAACCTCACCTGATGGCTCACCTGATGAATCACATTTGCATGGGGAGCTGTGGGCCCATCAACAGGTGCACAACAAGTGTACATCTGTGGCTTGTCATCACGTTTGCTCTTAATTTAATCCAACTGGATTGGAGGGGTTTTATTCGAAATAGAATGCTATCACTACATGGATTTATATTATTGGTATTCAAGGATGCTGGGGTGAAAAAAAGATGAGGGTAAACTAAATAACCATTAAGGGGACTACAACACACAACACAATACATACAAAATGTATTTTTTTTCGGTGTACCTGGGCAGCGCCTATAGGTTCAAGTACCAGGTGTGGCCCACATTATAAACAGGGCTATATATGTTTGTTTGTTTGTTTTTTCTTTAAAACAAGCCATAGGGATAACCCTAGTTAAAATACTATACAAGCATCTTTAATGCAGTTATTTTCATGAGAAACTGAAAGGAAATGACACTAATAAACCATCTTTTTCTGTTATGGTTTAGAAGTGTTACGTAAGCGTCGGCACAATAGTCGGCTCAAAAGTAGCCTACTCCTTGTATTAATAGGAAAACAACTTCTGATTGCTTTTGTTAGGCTAGGTAAGGTCTAGTCTGTCACCTTCTCTTCAATCAGTCTGCTTTATCAGACGAACTTTGGGAGAATTTCACAATAAATGACTTTGGTCATGTATAATGAATGAGTATAGGATGAATTAAGAATGAGTTGAAAGCAGCCTTTGGAAAATCATAAGCTGTCCTGGCAGGATGTTGGTGATTGAGGAAGTGGTCTAAATTATTTATCGTCAGCTTTCACCGCAGAACAAACTTGTCCCACCAGATGAAGTGGACAGACGTTGGGGAACAGATTTTGTACGAAAACAAAGCGAGCGAGTGGAGCGGGCCCCTGGCCTTGGTGTGATGCTGTACAATATTCATGAATTTTGGCTCGCAATCAATTTTTCATCTTTCAATTTCTCAGGGACGAATTTGATGGTGAGTTTTACTGGAAGGACACTCTTCTTTAGGTTCTTGTGTTGAGGGAGTCTGACTGACTCTAAGTAATGGTTATGTAACGCGCTACAAGCAGACTTTATTTCAGTGCAAGTCCGTAGGATGTGGAGTGTCTGTAAGATGGAGAATGTGAGTGCATTGACCTGCTTGTTGGAAACAATTTAACAAATGCTATCACCCCCCCCCCCTCACACACACACACACACACACTAACATACACATCAACAAAACAAACACACACAGACACACCCTCTGCCACTCCAATTTAATCTGAGCACTCCTTTTTGTAAGATTGTGTGCTGAGATACAAACAAGCCTTATCAGACATGATCATGTTGTCATCATTGTGACTGAGAACTTCCAAAATACTGTTGTGTGTGCAGGCAATTTCATAAAACTGCGCAGGGAATGCTGGTGTTTGAGAGCAGGTTGTGTTCATCGATTCATTACCAACAATATTAAGAAATACTGTATGTGTGCTAACCTGTCTGTGTGTGTGTGTGTGTGTGTGTGTGTTTGTGGACTGTGTTCAATGTTCTGTATTATGTTTAAGAACCTTCATAAATGGTATGCATTTGTGTGTTTGTCTCAGTTGTGCGTGTATGTGAACCGTGTTTAATTTATTATTATAAAGATCCTATATTTTTATAAATGGCGTGCAAATATGTTGTTTGAGAGCAGGTTGTGTTCAATTCATTACCAACAATATGAAGAAATACTGTGTGTGCTAACCTGTCTGTCTGTGTGTGTGTGTGTGTGTGTGTTTGTGGACTGTGTTCAATGTTCTGTATTATGTTTAACTTCATAACCTTCATAAATGGTATGCATTTGTGTGTTTGTCTCAGTTGTGCGTGTATGTGAACCGTGTTCAATTTATTATTATAAAGATCATATATTTTTATAAATGGTGTGCAAATATGTGTTAACCTGTCAGTTGTGTGTGTGTATGTGAACAGAGCTCAATTTATTATAATAAAGAACCTATATTTATATAAATGGCATGTATGGCAAGTATATCTTAACCTGGCAGTTGTGTGTGTGTTTGTATGCATATCTGACCAGTTCTCAATTAATTCTAATAAAGAAGCTATGTTTTTATAAATGGTGCGTAAATATGTGTTAACCTGTCAGATGTGTGTTTTTCTTTGTGTGTAGATTGTGTTCCGTAAGATCAGCGATGTGAAGCGCGAGGAAGAGGAGAGACTGCGGAGGAAGAACGAGGCGCCCCTGAACCTGCCCCCGGACCACCCGGTGCGTCGCCTCTTCCAGCGCTTCCGCCAGCAGAAGGAGGCCCGCCTGGCAGCCGAACAGTGCGACCAACATGATCTGGAAAAGGGCCACGGGCCACCCATGGGACACCTTGGACACGGGCTTCCCGGTGGTTCCCACCTAGGGGCGCAGCAGGCCGTGGTACTTCACGATGTCATCGCCAGCACCAGTATCGTTACGGTGACCGAAAGCCCTGCCACGCCCATCCCCTGTAACTCCGCCCCTGGTCCGACTCCTGGGCCATCAGACCGCGCCAAGCTCCAAGCGCCGACTTTGGGCGGGGGTGCTGGACCATCGAAGCCCGCAGAGCCCAGGGCGCGGGGCTGGGGTCGTTTCCGGGAGAGCATGGCGCCCAAGCCGGACAGCAGCTGGACCAAAGTGTCCAAGGCCGAGTCAATGGAGACGCTTCCGGAACGGGGAAAAGGTGTTGCCCCGGAGGAAAGCGGCCTGAAGAAGACGGACTCGTGCGACAGCGGCATCACCAAGAGCGACTTGCGTCTGGACGAAGGTGATGCTCGCTCCCCCAGCGACCGTAGCCCTCTCCAACTCGGCGCCAACATGGGGCCGCCTCTCCCGTCCGTCGTCATCAGCATCGGCAGTGGCAGCAACAACACGGCGGCCAGCACGCCCTCGCCGCTCCCAGCCCACATCCCTACGATCCCGGAGCACAGTCTGCACTCCTCGCTGCTCGAGCTCCGGGCCGAACTCAAGGAGGAGCTGGCGGCCCTTGGCACCCGCATGCTGGCGCTCGAAACCCAGGTAGCCGAGGTTCTCCGACTGCTGCGCCATCGTAAGAGCCAGAGTCCCACCACCCCGACCCCCACCCCTTCCTCTGTGCCCACCCCCACCTCCCCGACGCCCCTATTCCGCATCTCCCGGCCCACCACGCCAGACTCTGACAAAGAAGACATCTTCAGCTGAGCGACATTGTCTTATTGGCTTACGTTAGGTGTCAATCAGGTGTTGGCTTGTTTTGGTTTGGTGACTGACACAACGGATAGATGTCGTCTATCTGGAGACAAAGTGTTGAGAAAATGCCTTTGATGTGTTGCTGGAAAAACACATCATCCACACACAACCCTGTGCTTGTGTGTGTGTGAGAGACTGTCTTTGTCAGAGATCACCAGAGTATTTTTCAGAGAGACATTCAACATGTTTCTCAAAAGAAGAGCAGATTTGATATCTATTCATATGTGCACAAGACACAGATGGAGCGACACTTGAGACCCTTCAGAATGTGTGGGATGGAGAAACAAGTGTGTGAGTTGAGACACATGAAAAACACACACACACACACACACACACACTTAACACACACATACACACTCACAGAGACAAACACACTCTGACCGCTGGGTGATGGAGCACCCCTGTGTGTCTCAAGAGAGTGGAGTTGAGATGGGGTGAAGAAACGTGTTGGTAGTGGTGGTGGTGGTGAGAGGGGGGTTGACGTTTTAGCCTCAGGGCAGTGTGAGTGTCGTCATGGAAACAAACTCTATCCAGGAACACCCCCCACTCCCCCATCCCCTGTTCCACCCTCTGCCTGTTCTTCCCTTCTCCTACAAACTAAACTGAGCACTTCTTCTCCTTTTGGAGATTCTGTCAGATCCTTATCTATCTAGTTCATGTGCTCCGATCTAAACAGAGCCTTATCACGGCCGGCCTCACTGATATCACTCATCATCATCATCTTCATCATCTTCGTTGTCGTCGTCATCATCGTGACTATGAAACTCTTGAACTTGTTCAGCGGAGGAGGAAGAGGAGGAGTAGGAGGACCTGATTGATTTAGAACACTGACACTGTGCTTAAGGTCGCCTTTGAGAGCCAAGCCAATCCTGTCTGAGGACTGGAGGTTTGGTGTGGGTGGTTGGATGGATTCGCTTTTTGGATGAGATGATGGCATGGCTTGAAATGATTGTGCTTGTTCACATCCTCCAGGCCTTTTTCATCGGTGGGTGATGTGACCCACAGACAGCGCACACACACACACACACACACACACACACACACACACGCCACAACAGAAATATCACTGATTGAAGATATTTTTTAAAAGAAGAATTTCTGTGAGGAGCAGACTATCCTGGCGTCTCTTGCACTAACTGCTCCTCAAAGCACTGTGTTGCATCTAGTGGGCGAAAAAACAACAACAACAACAACAACAAAAGAAAAGCAAGGACATGTACAGCAGAGCACCCTACAGACACTATTGTCCATTGGGTTTGCTGGTGGAAAAAGCTCACTTGAAAACTCTCCAGAAAGCCACAAGGGTGCTGGCTGGCTTGTGGCTGGGTCTTCCAGAACAAAAACAAAAACAAACAAAAAAATAAAACAAAACAAAAAAAAAAATAAAAATAAAATAAAAACAAAGGTGGACGACGACACTGACAACACATACATAATCCACCCTCAAGCATGATCCAGTGGCGACACATATTATCATGTGCATGTCATTACCTACGTGGCCTTGCTGCTAGATACACATGGAGGCACTCATGCATAGAATGAGGTTTCAGAACCTCCAGTTCCTTGTGGTCTGACCCGCCGTGATGTTTATGTTTTACACATCCATCCTTGTCTGTCAGACACGCTAACTTCAATGCCTTTCACAAGTTCACCATCCAGTTCACAATCAAATCAGTCTGCAGACAACCTCTCTATACCATCGATGGTCTTACATCAACCATAAGACACGGGGAACATGAGATTTTACAGGACAGGCAAGTTAATGTATTCAAACTGGAGTCAAAGAACTGTTTCTTCTGTAAGTATCCTAACAACCATTGCATAGTAATAGGACATGTCTGTAATACTACATTCTTTTTAGTGAATGACGCTTTGAGCATAAATTTGCTACAGCTCACTGTCCGATTGTTATCTGCTCTGGTTTAACAAAAAAAAAAAAAAAAAAAAATGGACTGTTCTAGAACTAATAGCGTTGCAGTAGAGTGACTACTGAGCCTTGTGCTATTGGCAATAGTGGGGCGAGTGGTTGGTTAGTGGTTACTGGCAGTGGACTGCACCTATTAGTGATAGGGGTTACAGCTCCTGAGGCTCATTATCAAGTCTGCAGGGGAGCCAGGCTCAGGGCACTCACACAGACACACACACACACACACACACACACACACACACTTTATTCTAACAGGATAGACTAGCAGAAGGACTGACTGTGTAAAGAGAAAAGAAAGCTGTGTTTGTGTGTGTGTGTGTGTGTGTATTCTACCGCAGGCTTTATCAGCCCGGCTGCAGGAGACCGTGTTTAAAGTCACCACAGGCAGCATTTTGCTGAAGAAAAGCCACAATGGCTCGTCCAAATCACCTGCACAGCAGCACCTTTGCTTTGTGGCTGGCCCTGAATGGGGTGGAAATGCTTTAGTGAGGGTGTCTGTCTGAGCAACAAGATGAACAAAACCTCAGAGCTCTGAAGTTCTAGAACACTTCTCTGCTGGATACCCTGTCATAGGAGAAGTGGATGCTAATGGAGATGCATAGCCAATTGGACACACTAATATTGACGGACAAATGGAAAAACACATTGTGGTAGGTCTATTAGGATGAAAAATATTGAAGAGCACAGTTGGAAGTCTGGTTTTCTTTTTTTTCCTTTTTTAATTAATTTTCATCTGAGGTTTAATTTGAGTCACTTTCCTGGTAAAAACGTGTCCCCTACTGTTTTTTTTTTGTTTTGTTTTTGCCCCATGCAGTCTTGTCCACATCTATTGAGTGTTTCTCGTCTTACAAAGTGCTGTATCTCCAGCCTTTAATGCATATCATTTAGATCTAAACATATGAACTTTATATCAGTTACCTATCTGAGTCAGGCACTCAGTAAATAAGAATTCAGAATGTGGTGTGTGTTTGCACGTGCGTGCGTGTGTGTGCGTGTGTGTGTGTGTGTATGTGGGTGTGTGTGTGTGTGTGCAGCAGTCAAATAATCACCACACACTGGTTTATTAGGAAAAATAACCTTATACATTTATTTTCAAGATAATCCTGTCAGTACAGTACAAAGGGCAAAATGAATGCCTGTGTGATATCATTTAGTGCAAAATTGAATCAAAACGAGTGTCATTAATCAAAAGCAGCCTTACCATTATCCACTACATAATTGATCATTTAGCAGGACACAGACATTTTTGGAAGTAGAAATCCAAAGTATTTTATGGCACGAGCCAAAGTCAAGGTCAAAAGTTCAAAGTCCATCTAATCTAAAGTCACATGACCCTAGATGATAACGAAACCTTTTCTGTGTTACCTCTCATTTCCTCGCTTGAGTCTTTGCCATTGGTCTCTAATGTAAACCATGACGTGAATGTTGCCTGGCTGTTGACCCATCGAGCTGACTCACACCCATACCACTATGAATGTGGCGTCGTCATGGTTGCGAAGAGTCACAAAGCAATAATGCACCCCATAATATGACTATACTCTTTACTGCACTCTCCAAATGACCACTATAATGTTTAGTCATATTTACGATGGCCTGACCGAAGTGAACGTAAAAATACCTATAAATATATATATATATAAATACACATACATCTATTTTTATGAAACTTTTCAACTCATAAGAGCGAGAGAGAGATAGAGAGACAGAGAGAATGAGAGAGAGAGAACGAGAGGCCTACACAGGGTACAGACGAGGAGGAGGAGAGACAGGGCGATGCTGTGTTGCTGAGATGACTGTCATCGTGTCACCGCCCGCACCGTTATTCGTTATTCAGACTGCTGTGTCATCTGTCATTCATTGAGAGGATACAGCACATCTGCAAACGCCACAGCGAGGCGAGCGTGACGATGAGATGGAGTGTGACAGAGAGATAGTCCAGTCGTCTGCTGCTGCATGTATACTCAGATTCACACAGACAGGGAGCGATCCACTTGTCCTTGGGCTGCACTTGTTGAGTCATATATACATACAGTAGACATTTAATCCGTGTGAGTTCAGCCTGGATATGTGGATATTAAAATCATATGGATTGGCGTTTGGTCTCAGAGTCAGAAATAGTCAGGCAGGCAGGCAGGCAGATTGCTACCATCCTTGCATGAGCCCATTTTTGCCTTTCTAAATGAGTGTGCATGTCTGTCTGACCTTGTCTGACCCTGAGCAACCCACCACCTCACATCACCCCCTCACTTCGCTCCGCCATGTCACATGACCCTTCACAGGGTTCTCTTCTCCTCCCCTCGCCCCCCGATCCCACGCAACGCGAGCATGATCAGCACCCCCCTCCACGGCCCCCTCAACTGTACGATAAACTATTTTTGTGGTCAGCTCTGCATCAGCTGCCTGGTAGCACTAAGTACTGTATGTAAGTATATATGTAATATATTTGGGAATGTCATTTACTGAAAGACAAAGAAGAGAGAGTTAAATTATTGTTATTAATATTGTTATTATGGAGAAAGACACTTTTGAGGTTTATGCACATGTTATTGTATCAATGCTGTAACGCATCTCCTGTGGATGGAAATTTTAACTTCTGCAAGCACAAAGAGGAGGATTTGTACAGAAATGTAAAATGTTATTTATAATAATAAAATATTTTATACACTAGCCTACGGTTGTTGTTTTTGTTTGGTGTTAGGGATAGAGAATGCTTGAGAAAGTGCTTTCCTTAGAGAGACCAAGGCTTGTAGCAGTATTGTATTGTTCTGATAACATTAGTATAAAAAAGACACAAAGAGTAAAAAGTAAACAGTAAACCATTCCTTAGAGAAAACAATACTGGTCCGACGATCCAATATAAACACAGAGGTGTGTGCGGGTGAGGGGGTGGGGTGTGTGTGTGTGTGTGTGGGGGGGGGTGATGTTGTTGGGGTGTGTGACAGCTACAGAATGTTGCTGTTGATGAAAAGAATTAAGGTGCAAGACAACAAATGCCACCAAACACCTGGAGGTAAAAGACATAGTCGCTTGTAAAAACAGTCCCTAGCAGATGGGGTCCATTACGTATGATGAAATGATTTGATATATATGGCTAAGCCAGGGCTAATAGGGTTGTGTTCTTATCATAAGCTATTTAAAGTGTGGTAATACCGAAGGTGTATTCACTGCGACGGGCTTTGTGACGCTTGCCCACGTCTAAGTCTCCCTAATGAGGGGGGATTAGAGCTCCGACCCAACGCGCTAATCAGATTACTGTCACAGATCCACTCCTACTGCTAGCCTAGCGCCCCACCAGAGATGGACAGGGGGATTGGGAGGGGCGCCAAACAGGGGAGGCTAACCTGGACGCTAATCAAAGAGAAGTGACAGGATAGAGAGTTACCTGGGAGCCCAGGTGGGGGAAAAAAAGGGAAAAAAAAACGCTAGGTAAAAAAAATACTGATTCCAAATCAGTCATGAACCTAACATAGACATCATTATTATCATCAATGCAATGTACAGTTCACATGAAAGGCGTGCAGGCAGAGAACAGCCTTTCATGTACATACATTAGGACACACATATGGAATTCATACATATCAAAGAGTTTGGTTTTAAAATAGACTTCCTGTTTCATAATGCGGAGTGAGTGTCCGGGTATCTTGGGGTGACGGGGTGACGTCAGCTCCGTCACAGGTTGGTCGTTGAGGAGCGTGATGTCACCGGGCCTTGCGGTCCCACTCCAGTCCCACTTGGGCGAAGCAGTAGAGGAAGCCCAACATGGGGATGGCGATGTTAGACCACCCTGCACACAGACACACGCACACACACACACACACACACACACACACACACACACACACACACACACACACAGGGAGGGGAGTTTTACATGGAGTACATTGGGTTTGGTTCAAAAAGTAAAGCATTACAAGAAACGAACTGGACAAAAAGAGGAAGAGGATTATCCCCAGTTCTAGCCACCATCATCATCATCATCATGAGCATCATCATCAATTGTTATATCTTAAAGGACCATTTCCCCATCTCTGTAGTTAGCCCCAATTACAATTTACACATAAACAATCTATGCAAAAACCAAAATATACAGCATGGTGTTCATGGAATTGGACTCCCATAGAGAATGTTTATTTTTAGCCCGGTCAAACAAGCATGCTGACATTTTGGTCTTTATCAGAGGATGACGAAAATGATTAACATGCTGCTCATTAATTAATTCTCTATATACACTGATTTCCACACTGTAGCCCTGAAGCTCCATAATACACACACACACACACACACACACACACACACACACACACACACACAAAGATACAGTCTAAAGCTCTGTACAGTGAGTGTTTGCTGAAGGCTCACACATGGAGAGACAAAAAAATTAGACCTGTAAAAAATCCCAGAAGAATTTAGGATTAACTTGGGAATTGTCTGGAAAATCTCTGTCTGAGTGAGTGAGAGTGTGTGTGTGTGTGTGTGTGGACACAAATGTGTGGACTGGATGGGATGAGACTCGGCTCAGCATGACTGGTAAACAGATTAACGAAAAGCCTCCCAAAAACATACAAACAAATCTGACACTCCCCAATGCACTACTGGGTGCGAGTGTGTGTGTGTGTGTGTGTGTGTGTGTGTGTGTGTGTGTGGATAATGATCCTCAAAAGCAGATTTACAGAAAGAAAACACACACCACACACATCCCTGACTAACGAGTGTTTGTCCAGTTCAGTGGGCACGTCCTGCCCGTGGCTAGCTGTGACAGAAATCTGTCATTTAACCAGACCGATCCATTTGGGGAGGGGTGGGGTGGGGGGGTTTGGATTTGGGGAATAAATCAATGGTCTCGCCAGCCGTTGTGTTCCAGACCATCTCTTATCAGATGGCACAAAAACACACTGATCTGTCCTCTGGGTGACCTGGGCTCAAACAGAACCCGACCGGACCCATCCTGATCCACATAGCCTTGGGCTGGACAGAGCTGCGGCTTATCTGCCCGCAATAGATTACAGTGGTTAGAGAAGCATCCAACAAGAAGACAAAAACACACACACACACACACACACACATAGACAGACAGACAGAGAGAAAATGATTGGCTGAATGCCTTTGCTTACTGAGACAGTGACTGGTGTGATACCGTGTCTTACCCCGTAAAAAATCAATACATGTTTTGAGACACAGCTGGAGTGTGTGTTTGTGTGTGTCTGTGTGTGTGTGTGTGTGTGTGTGTGTGTGTGTGTGTGTGTGTGTGTGTGTGTGTGTACACCTAAATAGGCTTCAGTCATTTAGTTAGGCTTCAACGTGCTGCCTTTGGGGTAAACAATGCTGTGTGTGTGAAATATGAAAGTCAACAATTTTGTCTGTAAACATCACATATGCATATATGGCTTAACATGCACACCAGTGACATCATCTGTTGAAGTCTGAAGGTGACATTGGCAACCACAGCACCAAGCCGAGGATCGTGACAAGATTACTGCACATCCTTTTCTCTCAAGGACATAAGCTGAAGGTCCCTCCACATTGATGAATTATCAAATGAAACTGTAATAAAACTATTGTGTTTATTGCCATTATTCCACTATTTCGGCGTAACAAATCTGAAAAGTCTGTCTGCCTTGAATTCGTTTGAAAACGGGAGCAAAGCCAACACATCTGGGCAACAGATACGCGACCATTTGAAAGCGATCTGTTCCGGTTGAGTGGAGATGGAGAGCGGAGAAGAAGTGTGTGGGGATCAGAGTGTGGACAGATGTAGGCAGGTGAGCCAACTGTTCTTACAATAAGCCTCTGTGTGTGTTTATAGTGTGTGTGTGTGTGTGTGTGTGTGTGTGTGTGTGTGTGTGTGTGTGTGTGTGTGTGTGTGTGTGTTACAGTAGGCCACAGGTTACTTATAGCTTTGTAAAATCATGATAATAAGTGGTAACTGCTTGTGTTATTAAAACAATAATAACTACTACAAAACAAGAATTGTGAGTAAGATGAAGTGAATGTGAGAACAACCACAACAGTACATGTGTCTTTTTGTCTGTGCCGTTTTTAATATACTTGCTAGACTACTTGTGCCCAGATGAGGACATGACATCTCTCAATCCCCAACACATTCTCAAGGACATTCATGCTGGCCTTACACCTCAACAGCTCCATGTTGATGGCAGTGACTGCCACCCCCACTGTATCCTTCAGCTAACCCTCAGCATCATTGGCTCATGGACCAAAATGCCCCCATGTCCTATGACCCACTCTGGTTTATAAAGCCTCCCCCACTTCCAGAGAGAGAGAGAGAGAGAGAGAGAGAGAGAGAGAGAGAGAGAGAGAGAGAGAGAGAGAGAGAGAGAGAATGTGTGTAAAGGAGGCACAGGAACATTTGCTGCCGGGTAGCGGTTTGGAGCGTGGCCCGGTAGAGTACACTTCCTGACCTTCTGTGCGGCACGTCGAGTGGGGTCACTACTGATCTGCACCCTAAACGACTCATTTCCAGTGCTTCCGTTCAGCCCGCGCGCATAATAGCGGTGGCCTGCTCCCCGAGAGCACCCAGAGGAGACCTCATTAGCATTATTGGGTGCCTAGGCGACGCATAATGGTTACTGCGCACAGAAAAAAGCTGTGATTAGATTCCTAGCTGGTGTAATAAGGCGTAAGTGCCGGCCATGTTTATCAGGAGCCGGTGGATAGGTCCTTATCTCTGCACAGCACCCATCTCTAAACATATTTACCCTCCCATAGAAATATAGACACCCAGATCATCATCACAGCCCCCAGAGACACAGCAAACTCATAAAAGCCACTTACAGAATATGTGGCTATGTTTGTTTGTGTATGTGTTCTGTGTGTTTGAGTGTGTGTGTGTGTGTGTGTGTGTGTGTGTGTGTGTGTGTGTGTTCCTGATAGTGTAAAGCCGTCATTGAACAAGGGTTATGCAACAATCTTTGTTTCACACTGATTTTTCTGTCCACATTGCTGTTCCCAATTTTCTTTCCCTCATAGTGAAGCATATAGCCTTGGTTTACAGTTTATAGAGTGTGTAGAAAAAAGCGTTTGTGCATGAGCGTGTGTGTGTGTTTGTGACCACCAACTCTGCTACCTCATCACAATCACAAACACATTCCTATCGCTCTTCCCATCTTTGTATCCGTGTGCCATCCTATTCCCGTTCTCCATCTGGGATCTGTGGGTTGCTGCTAACTGCAGGGACTCCATCTCTATCTCTATCTCCCTGTCCTGTCCAGCCCCCCCACCCTGTGGCCGGCCGGCCCTGCCGTCATAAATAACTCAGTGCACCCCAGTCAGCAGTATTAGAGCACATCCATGATTTAAGAGCATTGATCTGAAGCCAATTAAAAAAAGTGCCTGCCCAACTGACGCCGCCATTTGCCCAACAGAACTTCCAACAGAATATGTGAGTACATGCAACGCACGGAAATACATAATGCATTATGGGAATATTCTAATAAGGAAGGGCCACTCCACTCCCGACTTGCTGTGACTGCATGAGGGAGGCATCTCATCCTCTGTGCCAGCCTGTATGCAACCACCCAGCTGGGTTAGGAAAATCAGAGAGGGTTGAAGCGGATCTTAGTATTCCAAGATCTTTGGTAAAATGGAGGATGCACAGTGCTGTACCAGAGGAACTTTCTGGATCAATAAGTGTGGCATTAAAAGCAGGGTTGCGGTCGGGTGGGGGGACTATTGTTTAGCGTTTAGAGTTTTAGTTTAAACGTAATTAGTTGTCCGTAAACATTACTAACTGACGCTTGTTTTAAATCTTTCTTGTCTTAAATGATCCAAAGGTTTGAGGGAATTTTGAGGAAAACAAGCTCACCCAAATAAAATCAAGTTATAGAGTGGTGCGTGTGTGTGTGTGTGTGTAGTGAGACCATTCCTCCAGTGGCTTCATTAAGGAGAGTCAGGGACTGTCACATCACACTTGAACTGACAGAGGAATAACAGAGACAGAGAGCACAAGAGAAAAAAAAAAAAGAGAGAGAGAGAGAGAGAGAGAGAGAGAGAGAGAGAGAGAGAGAGAGAGAGAGAGAGAGATGAACTGAAGGAAAAAAGATTTTCAAAAACTATCAAGCAACACATGTTTTTTTTTTTTTTTTAAGAACAACAACCCTCTTTAGTGTTCTGGCTGCAATCACTCTAACCATAAGGTACGGCAAGGAAGGCAAGAGGAAGGACAAAGACTCAAAATGACAAGGACAAACGACAACAAGGAGTAGAAACAGACATGGATGGAGAGAAAAGAAGGAGAGAAAAATGGAGAGACAGAGAGACAGAAAAATGGAGAAAGCAAAGCAAAAGAGGGGATGACGTAGACATGGGGAGGAACTGGGGAATGACCCCTCTGATGTCTGCAATCTCATCACAAACACAGAAGCATTATCATCCAATTGAGAGAGAGACAGAGAGAGAGACAGAGAGAGAGAGAGAGAGAGAGAGAGAGAGAGAGAGAGAGAGAGAGAGAGGCAAAGAGAGGGGGAGTAGGGGGACATCTTGAGAAGTGATGAGAGCGGGGGGGCATTGCGTATTGGCCTGATTGCCCTTCAGTTCATCCGTGAGGGTCTCAGGCACCCTCAGCCTGTGTGTGGCGTCATGACAACGGAGCTTTCCAAGCAGTCTTAACCCACTCAAATGCCTACACGCCCCACAAGGAGCTGCATTCACATGGCACATGCTGCCCACACACAGCAACACCACACAGGTGTGTGTGTGTGTGTGTGTGTGTGTGTGTGTGTGTGTGTGAGTGAGAGACTACAACACTACAGGGACATTCTTCCAGGAAAGTGTGTCTCCATACCAGACGGGGTAAAAAATGAGACTTGTTTATACCATGTCCAGTTCAGACTAGGCATAGACATACTTGGAGCTCTACACAAGGATGTAAAAAACAGAACACTACCAACGACTTCTAACTCAAGTGGGCTGCTCAGACAGTGTCCCATCACACACTTCAGTTCATCACCATTTCTAACCTCTTATCCACCACACACACACACACACACACACACACCCCATGCGTGCCATTCTGTTGCTTTGTAAGTCTCTCATGACCTTTGCTGACTGTGTATATGGACCAGCTGGCATGAGTCAGTGGATGTGTGTGTCTGTGTGTGTGTGTGTGTGTGTGTGTGTGTGTGTGTGTGTGTGTGTGTGTGTGTGTGTCTGTGTGTGTGTGTGTGTGTGTGTGTGTGTGTGTGTGTGTGTGTTACACCTTTACAACAATCCAATGTATCCAGACCAAATAAGGTATAATGCATAAGCACACATGCACACTCACTGTGAAAAGACCAAAACGGAATGGAAAGTCGCAACTTACGGTAACAAAAACACCAGAATGGCACGCATACCAAACACACACACATGGTGACTCATCATCATGTGTAAACACACTTTTAACTAATGGACGCTAATGAAGTGCTATGGCACTAAATGACACAACTCACATGGCAAAAGCACATAGCTGTGCTAATGCACACAGACACAGACGAGTGTCTGGCATGTGTGTAAAAAACACATACACACAATACACTCTAATGACTGTCGCAGGGCAAGACACATCTTGGAGAGAGAGAGAGGGGAAGAGAAAACAGAAGAGAAGAAAAAAGAGAGAGAAAAGGAGGGGAGAAGAGCACAGAGCAGAAAGGAGAAGAAAAGAGAGAAGTGAACAGATTCACAGAAAACGGTGCAGAGAGAGAGAGGGAGAGAAAGAGATGGAGAGGGGGAACAGCAGAGAGGAGGACTGGCGAGAGGGAGCAGAGGAGGGGACCAGAGTGGAGGAGAGAGAAGCAGAGGAGCAGAGGAGGGGACCTGTAAAACTAAAGCTGTGGTTGGGACTAAGGGAGAGGCAGGGGCTGGAGCTGAGACTGGGGGAGAGGGCTGAGACTGGAACAGGGGCTGGGGGTGGGACAGAGGCAGGGCCTGGAACTGGGGCTGAGGCTGGGGCAGAGGATGGGGATGGGTTTGATTTGGGGTTGGGCTGGTGGTGGGGCAGACTCCCCAGGCTGCTGCTCCATCCCGCTGCCTGTCTGCTGTGATGTGATAAGAGCAGCACTGGAGGGCCTGTCACAGCTAAATGGCCATGGCCAATCCCATTACACCTACAGACTGGGGGACGTGGGCAGAACATGGGTTCACAAGAGCTCTCTCTCTCTCTCTCTCTTTCTCTCTCTCTCTCTCTCTCTCTCATACACATACACACACACACACACACACACACACACACACACACACACACACACACACACCATGACATACACTGTTATTAATACTGTGCTTACTGCATAATGCATACATAAACAACTCTAGCCTACTCTTTGTAGTCAATAGCGTACTTACTGTCTAATGGATTAGAATATAAAATAATGACATGGCAATACAGTGAATAAATCACTCTTATTGCCTTCGGGAGAACACAGATCCTCATACAAATGCACAGACACACAACCCCTAACCCCATGTCAAACACACATTTACTCTCAGTTTGGGACCTACTGTAGGTCACTCATTTGCATAGACCATAGATAGTGTGACCTGAGTGAATGACCGATTGATCTTGATCTCTCCTTCAATAGTTCATAAACAAAGTTAATACTTGCACAATTTTCATTCTATGATTGTAACATGACCATGATGGCCTAGAAAGGAGATGGATTGAATGGGTCTGATTCCGCTCAACAGTTTCTCCCAAGTACTTTCAAACACACACACACACACACACACACACACACACACACACACACACACACACACACACAGACAGACACACACACACACACACACACACACACACACACACACACACACACGCAGCGAGGTGCCAGAGTGTGACTGAGAGGACAACGGAGACCAGACGGTGAGCCACAGGGCTACAACACTCCACTCTCTCCAGCAGCAACATGCAGTAGTGCCATGGTGACTCTTGGACTGGCTACCATGGTAACCAAAAAGCAGTCCAGGAAACCGTCCGACTTGGCCATGATGACAGAAGCTTTGCCACATCTTGCTATCTTAAATGGCAAAAAATGACTGCCATTTCTTACTGGACATGTACATAACCATTTACACTACATTACACTACACTACACTACACTCCATTTACACTACAAAATCATCGAAATGCAACATCCCTCCCACCATGTTAACATTTAAAATTGCAGGTGATACCTTTGTTTAATCACCAGAAAAGTTGTTCCAAATAATCATTTTATTTATTTATTCATCTTTTTTTTATAGAAGTCTATACTCTATATACTCTAACATCTAAACCACTGGCTACAAATATTTGTTCGTTGAAGCGCCTTCCAAACTGAGGAATGCTGTGAAGCATGATAAAACAACTCTTGTGCTTCCCATAAGTCTGTGAGCCAGCTGGATTGGCTAGTAGATGCTTGGAGTAAATCACCGGCTGTGACATCAAACAATCAAATGGGATTGTCTTACTGCAATTGAGTGGGTGATTGTGACTGAGTGTGTGTGTGTGTGTGTGTGTGTGTGTGTGTGTGTGTGTGTGTGTGTGTGTGTGTGTGTACGGGTGGTTGGGTGAGGATACTCGGCAATCTAAGATTCTGATTACTTGTGTTGTATGTTCTTGGCTGTGTGATGGCTGTACATGACCATGTCTGTCTGCCATTCAAAGGTTCTCCTCACATAGCTGTATGTGGATTTAACCCCCAATGCTAGTGAGACACTCAGAACAGACAACCAGCGACATAACAACTCCTTAAATGGAGAAGATTTGAAGTACTGAAAGTCACATCTAGTAACATTGCTCAGAAAGGCTAAGTGTTACAAAATGGGTAGGGTCAGAGATAGAAGTCCCACTTTAGACACTACACTGTCCTTTCCCCATCCTATACCCCAGGGGGAGCTGGCTGCCTCTGCTGGTGACCAGCCCTTTTAAGTGGCGTGATGGGAGAAGAAGGAGGCGCGTTGGAATTCGGGTTTGGAGACCGCGAG
>JAODXP020000006.1:120407-130407 GCA_027497455.2 Sardinella longiceps | reverse complement strand
TTGTTGTTGCCCTTAGTGTATTGTGTGGTAGTGTTTGCCTGTAAGTTATGTGCTGGCAATAAAGTTAAAAAAAAGAACTATTCATGTTTGCTCCTATAGTGACCTAATATGTTGATCTATCTTAATTCAGTATTCAGTAATCTTTGCTTTGAGGCTAAAGGGACTGAATTGGGATTGAAGCAATGATGATGCAAAGCATTGTGATGATGAGGAGCATGCTCAGTGTACAGTATGACTGTATAGAGGGGGGTAGTGGGTAGTGGAGCATGCCCAGTGTGTGACTTACAATGATGGTGCAGACTGGGTGGGTGGTGAGGAGCGTGCTCAGTGCGTTCTCCAGCAGCACGCCGGCCCAGTTGAGGAGAGCCCACTGCTGCAGGTAGTCATGGCCGCCGTGCCAGAAGCAAACAAAGCCAAACGCCAGCGCCGTAGACACAACCTTCCGGAGGATGCCGTGCCGAGAGCCACCCAGGGGAACGTAGATGTATCTGAATGAGGGCCACACACACACACACACACACACACACACACACACACACACACAAGAATGTGAAGAGAGAGAATATATATTGACGTTCGTCTTTAAGTCTCCCAAGGGATAACTGGCTTCCAGCATATCATTGACAGTCAAAACATTTCATTGCCAACACATACAAGATGGATAGATCATACGCACACTAAACACAAAGTAAGAGAGGTCAGGAGCCTTGTGCTGTTTGGCAAGGAACCTTAGATACGTTTGGTATGAATATTAACGGAAGCACTAAAAACTACACAACAGTGGAGTGTGTGTGTGGGTGTGTTATGCTTGGATAGCGTTGGGAGTTAGATTTATATATATAAAAAACACACATTCCCATAGAGAAGAACCAAAAGATAATGTGCTGTTAGAGTTACACAGTTGACCATGATATTTTGATAGAATAGCTGGCATATTGATTTTCTGTCTGTTGAACAAAAGCCAACGACTCATCCCAGAGGAGAGTCAAAGGGAGCAGTGTTAAAACACGCACGCACACGCACACACACACACACACACACACACACACACACACACACACACACACACACACACACACACACACACACACACGCCATAAATGTGTATTAGATTCCCACTGTGAGGGCTGGTGCCAGAAGGAGGATTATGGGACATGAAATGTATTTGCTGTGAAACATAACCTCGCCCAGTGACTCTTAGTGCGCTCACGTAATTGCGTGCGTGTGTGTGTGTGTGTGTGTGTGGAGTGCAGAGGCGTGCACAACCTTAGCTCTATCCATGCAGTATGATGAATGTGTGTCATTAAACTCCCTCCTCACCAACAGAGACCATAACACACACACACACACACCCAGAGATGAATGATATGAACAAAAGACACAGATCTCCCACCCAATCACTTTCCCTCACTTTTTTCACACACACACACACACACACACACACACACACACACACACACACACACACACACACACACACACACACACACTCTCTCTTTCTCACTCTTCTTCTGTCTCCCTTAATTTTCTTCTCCTTCTGTATCTCCCTCTCTCTTTCTTCTTTTACTCCTCTATCCCTTCCACCTTTCCTCACTCAGCCTTTCTTAGTCTGCCAGCAAAACACAACTGTATGCTTTTCTTTCCTACTACACGTGTGTATTATTCATTCAATCACACTCTCTCTTTCCTTCTTTCCATTTTATGTGCTCCCAAAATCATCAGATCCTCCGTCATGTCCCCACACCCACCCTTCTCTCTCTATCTCTCTCTCTCTCTAGCCCCCTCTTTCTATTCAGGGCTTTTCCATTTCAGGCCTGGAGAAGCCGAGATCTCTTGTAATGAGCCCAGTGGATTGTGGGTAATGTCTCTCTGAGGTGTGTCTGAGAGAGAGAGAGAGAGAGAGAGAGAGAGAGAGAGAGAGAGAGAGAGAGAGAGAGAGAGAGAGAGAGAGAGAGTGTATATGTCTGATCTATGTCTGCCTAAGATTCCCCAAGACACGTTGTACAAATCCTCCTCCTCCTCATTCACCTTCAGCGTTTTCAAAATAACACACACACACACACACACACACACACACACACACACACACACACACACACACACACACAGCTTGGTGTTTCTGCTGCGGTTGTGCACTCATTGAAATGCAGACACTAAGAGAAGGGCCCGCTGATCTGAGTTCAGCTCCACAAGCCCGGTGTTGTGTGCAGAATCCTCTACCGTGCTGCTCAGCAGGACGCTCAGGTTCATCTATAAATCATGTGCGTGTAGCGCACGGGGAGTCTATCTTCATGTGGAGGAAGAGCCGCATGTTGACGTTCTAGATGTCCTTGGTCAACCACAGGCAAATGGCTTTTTATCAGCTCATAGATTAGAGATATTGATTATTGGATGACCGCAACGACTTCGACACATGCAGGGTCAAGCCATCAAATGTAGCAGATTTGAAAATGTTCCTTTTCTTTGGCATTACCTCCACCGAGTAGGGTTATGTTTTAGTTTGAGTTTGTTTGTTAGGAACTTTACAGCAAAAGTAACTGATCCATTTTTATTTCATTTTATTGTGAGTTTTTTGGATGTATCCCTGATATTCCCCAACTGGTTGTCATCATTTCAAGCCTATGGAGTAAGTTGTTTTTGTTGCAGATGAACTTAATAGGAGATCAGGCTATGACAATAATTACTACAAGTTCTTAGCGAGCTAACACTAGCAAGCTAACGTTTTATATTTAGAAGTTGCAGGCTGTAATGGCTGAAGAGACCAAAAATTAGCACGCTTACTCCGGACATACTGAACTGCTGTAGAACCCCAAAATTGCATTTGTTGGTATCATGAATGATTACAGACAATATTATGACACAAGGAAACATTTTAATATTATTTTACAATGTATGAAGATAAAAAGTTTATGTTCGTTGTGACGAAAGATACTTGACGTGTGCATCGGCGAGTTGACAGACAACTGCTTTGCCCGCCCACATGATCAGTGTCTCTGCCGAGCCTGGTTAGACCCTAGTACAGAAATCTGTACAGGGTATAGCTTGCTAGGCTACCTATGAACTGCTCTCAGTGCATAACACAGCTAAAGGCACTGGCAACCAGCCACCTACACATATAGCAGTGAGCTTTCTATCCACTATACCACTCTCAAACTGGACCCACCCACACATATACAGCAGACACACAAACACACTCACTTACACACACACACACACACACACACACACACACACACAGAAAAGGCCATTTCTCTCTGGCGGTATGGCTTGCGTAGGACAAGGTGCTTGAGCGAGTATGCCTGAGGCAACCCAGTGACAGCCCAGCTAAGCCATAAGAGGAAGAGATTGTGAGTGTGTGTGTGTGTGTGTGTGTGTGTGTGTGTGTGTGTGTGTGTGTGTGTGTGTGTGTGTTTCCTAAATCTGCCCTCTTTCCCTCTCCCTTCTCCTTGTTCTGTGTTCTCCCTTTCAACCTTCTTCACACGCCTCTTGCACTGGTCTGGAGGGATTCTCTCGCCCTTCTGCCCCCAAAACCTCAAACCTCAAACCCCAACACGGCTTCTGTTGCCCTAATCACAGCAGCCAGCCCAGCCCCGGGGATTGAGGGCCCAGACACACACACACAGACACACAGCTACACACACACACACACACACACAAGAATCCAGGCCTAAACACACACACAGAGGGAGAGAGAGAGAGGGAGAGAGAGAGAGAGAGAGAGAGGGGGGGGGAGAGAGAGTGTAGCAGGAGACAAAAGGAAAGGAGTTAAGCTAAGCAAAGGAAGAGAGGGGAAAGAAAAATAAATGAGACTGAGAATATACCTATCGTTGGTGTGTGTGTGTGTGTGTGTGTGTGTGTGTGTGTGTGTGTGAAAGACAGAGAGATAGATTCCATCAGGAAACAGACACAAAGAGAGGTCTGTACACACAGGAATAGTGCATTTTTGATTCTAGTCACTAATCCACCGGCAATGCAAAGCCAAAGTCCTGGCAAACTCCTCAATCACACAATTTGCTATCAGCACCACTGTTGCTGGGAAGAAACCAGACCAAAGTGCAAACCTGATTCCCCCCCTGATGGGCACAGAGAGTGGGAATGCACCTTGGCACAGTGCGGCCATTACTCCAGGAGGACCTTGGCACGTGCTGACGGAGACGTCTGTGACGTTAGCCAGCGCCTATTTCTGTCTGGCCATTACAAGTAGCATTTTGCAGGAGCACGCTGAAAAACACAGTCATTTGGCTAGCCTAAGGCTCTCAGAATGTCAGCCAGGAAATCACACAGTAGGTGTCTGATGCAGTATATGCCCTCAAGACTGAGAGAACCAGACTTTGAACACCCGTCATTTCGGTCATTTCAACTGAGTGACCTGGATAGATGCGTCTGGAATGGCGCACTCAAATCATGACATTATGAGTCAGTGAATTCTGGGATCTAGCCTATACTTTTCCTCAACTTCTCCTGAACCATCCATACGACTTCAGCTACTGGCAACAGCTGGAGGTCTCAATTCATTGTCTAATGCTTAATAGTTCCACCACAAGCAAAGCTGCATGTCATATACACTGACTCAAACCCAGCTGTCATGTCCGACACAGTGAGACAAACTGAGAAAATAAACACCAGATAGCCACTTGCGATGCGATGCCTTGCACATTTAAAATGGAAATGGAATGGAATGAAACTGGAGTGAAACCAATATCCATCTCCCTGCAGGCAAATAGACTCATGACATTAACATGAGATGCATATCGCTCAACAGTTGGGCCATTTCAACCATACTGGATTTTCTCCTTGATGAAATTGTTTCTGCGCTCAGTGATGGGAGCTTAGCCAATTACAAATGCAAAACACTTTCAAGCTGACAGGTTTATTGGGCACAATATTTCAAGCCTGTAGTTTTTTTTTTGTTTTGTTTTTTGTGTGAATTGTGTTTAGTCCTCTTTGCCTCACTACAGTATGTGCGGTCACTGCATGTGCTATGGTGTCATTTCCAAAGCACTAAGCATAATGACATGCAGGCTGCCTCCAGGCATCCATGACTTTAAGCAATGCTCCAGTACAACACCCTGAGCCTCGGACTATTGCACATGAATGGAGACTCCATTAGATAATACTGCTCTGGGCTGAGTGAACATAAAACCTCACCTCAACCATCTTTTTTCAGGGTAGTTTGATGAATATTGTTTATGCTTATGTTTTCAAATATTTATATCTCCCAGATGTCTATCAGGCCCAAGTCCGGTTTGAATTTCACACCAATGTGTCTATTTCTGGAGCCTTCCCTGGGTCACCTCTGGCAGAATTGAGCACATTTCCCGTTCAGACCTGCTGTAATTACATGGCTAAGGATGAATAGGGCACCACTACAGCAAAATCAATACAAATATTCTTCTGCTTTTCTGTATGAACTGGCAATATCATTTGTTTTGCTGAGACATGCATTTATGAGGAGAAGCTAATCGAGACGTATTAAATAATTTGGGACAAATTGTGCAATTTATGAAGCAATTAGTGTTGTTACGGTGAGAAATATTTATTGGCGTCATTTGCCAAGAACTATCTTTCAAGTCTAATTTAGAGTCTAATATAGATCTGAGGACTCTACATGAAAATGCATTATTATCCCTTACTTATTATCTTCCCTCGTGGTCCAGCTAAATCTGTTATAGACGCAGCCATTCACTCATTATCATTTGTGTAATCAGGATGCAGAAAAACAGAGCCAGAAGTGTGAGGGCCACACACACACACACACACACACACACACACACACACACACACACACACACCATCCTGGTGTATGACGGAGTAAGGTAAGCAAAAAGGCCAGAGTTTCTTCTGGTTATACAGTATGCCATCTGGTTGTACGTCTCCTTGTTTGTCTTCTATTATGGTTTTAAAAGTACCACTTAATCCCTGGTGAAAAGTTGTTTCACCTCACTAAATACAATGTATTAGCCTAGAACTCTAGACGCACTCTAGCGGTAGCAAATGAGCCTGAACTTTTTTCGGGGGCAAGGGGCGGGGTCGGGGTCGGTTGGGGTCTGGCGATGACGTAACATAGGTTTAATTTTGACAAATTATTCAAACATTTCAAACATTAGTTTTTGTATGACCATTATAGATATGTTTTCATTTTTGCTTAATGGCTATAGTGTTATTCACAAAAACACAGATCATTTCCATCTTCGTATAGCCTAGCACTTTAGATCGACTGGAACAAACTGGACACGTTGGGTTCTATGTAGAAATACATTCTAGGCTTGTGCTGTTGCAGTATAGTTATAATTGAGGTGGGAATTTAACCCCAATTCAACAATTCAACACTAGAATGTATTCCTGAAAACATGGTGAATGCTTTACCAACTATAGGCTACAGCCTCCAATCAAATGAGTCATTGTATTATATATATATATATATATATATATATATATATATATATATATATATATATATATATATATATATAATGTTATGGCCTATTGTTGTTTTTGATCTAACTGTGAAGCACGTTGAGCAGCAGTCTTGTGTGAATTGTGCTATAGGCTATACAAATTCAATAGGCCTAATAAAAATAATTAGAACAAAAAGACTAATAATAATAATAATAATAATAATAATAATAATAATCCTACGTTATTATGCGATATTTGTGTTAAGTTATTATTAGGCCTACTATGAATCATTATTGTTACTGATGATTTAATAACAAGAACAGAAATAATAAACTAACCTTTTCCCCCTCATCACAGCACAATTGTCAAGTAACATACTTGTCAGTTGTCTCCAGTCGAGGCCGTATGTGCGCAGGACGTCATTTAACTCTGCTGTTAACGCTTCTGCATTTGCGATGTTAATTATCCTACTGGCAAGATGCTGAGTCTTCACGCTCCCAGCATCCTCGTCAAAAAACGGACAAGGACATTCATGATCTTGTCCATGTTTTTGTCTGTTGCCTCGCCAACATTAAGGGAAAACATACACTTCTTAAGTTTCTCAGACAGCTGGCGTTTAAATTCTGGGGCAATGCCGTGGGTGAGCAGATAGCTCGTATGCAGGGTTCGAGTTAGGTGGGAGCCAGTGGGACCTGAGCTCCCATAGAGAGAGGTCTGGCTCCCATGAAAGCAGCAAACTCAAACATCTGTGAGGCTCTGACAATACAATAGTATATAATATTTTACTGACAAATAAAGTTATCATAAGCGGGGATAAAACCGAGCTATGGGAGGTGGAACCTTTTTATGGAGTTGCGAGCGCGCTCCTGCTGGGAAGCGCTTGTTACAGGGGTGTTTTTGATCATCTTTTCTTTTTGTGTTATTGCCTTATTGACATGCTGTTATTATGTTCTCTGATGATAAAGGGGTACTGTATGCTTGCGCAGTTGCAATGTATAGGTTGTAAACATAAGTCAATGTCTTAATTGATTGTAAACCATGATTTGGTTGTGACCGATAGTTACAGTGCGTAACAGTCGGGGTTCGCCTCTGAGGCGAGAGGATATAATGATTGTATGTTATATTGCCTAGTTTGTGGGCCTTGCCCCTGATTATTTTCAGTTTGATCAGTGTTTTGTTTGTTTAGTTTGTTTGTTAATTTGTTATGTTATGCACCCCGCCGGTGGCCTAATATAAAATAAATGAAAGACGTCTGCATTATTCCGTTTCCATGCCTTGAGTCTATACCACCCGCCGGACACACTCCGTTACAATGCCACTGAAAATGTGGGCGCTTGCTCGTTTCGGTTTTAGCCTACTTCAATAAAGCCAAACATAGGCCTACTGTAGCTCCAGATAGTAAGATAATGCGCTGCTCTCCCTAGGTCAACCTCTCTCCTAGATATTGCTTTAACCAGGCTATTCCCATCATCCGATCATGCTGCGCATGATGTAAACTTTATTGAGAATTTCGTGCAAGTAGCATATTCACCGAAATTAATAAGTGCCAGTTCACCGTTGTGCATAACATTCAGCCAGAGATCCGGGAGAGATAGAGAGAGACATTGTCAACTTCTCACATTGTAAGGTCAGTGCTTGCTTCCCATTACATTCAAAAGTCCGCAAAGCCTTTACTGAACTCCTGCGCCGTTGCGCAGACTGGAGAAAAAAAAAAAAAAAAACATCCCATAAATTGCAAACTACCAAAGCAATAGCAAGGTCATTTTTTTTTTTTTTTCTAAACATCGGTTAACACTTACGACATTCTTAACTTGTCTGCTTGCTGACATGTGTTAAGGTACTCATAAACAATGTTTAATAATGTATTACAATTAGAAAGCCGTGAGGCAATTTTAAGCTGCAACAGGACTGTCTCTGACCCAAACAGCTTTTTCCCCCAACTACATGCCAGGAGTACTACTCGAGCAACCAACGTCTCTTATTGGCCAAGACAACCAAGACCCGCCCCGTCCTATTTCTGATTGGATTGAAGGGTTGCGATGCGCTTTACATTGTCTGCAGCACACAGCAAATGGAGCGGGGAAAGGGACTTTTCGTAACGTGGATCTGCGTTCTTTGATGGGATGGGGAAAGCTTTTTTTTTTTTTTTTTAACAGAGCCACGTTACGCCGGATTTCCGGCGCGGCGCCGGACTGCTATCACCCCTGTGAATGTGCTCAGTGAGTACGTCTAGGGACGAGCCATAAGTCAGACCTCCATTGTGTCTGAGCGGTCTCTGAGCTGTTTACGCTCTAGGTTGTATTCAGACACTGTGGAGTTTAGCCAATCACAACATTATATCTGGACAGGGAGTTATTGGGCGGGCTTAGCGTTGTTTGAATCGCTTGTTAGTTGCTAGTCGCGCTGATTAGTTTTAGCCGTTTTACCCGGGGGTCTATCACTCGTCGCCAGACTATACATTCATGTGATAGTCTGCCGTGTCAGACTAACAATGTATAAGGTTGAAAGGACAGTAAAACCACTTGACTTAACTTGACCCCTGAAGTTAGAAAAGTGAAACCCTGTAGATTTGTCAACCCTGTAACACTCCATCTTTAACTGATATGGAAGTGAACTAGAACTACAAATCTGAGTCGGGCACCCCAGAAGCATCTTAAGCCTTAGTATTTCATAAAACATCTTATGGTTCTCTGACCATTGCCTGAGCAATGCTACAATGTATGGCTGTCATGTACCAATAAGCGGTGCATCTTTGCAACAGGAGTAAAGCCAAGTTCACACTACGCAATTTTAGAGAGGATTCCTAGGTCGCAGGGTCAATTAGAAATCACAGGTACTCGTGGGGAAACTTGGCAGTTGATCTGGGAGCGCAGGTCGTCAGGTGTGAATTAAACTAACGTTCGCATGCTAACGTACATGGACACACTCAGCGCACCCTCTGTCTGAGCCAGGTCTTGCAGTGCGAACACAGAGGTCGCAGATCAGCGCCCGACCGTGAGCCTTCGATACTAAAAATGCTAGTCGCATAATGTGAACACTGGATAGCTCACAGAAGTGTCTTGTGTTGTTGTGTTGTGGCTAACATTGTGTAATCTGAACTTGGCGTAAGAGGTGCTCTGAACAACACAGGCATCCATGGAGAGCTAAAACACAACTTTATAGCATGGAGCACTTTCACAACAGTCCCAAGAAAACAGATTTGAAGTGTCTTTCCGGAGGAAACAGGAGGAAGCATTTTTTTTTCCCTGCGGTGTAAAACATTTGACCTTTATACCATTATTCTGTCCCCCTCACCCCCAGCTCCCCCGCCAAAGGAAGTGCTCGGCACTCACAGTTTTACTCAGGGCTTTAAATGTGTCCAAAAAGCAAAAAGGGCCGTCTACAAACTGCTTCATTTCAACCTGGCCCAGACTGAGCTGTATATCAGCAAAGAGAGTAATACTGAGCAGAGCTCTTCCTGGTGTGTGTGTGTGTGTGTGTGTGTGTGTGTGTGTGTGTGTGCGTGTGTGCGTGTGTGTGTGTGTGTGTGTGTGTGTGAGGAAGGAATCCAGGCATTCCACTGGTTTTATTATCTGGAGATATAACTGCGACAGCCAATAGA
>JAODXP020000006.1:105407-112907 GCA_027497455.2 Sardinella longiceps | reverse complement strand
GCCAATGTGGCCCTTCGGCCAAAATAATTGCCCACCCCTGTGTTAGATGATGTGTTCCGCTTCACGCATCTGCACATATCCATATGAACCTGATCCATTGGAGACCAGCTGCAGAGGACAGAAATCCTTGCACATGGTTAGATAAACCACTCGTCTTGTCATCTTTATTGGCGCGCTACTTCAACCACTCACATCGAAACCAACCGATGTCGCTGGTTGAGAGCGACAGGGAAAACTCAGAGTTTTGTCCATTTCAGGTTTGTCCTGAAATTCCCTGCCGATGGTATCAGTTTCAGATGGATGCGTGCATATGTGTGCAGCGTAACGCCTCATCTGACATGAGTGTTGTTACCACCATCTCCCCTAACCCAAAACACTAATCTAGCTATAGCTCCAGATCAACACCTCCACCCCACCTCACCAATCAAAACCCAAAGAAAAGCCCCACACTGCACTGTACTACAACCCCCCCTCTCTCCTTCCCCAACCTCCAGAACCAGTACCAGCTTTGCTCCAGTCCTGCTGCTGGGACTGGGTGTGCCGCCGCTACCGCTGCTACAGCTACAGCAGTGGGCTCCAGATGGCATAAACCAGCAGCGGGCCATCCACCATCCAGCTGGCAGACACGCTGCTCCAGGCTGTGCCTATGCCTATGCCCGCCTGCCTGCCTGCCTGTGCCCGCCTGTCTGTCTGTCTCTCTGCCTGTCTGTCTATCTGTGTGCCTGCAAGCCCAGTGTGTCTGTGTCTCCATCCCTGCTGCCCTGGGGCACAGGAAGAACGCCTGTTGTTTTGTGGAGCTGTTTGGCGAGCAAGACTTGACATTATTATGCCAGCTTTGGTTCTCTAGAGCAGCGGTTATGTGTGTGTGTGTGTGTTTGCCTCCTTGGTGCAGAAAGCATTACTTGTGTGCTTCACGTGGGAATGTTACATCAGAAAGCAATGGTAAAATATTAAGACTCTGCTACTCTCTCAACACTCACACACACATAGGTCCACAGACATCTCTCTCGCTCTCTCTCTCTCTCTCTCTCGCTCACATGCACACACACACACACACACACACACACACACACACACACACACAGCCCTCACAATCCTTACCTGATAAGCCACCTGTAGAGTCCCACATCAAAGTGTCTGAAAATAAAAAGAACAAGAAAGGTAAAATATAAAAAAAGCATACATCCTAACACCAGGTCTTAGCAAGCATGAAAGGTTGTGTTCTCAGCCTTTAGCCTGGTCTCATCACAGACACATACATAGATACACACACACACACACACACACACACACACACACACACACACACACACACACACACACACACACACACACACACACACACACACACACAGTACAGAGTATGTGTGTTCAGCTCAAACAATTTCAAAAGATCCATGGCTATGCTTTGCGGGTGCCATTTTAAACAAGGATCTAATTGATCCCTGAAGAGTTGAAGAAACAAACATCCATCAGTCCAAACTCTGCTCTGCCATCGCTCGTTATTTCATTAGGTACCGCGGCCCTTCAGCAGCGCTGTACAAACATCAGCACATCGCAGCGCACAGCAGCCACAGCGCACATCAGCCTTCAGGTTGCAGACGCAATAAACACGGCCTAATAACTCGGTCACGGGGGAACCTCAGCCTCCCTTCATGTCAGGCTACACTACTCTACCTACCTTATTACATCACAAGCAGTCTTTATTGCAGTGCCTGGTTGGGTTAGTCTCAGCTAGTGTTACCGAGGCTATGGATGCCTAATATACTGTACAGAGTAGTCAGTTGCAGTACTAACTAGAAACTGAATATGCTTTTCTTTTATTTCTTTTTTTTTTGTTAAGGCGTCTGGAGAGAGTGATGGGTTTATTGAAAAAGTGAAGTGGTAACAATTGCCTCCAAGGGTCACCCACTTTTCCTCAAAATTGTGGCAGAATGCGCACAACACTGTCAGCAATGTTCTTTTCTTTCAAAAATAAAGGAGACAACATTTATTATATTGCTTGTTGGCTGGGACTCCAGAAATACACCTTTCCTATTTTAGTGAAATAGTCCATTTGTGATTCCTAGCTATTTCTATCTACAGTATTAGCAGTTAGGGCTGGGCGATTATACGATCTCGATTAGGGATCGCGATCAAATTTAGTTCGATCACGGTGATCAGCTGTGGGCATATTTTCTCGATCACGTGCGTTACATGTTGGAAAGGTGCGCGCCAACTGCTGCTAACAATCAAAGTTCCCTGCACCGCTGTGAGCAAGCCTTTACCAGAGAGAACTTAGCCGTCGTTTCGGGTATTTATGAAGACACACGCATTTCTATCATCTTTAAGAAATTCTGGGAGCATTCCATAGTTAGATGTTGGTACGCGGACAGCCACGAGTGAAAGTCTTGCGCGATCGTTAAAAAAAATAAATAAATTGCAAGTGTAGAGTGTTGTTGACGGCAAAACAGGCGAGGAAGGGAGAAATAGTGGGGCACATTTAGCGGTTGCAACGTTTATCTACGGTTCCTTATGCGAGACATACAAGTTTTTTCCGACGTTTTATCATCTTCAACTCCAGATTCTTAATTGTAACACATACGACAAGAAGAGTTGCTGTTTTAGCCACAACTCCCGCTTTTAGAACTTCCAACACAGCGGCAATGCTACCGTCTCTCTCCCAATTCTCTGACACTCTCTCGCACCTGCGCGCGTGTACACATACACACACGCACGCAGGCACACCTAAACTCCACCCCTTAATTCCTCAAAAAGGCACATAGCAACCTAGGAAATTTAACAGATAACAAAACATCATTATCACACAAACTTGCAGGAGTATGCTCATCATGCATTGTATGCATCACACCATATTTCACCTTGTCTGGTAGAAATTACAGTGATGTGTATCATGTTTCTGCTATACTATATTTGAAAGGCAGTTTATGACAGTTTATGAAAGTTTATGCATTTTGGGATACCATAATTGCAATAAATTAGATCAATAAATTGCAGTATCTGTAGGCTGTTTGCAATTGCATATGAGCCAGTGTAATGACAAGATTTCAGTTATTTTAATTAGTTTAAAATTAAAATGTATTTATTTGTACTTTTTTTTTGGGGGGGGGGGGGGGTACGTTATATCATTCATGATCGTGATTAAAAATCGACATCGTTCAATCTGAGAAAAAAAATCGTGATAACTTTTTTTTCCATATCGCCCAGCCCTATTAGCAGTTCGAGTTCCTCCTCCTGTGATCTTGCAGTGCAGGCACAGCTTGTCCTGATGAGGCTGCCTGCTGTACCCTTCCCCGTGGCCAAGGTGTTCTCACTGAGCCTGCCTGTCAGATGGTGATAGTTTCCCTTTCTGCCTGCATCTGTCTGCCTCTTTAACCCCCTCGCCATTGTCTCTCTCTCACCGTCTTCATCCGCCCTTCTCTCTTTCCCTTTCACCCTTCTTACTGTCTCTCCCACTATCTTTATTCCTTTCACCGTCTCTCTCTCTCTCTCTCTCTCACCATTCTTACTGTCTCTCCAACTATGTTCATTCCTTTCACCCTCTCTCTTCTTTTCTTTTGGATTCACTCGCTTGCTCAATAACACACACTCTCTCTCTATCTCTCTCTCTCACCATTCTGTCTACTGTATCCCTCTCTATCTATCTATCTCTATCTCTCTCTCACTCTCTCACTCTCTCTCTCTCTCTCTCTCTCTCTCTCTCTCTCTCTCTCTCTCTCTCTCTCTTAGTCCTCACAGCCTCTCTCTCTCTGTCTGACTGCACATAACTTATACATCGCCTGTGCACCTCTCCTCTCTGAGGCAATCTCTCACTTACTCTGTATGTGTATTAGGGCTGGGCGATATGGCAAAAAAAGTTATCACGATTTATTTTCTCAGATTGAACGATCTCGATTTTTAATCACGATCATGAATGATATAACGTAACCCCCCCCCCCCCCCCAAAAAAAAAAAAAAAAAAATACTAATAAATTCTAAAATCTTTCAAATGAGTATAGCATAAACATGATACACACATTAATTTCTACCAGACAAGGTGAAATATGGTGTGATGCATACAATGTATGAGCATACTGTAATAACCTGCAAGTTTGTGTGATAATGATGTTTTGTTATGTTTTGTTTTGTTATGATGTATGTTTTGTTAAGTTTCCTAGGTTGCTATGTGCCTTTTTTGGGGAATTAAGGGGTGGAGTTTAGGGGTGCCTGCGTGTGTGTGTGTTTGTGTGTGTGTGTGTGTGCGCGCGCGCGCAGGTGCGAGAGAGTGAGTGTCAGAGAATTGGGAGAGAGACAGTAGCATTGCCGCTGTGTTGGAAGTTCTAAAAGCGGGAGCTGTGGCTAAAACAGCAACTCGTTCTTGTTGTATGTGTCTACAATAAAGAAAGGGAAGTTTACCCTGTTAAACCGTGTCCAGCAGTAGGCTATCACAATACTTTAATTCAGGGTGAAATGCATTTATTGTTTCCATTCGCTCTGCAGGAGGCTTTCATTTTAATGACGAGTTGATTTCACGTTAGACAAAGATAGTCTTTGCGTCTGCATAAATAGGCTACTATAGAGGACGGATGTCCAACACTCCTGGAGTTGAAGATGACAAAACGTCGGAAAAAAACTTTTATGTCTCGCATAAGGGTGAATGGGAACCGTAGATAAACGTTGCAAGCGCTGTGCCCCATTATTTCTCCCTTCCTTTTACCGTCAACAACACTCTTGCAATTTAATGATTTTTTTTAACGATCGCGCAAGACTTTCACTTGTGGCTGTCCGTTTACCAACATCTAACTATGGAATGCTCCCAGAATTTCCTAAAGACGATAGAAATGCGTGTGTGTCTTATGTGTGTCTTCATAAATACCCGAAACGACGGCTAAGTTCTCTCTGGTAAAGTTAGGCTTGCTCAAAGCGGTGCAGGGAACTTGGATTGTTAGCAGCAGTCGGCGCGCACCTTTCCACATGTTACGCACATGATCGAGAAAATATGCGCACAGCTGATCACCGTGATCGAACTTAATTTGATCGCGATCCCTAATCGAGATCGCATAATCGCCCAGCCCTAATGTGTATGTGTGTGTGTGTGTGTGTGTGTGTGTGTGTGTGTGTATAAGAGAGAGAGAGAGAGAGAGAGAGTCTGTGTGTGATTGAGCGAGTGAATCAAAAAGAAAAGACGAGATGGACAGATTGATAGAAAGGAAGAGAGAAAGTGAGAGGGAAAGAAAGAGAGAGGAAGACAGAAAGTGAGTAAGAGAGCGACATTGTCCAGAACTGTCAGAGGTGTTCTAGCCTAGCGTGTGTGTGTGTGTGTGTGTGTGTGTGTGTGTGTGTGTGTGTGTGTGTGTGTGTGTGTGTGTGTGTTCACCTGAGTGGGTTCACCTGAGGGAAAAGGAAGCTGTGTGATTGATTAACACTGACACACATTATAGCAGAGAGCCCATTGATTGGAGGAAACAGGCCCGCTACACACTTCTGATAAGAGGATGAGAGGAACAGGCAGACATGCACTTCTCTCTCACACACACACACACACACACACACACACACACACACACACACACACACACACACACACACTGTTGGGCGACGCCAGTACAAGAGCTCCTACAATGATCAACAGCATAGCCAGTCTGTTTGAGTAGAGGAAAGTGTCCATAATGTCCTTCTATTATTTAACAATGGCCGCTGCTCACTGATGCCTGGAGGAAATGCAGTCTGCAATTGCAGATGCTGAGGTGAGGAGCTTTGATTTCCACCAGCTAGTGAAGGACAACTGATTCACTGACTCAGAGTGTCACCAAGGGTATCCACAATGACAAGACGGGTGGGTGGAGGGGGAGGTGTGTGTGTGTGTGTGCGTGTCTGCGTGTTTGTGTGCATTTCTGAGTAAGTGTCTGTGCTTGTGTGTGGCGATTTATTTAGGGCAGTGGAACAGCATGTCCGCAGGGACACACAAGCACAAGCACACACACACACACACACACACAAACACACGCACACACTAAGGTTGTCCTGTAATCCTGTTACAGCTTTACTCATCTTCTAAATAACGGCTGAATCACAGAGAGAAAAGAGAGAGAGAGCAAGAGAGAGAGAGAGAGAGAGGGAGAGGGAGAAAGAGAGAGAGAGAGAGGTAGAAGAACAAACATGAATGGAATTCTCAATCCGTTTTTCCCGAAGGCTTCACTGGTATTTTCCCCCATCCTCTTTGGAACACTGGCCATTGGTGCTCATTGAGTGTTCCAGTGAGCTGATAGGTCAGACAGATGACTCACACAGAAGGACCAGTACTCTGGGAGAGGGGCTAAGCCAGTGCCACCTCCTCTAAAGGCTCTGGGCACTGGAGTCTGGACACCGTCTATGTCCAGACACTAATCTCTACATCAACCAAACTACTAACCCATGAATATGCAAACAAGAGTCAATTGCTGGATGTACATCAGGTCATCTACGTTACACTATCAACAGTAGCAGTAACAACAGCAGGTCAGCAGTGTGTGTGTGTGTGTGTGTGTGTGTGTGTGTGTGTGTGTGTGTGTGTGTGTGTGTGTGTGTGTGTGTGTGTGTGTGTGAGAGAGAGAGAGAGAGTGTTAGTATGGACCTGCACCTGTTCCACACAGCAAGCTAATAGGCATAGAAGAATAGAAAGTAGAGAGGAAAGCTCCTTTGACTGTAGATAGTTTCTCCACGGTTCATACTAAGACCAGTGTTTCTATAGCCACTGGATTCTTATCTGGGGATGAAATACAGAGATTTACAGTGTGTGTGTGTGTGTGTGTGTGTGTGTGTGTGTGTGTGTGTGTGTGTGTGTGTGTGTGTGTGTGTGTGTGTGAGTGGGACTCAAATTTCCCATAAGTCCAGCTGATTCCCCTCGGGACGGCAACTCTGTTTAACCACGGCCACAAATCCTGGGCCCTAAATGGCAACGTCTTGCATACGTTTAAGAGAAATCCAATTTATACCGCATTGGATTTGCGGTAAAAAAAAAGGGAGCGCTCCCCAAAGTCTTAATACAAAAGCGGCCTCTGGAGCGGAATTTTTACAGTCAACATGGCTTCCCACTCATAGTTAAAGTCAGTGGGAGACATACAGCTCCGTCTAATCCCCGAGCACTCCACTTCATTAGCACTGACTCAGCGCAGGCCAAGCCCACGGACAGCCTCTTTAAATCTTCCAACACACACGCACTCACACACACACACACACACACACACACACACACACACACACACACACACACACACACACACACACACACACACACATGCACACACACACACACACACACACACACGCAAACACACACACACACAACTCAGATGTTTAGGCTGTTAGCGGAGCCCATCTCAGCCTGTAAAAAGCACTGATGACGGACAGTCAGTCAGTCAAGCCATAAGATCAGGCTGAGTGCAGTCCTCTCCAACAGAGCAATACTCATGACTGATCTCTATTGCCCTAGAAGTAAGACTTTACCACATCTTTGCTGATTTATATGAAAATCTGCTCTAT
>JAODXP020000006.1:62907-87907 GCA_027497455.2 Sardinella longiceps | reverse complement strand
TTTAAAACAAAAATAACATGTCCACATGCTCAGGATGGAGGCGGTTGCGCAGTCTATTGACAATTAATCCAGCTGCGGAGAATAGGCCTATTTCACAAATGCGTTCTATTTGCCCTCACTGGGTAAAGGGGCTTCCGGCTGAACATTCTACAGTAGAAGCACAATGGCGCTCTATGGCTCTGGCCAGTCTGGCGCTGTCAAAAAAGAGCCCCAAAGTTTGTGTTGTGTAGGCTACGGTACCTTAATGCATACATTCAAAGTAAAACCAAAGCAAACGTATCAACATTTTCTTGCCAACTAACGATATGGAATACAGTAGTGGATAAGGGCGAACACACAGAATGTGACGTTAAAATGCAAGGGGACTACTATCTGTAGCCGGCGGTTCGGCTGATTATGAAGGGAGGAGAGTGGCTACAGCTTAATAACGGAGTTTTTTTTGCATGGATCTTAACATCGTTTCACCATCAGCCACTGTGTCTAACATTGCATCAAGTAAGTAAGTAGGCCAAGTTAATTTATTTAACATCATGAAACATCTACGAAGCCAGCTAGACTACAGAAAATTAACGTTAGCAATGACAACGTGTTTAACAAACCAAAGTGCAAGAGTTTAAAATACTGTAAGCATTTGTAACTGGACTAACGTTAGCCATGTTGTGGTTAAGATAGAGGGAGTAGGCTACACAAGCTAATTTTAGTAAATGAAGGTTTGCATCAAGAAGACCTTTTGGCAAGTTTATAAGTTTTAGCCTAAGCCAAGGAAATAACAGGCTAGCCTAGTTTATAACTAGCTAACGTTAACGTTATAAATGTTACTGGGCAGCTGAGGCAGGAAAACTGAATCAGGCTTATGTTTTACAGTAGCCTACATCAGATGCTTATTGGATGTTTTAACGTTAAATGTCCTGTTTGCCAAAAGTACAAAATCCCAACAAGTGTTGATGACCGATTACTATGGCTCATAGCCCACACGGCTACTACTACCGGCGGCAGGGGGCGGGTCGCGTAAGCATGTTCTCTACCTCGCTGTTCGGTGTTTTGGTCCAATTCCTTCTCTTCGCTTTTCGAGCTGACACCTATCATATGATTTCCCCAAGACTGTGGTGTATTTTTTTTCAGTAAAAATGACTTGGAAACAATAGAAATGAAACGAGCACTGTACTCGCGTTAATCATCAGCTGTTCTGGTTAGAGACCAATGTTAACGTTGGTCCCCTTATGACTGACAAGTTTAAGGTCTTATCCTCTCTGATCACCCTTATTCACTTTCCTGGGTAATCGTTAATTGGGAAGTTATGGAAACATATGTTTGTTGTTGCTTTGAATGTGTGAATAGAGGTAGAAATCAGGCTCTTGGTGTTTGACCACGGTTTTGACAGCGCTATTTATTGCTTTAGAACGTTCAAGCGGAACGATGGCACTGACGCCGCAGGCACACACAAGCAAGCTCTCGCTAACTTTGCCAAACGGGGGTATTTCTGTTCCTTGGCCGCCTGTTATTGTATAGGACTGCTACTACCGCTGTAGGCTAGAGATGTCCCGATCCGATATTTAGATCGGATCGGCCGCCGATATGAGCAAAAAATGCATATCGGGATCGGATCTGCAAGCGCAAAAAATGCCGATCCAAACTCCCGATCCATTTTTTCTCGAAATCCGTTCCGGTTTTCCAGCGCACCGCGCAGCGCGTTATTCAGATAATCCATTCCAGTTTTTGCTGTGTGTTTCCCTACCATCCGGTCCGCATTTTCCAGCACAGGAGCAGGCTGACACCTGAGCATGTCGAGATGCTTGTCTTTGTAAAAAAGAATCTCCCCATCATGCTGGGGCTGCATGCAGGGCAAACAGTTGGAATTGAAGGGAGTGTGTAGATGGAGATGAGGAGAGGAGAGGAGAGAGAGAAGGGAAGAGGAGGGAGGAGAGGAGAAGAGAGGGGAGGAGATGAGATTGGGGAGTAGAAGGCATTTGCTTTGAAATAGTTTACTATACAGTATTTGCACTGTTTTGCACTGCTGTCTCCACTGTTTTGGTTTACACTTGTTCAAGAGCTCAGCACTGATGAGTTCAAGAGGACTTATGCTGTTAATAGACTGTTAAACTCAGGTTGTGTTTGCTTAATACAATGTACAATATGATCTGCACTTGTGGCTTACAAGTTAAAAGGCTTGAAAGTAAAGTTGTGGTTATGCCATTTCTGTTTGCTATATCATTTTGTTTATTTTGTGTTGATTTATTGAATAAATAGGTGAATAAAGAGGTCAGTTTCTCGTTACCAACTAATGTGTATTATTCAAATGTACCTAATTCAGCTGGCTAGTTATTATCAAGAGTAAAACCCTTTTCAACGTGAGTCTGACAACAAAGTAAGTTGGTTAAATGACTTAAAACTTTAATACATGCTCAGCTAGGCCGGTATCGGTATCGGGAGATATCGGTATCGGATCGGAAGTACAAATAAATATCGGTATCGGATCGGAAGTGCAAAATCCTGGATCGGGACATCTCTACTGTAGGCTACAGGTAGGTTTATTGTTAGCGGCACCTTCAGGCTAAATTGCGCGTTGCATGAAACATTGGTTAGGAAACGTCTTTTTCAAAACGGTTTTTGTTATTTTTATGATGATATGGCTGAAACAGTATTCGATTTAACTATTCGATATTCGAACGCACTGTCGATTTTCGAATATTCGAAAATCATGTCCCAACCCTAGTGTGTGTGTGTGTGTGTGTGTCTGTGTTCGGCTGTTTCATTAAAAAATAAATATATAAAACGCTTCCAGGTTCACAGCAGTACTTTAAGGACAAACCCTCTCTCAGCACTAATTGATTTGGGATGACATTTAATATAGTGGCCGCTGTGCACAAACACGCACAGCCAGAGTGGACAAGGGGTAGGAGCTGAGTTTGAAATTAGTCACAGGCTCACACAGACACAGGCGGGTGTTATATTGAACCACAGTGCCATCTAGTGGCTGAAGCTGACTGGCGACCACACAACATTAAAGGTGGTCTCATGCAGAGGTGTAGGTATGTAAAACTAAATAGTTTACATAATAATTACAACTTTATCTACTGATGGTCTGACATCTTGAGAAATCATATTGGCATGACATGTACAGTACACTAGGTAGGCAGGTATGTGGTCTTCTTAAAGCGCTTGGCATACCTCCATGCCCATACCACCACAATGACCCACAGTTCGTTTCTGACCTCAAATACACCTCCTCATCCTCCTACCGGTTTGGTCTTTGGAAATGTAGGCTCAACATTTAACACTGACAAAAGGTCTAACAAAAACAAATGTTTTCTCTATGGATATTTGAATCTTATTTATTTAATTTCAAACAGAAAATTAATTAATTAACATATTTTTAAAAACATATTTGAATTACATACCGATTTGCAGACCCTGAAAAAAAATATTCTTTGTGCTTTGTGGAACATTCATACATGAAATTGTTCATACAGATGTATTTAGGTGTGTTGAGTGTCTACTAATTCAAAAACTGCAAATACCACAAAAGCTATTAGTTTGCTTGTTGAATGCAAATCACTTATTCTCTGAATAACGGTAAATGATGTCTGAATGCAGTGAATAGTTAGTATTGTGGTGATTTGGTATCTGATGAGAAATGCCTTAAAACAGTAGCCTAGCTCATATGCTGTCCCTTGAAAGAATACAATGTGTGTCACCCAAAATGTGATTTGACTGAAATGTAATTGTAATGATTTGATTTCAATGAAACTTTGATTGAAAATAAGAGCTTGTGTTGTGTTGCCCTGCCCTTGTGATAATAAAAATTGTATTATTATCTTTTCTTTTTTATGCTGACCAGTATCATTTGATAGGCTACTGGTCAGCATAAAAAAGAAAAGATACTATGATGTTTTGCTAAATGTTTTCCAAATCTTCCATTCCATGTAAGTATAGTAGGCCTATGAAACACACACACACACACACACACACACACCGTCATGCTCACAAGATGATAGAGAATATGTATAGTTTACCTTTGGAGAATCTGTGCAGCTCATAAAACGAGTAGAGATGGGAGCCCAAAGAGAGCGCCCAGTAGAGGGCAATCTCCCAACGAGGCAAGGCCACCAGACAGGAGTCTGTCTTGGAAGACATGGCCACAGGCGGTCTCCCCTCACTGCTGGGAGAAATAGCGTTACAGTTGTTGGCTACTGTTACTGATGACAGCGACTTTTTATCATTTTGAGGCGGTTGTTGAATGGCCTTCGAAACTGGTACTCCGTTTTGACACAGAAAGTGACAGAGCAGACAGTAGGATAAACTAAGGAATTATGCAGACAGTGACGCACAGATACTGCAAACACACCAAGTAAAGTAATACTATGTAGGCTACAATCTTCAAACAGTCAACGGCAGCTGCTGTGAGAGTGGTGATGATGAACAAGGCTAACGTTACAGAGTAGCCTACAGACTTCTTACATGCAACTTGGCTAAACAGTTGGATAAATGTGAACATGTCCTATGTTACTGTAGGTAGATGGGATTGGAAATTGGTTATGAATGAGCGACCTCCATCATACACGAACAAAACAGCGTATCAGTTGCATTTTTCTACTACACTTGTGTTAGAAATACACATCATTCCTTCCAAGCCGCCTAAGCAACCGAAAACAAAATAATGCGGTCAGGGTTGGAGACGCACTCGCATTCCATCTTGTGTTTCCACTCAAAATGTAGGCTACTGTAGGCTATAATCGCTTACTCACATGCATTTTACCCTCCGCTATAAGGTGTCCATTGTTTCTTCCGTGTTTCCAGCATGGCTATGTGCTGAATGGTGTGTTTGCGTTTCTGAGTTCCGCCTAGATCAGAAGAAGAATTTCTATTGGCTAGGTCGATAGATATTATTCATTTCTACGCGCTGTCCTTGGATACATGGACTGCCAGTCCAAGAAATTGACTCCTCCGGAAAGTAACATAAATGCAAAGTTTGTAGCCTCAGGGAGGATTTTGCTCCAGCCCTGTTGTGATTGAACACGCACCGTTGGAACTTGAAAGGCTAAAGCTGCTTCCAGACTGCCCCAACAAACCCTAACAAACTCTAACAAACGCCAACAGCTTAACGTTACCTCCTCTTTGGAGGGAGACATTTCAATCGACACCATACTATTATGAAGAACAGTACAAAGTGTAGGCTACTATTATTATGAGAGCTAAACCGAAAGCTGAAAGCTGGCACACTCATCGCTGTTTTTAAGCAGCTATTTACACTCTCAACTAGGTGTAACTTTCCAAAATTAAGCCATCACACTTTTTTTCTTTAAAAAAAAATAATAACATTTGTCTACTTTTAGTATGTGGAACTTATGTTGATGTGGATTTTGTGTAATTTGTAGGCATAAC
This sequence comes from Sardinella longiceps, assembly GCA_027497455.2. Classification (NCBI taxonomy): domain Eukaryota; kingdom Metazoa; phylum Chordata; class Actinopteri; order Clupeiformes; family Clupeidae; genus Sardinella; species Sardinella longiceps. The sequence goes on along the minus strand of JAODXP020000006.1, from coordinate 82,525 downwards.
GTTATAAGAACCAAGTAACTATCTACAAAGCTCTGTATAATTGAACTTTTGTTCAAAATCTATATCTATCTATCATCTATAGCGCTATTTTCAGTACTGTAGTACTGTAAGGCTGTTCATAGCATGATACTTATAGCCTTAGCCATTAGAGTCCCTACACATGAACTCGAGCATTGCAAACATCACTGAGGCACACAGAGCTTCAAAAATGAAGTAAACGCACACAATTTACAAACATTTGAAACACACATGCCCACACCAAGGATGTTGGCAAGAGAAACAGGTAGCCTACTTGGGGTCTTCTATGGACACCGCAGCAGCCTGTCTCTGATATCCCCCATTGGAACTTGGCCTTAAGTTTGGAGATGGTTCAATGGCTCACTCCAAATAATAATGTTCTAATGCAGCAAATTGGTTTTGTGAAACACCAGCTTGAAACTACCCTATCAAAAGGGTCCTATCCAGATTAGTCAAAGTTGGCAGGCTGATTCTTGAAGCAGACACAGGCCACTCACTACTGGACTTACAGTAGGGCCATGCTCACACAGGTGCTGCTAATCAAGGGCCAATCAGGCACCTAACCGGCAACATCTGGGAATACCAAAAGCTCAAAACAAGTGTCAATAGCAACAGCAAATAAGTTGTTTGGTAATGGTATAGAAGATTCAGACATATGTCATGGGTAAAAGCAACTAGTCACCATGACCTAACACTATTACCACTAACACACTGAGTTAGAAGCTTGGGCTTTTAGCTCAGTTGGTTAGAGCGTTCCACTCCCACGCCGGGAGTTTGTAGCTTGCGGGGTGGCGGGTTCGAGACCCGTGTGCGGTGCGGACCGCCACCGGCTATACAGATATCTGATCTGATTATAAAACTGGATTACTCAGGCGCCCCAAATCATAGAGAGGAATGCATTGAAGGCAGTTGTTTCCTTGGTTTACTTCAATGTGTAGGCCTATACCCTCTTTGACTGGGGAGACCATGAGATATTTCACAGAAATTAATGGGTATTCCTGTAGATGGAAGCTGAGCTGTGTTAATGTTTGAATTTTGCTCTCAAACCGCTCATTACAGCAACCAACAGACAATACTTTAGGAAAGCTCAATGCATACATGTAAATGTAACAACACAAGGGCTAACATTAATAATGAATAAATGATTAAACAAAAACCAAAAAGCCTCAGCCATTAGATTGCTATGTAATGACAGAACTGGAAGAGATTTTACACAAAGCATTCAGTATAATGTCCTGTGTTCTGTGTAAAAAAATGTGAGAAGTGAGAGCTGACGCAGCAAAGCTGTGGTCCAATTACATGTATGTTTACCTGATGAAAAGCATTTTCAATTGCTGTGTTTGAGCTTGATTGATCAATTGATTGACTGATATGGGCATGCAAAGTAATCAATGCATTGATTTGCGCACATTATGTACTCTAACAAAATATAAAATCATACATTTAATTGTCTTACAAAGGATATCATTTGTATTAGGAAGAAAAGGAAGTGAAAACAAAAAATTGTGCAGAAACAGCACTCTCTTTAACCACTTCAGCTGTGGCAGAAGGAAGCTCAGTTGAGCATCAGTTTGTCAGAGTTTGTCAATTGCCTTTCATTTGTCATTCAGCCAGCATTCAGAGTAAGTTATCAATTCCTATTCATTATTAATGATTACACATTACATTTTGGAGTGATCATTTAAAACATTGTAATGTTATTTGTGAAGATGCATCCTGCTACAACCATACTTTTTCATGTACAGTAGATTATGAAATAGGCCAGAGTTCAGCAGATATGGTGAAAACTACCAGTTGGCTTTCTGTGGTATTTGGTACAATTATCCGAGGTAATGTCAATTCCTTTCATTTTTTATGTTTAACTTACATTTAGACCTGTTTAGAGAGAAAAAAAAATGTATGAGGATGTGTTTTTGTCGAATCTGTTTGGTGCTTTAATCATAGGTCTTTTCAGTTATGCATTATGGATCCGTTACTCACTTGCAATCTGTGCTTTGGAGGGCTCTTCAGTGAACATATCCTGTGGTGAAATCACTCAAAATGGCTCCTGGGGAAACGCAAAAATATTGAGTGATCCATTGGATCCTCTTCATAAAGACCGAGTCTATGTGCACTATGACGGGCATAGATATATTTTGCAATTTAAAAATCTGTCAAAATCAGATGCCAAGACGGATTACTGTAGAACACTGTTGAATGAAAAATTTCAACAGACTAAGCAAGAAGTGAAGTTATTTGTCACAGGTAATGAGCAATCACAATGTACTCTTGTATTTGAGCTTCTAATTGGTTCAGAAAGTTGTGAACAAAATGTGTTCTCTCATTTGTTTTAGGACTAAGACTAATAGTTGATGCATTTCCAGACAACCTTATGATCCTGAAGTGTGACACCACTTGCAAGCTAGATGGTAATGTATCATTCATATGGATGTGGAATGGAATGGAAAGCAGTCGTAGTAACAGCCAGTACCTTCGATTAAACTTCAGCAAGAATGCTGAGGGGAACTATTCTTGCGCTGTTAGCGGACATCAAATTTCATCCCCTGTTGAGAACCTTTGTAAGTCTATACTTCAGACAATAACCTGGCAGACCTGTTTTTTTTTTTATTATTCAATGATCCCGTTAAGTGATATTGGTCATTTCATTCAATAGTAATTCAATTCAACAACGTAATTTAACGAGTATTTGATTGATGATTTTAGACCTACCGAGAAATACAAGTGTACTCATTAACATTGCTGGAGTGACTGATGGAGACAATGTCAGTCTGAACTGTAACAGTGATGCCAATCCACCAGTGAAGAGTTACACCTGGTTTAAAGTGAATCAGTCCTCTCCAGTGGGATCAGGACAGCAATTTAACATCACTGGAGTCAGATCTGAAGATGAGGGACTGTACTACTGTGAGGCTAAGAATCTCTATGGAGCTAAGAACTCCTCAACTGTTTCACTTACAGTAGCAGGTAATGCAGGTATCTTTTTTTCTCTCTTTTTTCCTCTTTGTAATATTTTTATATTGATTCAATCATATTCATGTATATTCTCTGTTGTAGACAAGTCATTAGTCAACTCTCTATATGCGATCACTGGAGTTACTGCCTGTGGAGTGGTTGGGCTTCTTGCTCTCCTCTGCTATATCAGGTTATACAGCACTTCCTTTTGGCACAAAATGGCAGGTTAAAGTGTTTTTCTCACACACACACACACACACACACACACACACACACACACACACACACACACACACACACACAAATACAGCACAGTTAAAGTTTGAGCAAGATGTTCAGTGTTAAGGTGATTTAAAGTGTATAGCATTGCATAGAAAGTGGTTGTGGTAAAAGGTTACAGGTTCCACTCATCCGGTTTCAGTTTTACTTAGAATATTTGTTGTGATTTTGTTTCCTCTCCTCAGACACTTCAAAACAAATGTGGGAAAAGGGGAGGTGAGCCATGCAGTGAGAGAGCAGTTTCTTACAACTAGGCTACTACGACTTATTTATGATATATAATTATATATAATTTATAATGAATGAACTCAATATTCTTTTTCAGAGGACAACAGCTCAGACCGATGTTCCAGATGACCAGTATGCCAGTGTCCAGTTCAAAAAAGCTGAAATTGCATCCAAGTGAGTCTCTATGTTTTTCCCCTTCACATTGAAATGCGTTGTTGTTTTGTTTGAGATCACCATATTTTCCATTAAAGTTGAGTATTTCGATATACTGTATTAAAACCTCATATTCCGTTATGCCACATAGAAAGTTATGCATTTAGAGATTAACCTCACTCACGTCAGATGATTTGTTATAAGCTGGAAGCAGCTTCTGCATCTGAAATCAGTTCATAAGAAAGTTGCTTCAGAAGCAAACATACATAAACGCTAGTATTTCTGCCATAATTGCCACAATAATCGATTTAACTCATATAATAGATGTCTCTTTCATATTTAACTGTTAGTTGTATTTTGTAAGTTTGTAAGAGATGAGCTAGCCTACGTCAAAAATCCCACCTGGCGGTTCATACGGTCTCCTGATTGGTCCGTCCATTCCATTTTGGTCCTGAAATCCCTTTCAATGGACATGATCTCAGATTTATTTATTTATTTACTGGATCCCCCATTAGCTGGGGCAAAATGCCCCTGCTATTCTTCCTGGGGTCCAAGGACAAAAAACAAAACAAAAACACATTCAATGATTAAACACAAATACAACTATATATGTTTACAAAGTGTAAAACATCATAAGCTTGAACAATAAATACATAATTGAATAAAAAGCACATTTTCCTAAAAATAGTTCTTTCCTAAGTAATTCCTTACTTGTTTTTTAAAAATGTTCTTTGAATAGATTTTCATCATAAAAGGTGGTATACTATTCCATGTAGTTATAGCTCTATATCCAACTGTACGTTGTAAGGCATTAGTGTTGGCTCTTGGTACCACAAACCTCCCTTCCACTGCAGATCTTGTATTATATGTGTGATCAGTTTTACAGAACAAATTGAATTGTCTCAGAGGAGTTTTAGTTGTTAGAATTGACCATGTTGATACCAGTAATGACGCACATAATCGGTCTTCAACTGTTAACCAGTGAAGACGAGAGTGCATGTTACTTATATTCGTATGTAGTGGGCACTTGAGAAGTAACCTTGCTGCTCTGTTCTGCACCACTTGAAGCTTGGCTAGATGTTTTCTAGAGGCATTAGACCACACAGTATTACAATACTCCATCTGACCCAGAACCAAAGCATTAACCACTGTCTTCATTGATTCCTGTGTGAGGAATGTTCTGCACCTTCTCACTAATGCAAGGGCACAACTCATTTTATTCACTATTTTCTCTATTTGTTTAGACCAAGATAGTCGACTGTCTAAAACTACGCCTAATAGCTTTGCCTCCTGTACCTGTTCAATTGGTGTACTATGTAGAGCTGAAGCTGAAGGTCATGTGCCAAGGCATTCTTGGAACCAAATAATATACTTTTAGTTTTAGAGATATTAAGTACTAATTTATTTTCTATCACCCACGACTCAACTTCTTGTAGCACATTATTCAATGTCTCTGTCAGGCCTGCTAGTGTATTTGCAGATGTGTACACTGTTGTGTCATCTGCAAACATTGCTACCTTTGCATCCTTCACAACCAGGGGAAGATCATTTGTGAAAATAGAAAACATCAACGGCCCTAAGCAACTTCCTTGAGGCACCCCGCATTCTAGCTTTACACCCTCAGAAAAGCTACCATTAAAAAAAACCTTTTGTGACCTGTTTGTCAAATAGCTTTCTAACCAGTTGACTGCAGAAGGTTTAAAACCATATCTCTGTAGCTTTAAAAGTAGCAATTCATGATCAATTACATCAAAAGCCGCACTGAAATCTAATAATATGGCACCACAGATCTTTTTATTATCCATTTCCTGTAGCCAGTCATCAGTCATTTGGGTAAGAGCAGTACAGGTAGAATGTCTTTTCCTGTTGGAATTCTGTAATCAAATTGTTCGCTGTAAAGTAATGTTGTACTTGATTAAATATTACTTTCTCAAAAACTTTGCTGAGTGCTGGCAGCAAACTAATTGGTCTACTGTTTGATGCTGTAAAGGTTGCTTTCTTATCCTTAGGTAGTGGAATTATTTTTGCCTGTTTCCACTCCTGTGGAAATATACCATTCTTAAGACTAGTGTTGAAAATGTGACATATGGGAGCAGAAATAAACCTTACGGCCATTCTAAGCAGCTTCCCATCTATGAAATCATTGCCAGCCTGCCCGTCCTTACAGCATGATTGGATAACTTTACATACGGTGTCCTCCATGATTTCCGAAAACTCAAAGCTACAAGATCTATTTTTCATGAGATGCTTGCGCTCCAGAGGGCTCAGCATCTGATGTGAGTGAGGTTATTTAAATATACATTACAGAAAAAAATAATAATCATTTTCTTGCCTTCCCTCTCCTTTCTGTAGTTTACCTGAACCACAACAAGAGGAGCCATCTGTAATTTATAGCAGTGTCCATTGCAGAGTGTGATCAAAAACTGTGCCACTGAGACTACCTCAAGCAAGAGCTCAATCCACAAAATTGTTCTCGGTCATGAGTTGCACATATTGTAGCCTTTATTAAATTGAGATTCTATGCATAAAAAGTGCTAAAGGTATTTCATAATCATAAGCTGGAAAATGAACTTTTATACATTTCATTGGCCTGTATACAGAAGGGCCACTTTCAGAAAGGTGAACTTGTGATCGCAAGGAAAGGTCAAGATTATAGGGATGGACCAACTACATACCCAAGAGGTCTAGCAAGCTGTCAGTGAAGCCGGAAACTACCAAACAAAGGCTCTCATGCTACTATGCCTGTAGGGTCTGACCATAAAAAATAAAAAAAAACTTTTCTGTAATCTGTTTTAATTTATTTATGTATTTATTTTTGTGGAAAAAAAATTGGATGTGATGAGGGGATATTGGGCATGTGATGTGTATATTTTGAAATGCTATTTGCCAGTTGATTACTGTAAAGACAATTTTCCTATTGATTATGTCCTCCAAAGTAGTTTGCCATGACAATGGGAACTAGTTAGATCAAGAAAGCGTTAAGACATCGCAGTAAATGCTCTTGAAGGCAAATAAATGAGGTGACAAATAAACAAACAAAACAACATTTTGAAATAAATAATTTTGGATGGAGGCAACATGCCGTCCTCAAGAGGGCAGTGTTTACAGTGTTCTGAGTCAGTCACGGGATGCTGGTTCACCTGCTGTCAAGCAAGCAAATGTCTTTCATCTCACAGAACAATGGAAATGGGGAATCCACAATGAAATGATCTTACAGGAGAAGGGACAAATAAACTTCACGGCGGGCAGTGTCTCTCTCTCACGCACACACACACTGGGAATCCCCTAGTAAGACATTGTATTCTAATTGTCTAAATTTAGAGTACATCCATGCTTGGCTTGGAGATCAATATCTGTACCAAAATCACTCAGACATAGATATCACACTGAGAAATTCACAATGAAGCGGATATGAGTAGACTGGCTGCTGGCTCAAAGACATCCGTCAATGTTGTAAAAGTTCCTTAAAAAAAAAAAAAAAAGATGCATCTGGTCCTATACTAGGCTTGTTGTGGACAGAGGCAACAAATCTGGATTTTAAATCATGTTCAGTAGCCTAGTAAAAGAAACCTAAAAAAAAAAAAAAAAGATCCATTCATCCATTAGTCTATTTCTATCCAAATGTAGGCCTAAGTGCAAGACAGCTGTTGAGCTGATTTTTTAATCTGAACAATGCGAATGAGAAATTATTATTATTATTATTATTATTATTATTATTATTATTATTATTTGTAGGCTAATAATGGAGTGACGTATACGTGGAGGTTCCATGGCACGCCTATCGCATTGCCTTGGAGGCAGTCAAAGGCGGGACTCAACTCTAGTACAGTTGAATAAACTCAGAGGCGCGCCGCGGACAGTCCAGGCTACCTCTAATCGTTTTCACAGGTGTCCCCTGGAATTTACGCGTCGACCGCTACGTCGGCAAGGAAGTTTTAGCAGAATGACGTCCAAGTGTCCGCGTTGCGAAAAGCCTGTATTCTTCGGTAAGTAATCATGCATTTCACTGTCTTAGAATTTATCATTAGGCTACTTTGTTAAATAATTACTCTACTTTGCAAAATAATAACTCAACGGTAATGAGTTATTATATCACTGGCATTAGGGAAACTATAGCCCCAATATTGAAGATTAATTCAAGCTTGCAGACCTATAGCCTAATTCTTTCCATTTTAACTGCAAGGACAAGTCAGTGAAGGCTAGAAATTATGTAATCAAAGCGTATTTGTTCAGACTTTGTTCTTTAAAGTTGAAGTTATTCCTAAGCAGGGTATATGTTGGGCTACTGTGAGCAGTTTAATGGGTAGCTTTTGTTGCGCTAGGTCAGGTAAGCCAACCCCATCCTTGTTGTACCAAAGGCTTTTTGTGTGTGCGGGGGCAGCTCTTCTATTGATGCCTGCTTTTAAGTATTCTACTACTATCCCCCCAAGCCACCGAACCCGTTAATGTTTCTGACCAAGAAAGCAAAACGAAGGAAAGGGTTATATAAAGTCTTTGGAAACCCTGGGACAGAACGCATACCTCTTTCTCTGCTGGGAACATTGCCTCTTGTATGGGATCTAACCATTACGAGGAGACTTTGAATGGTGGGATTCCAGAGCTGACGTCTGTCACTGCCTAGTTAACAGCATCAGTAATGTTTACCACGGGGACCCCCCACTGAGGGAAACGCTACTCAGAACCTATTTTGTCTGTCTTCTCTTGTCTATGGAGTCTGGTAGTTGTACACACGCGCACGCACACACACACACACACACACACACACATACACACACACCAACTAGAGCCAAAGGAATGTGGACTGTGTAGGCTCTGGCAATATGAGTTAAAGTAGGCTAGGTATAACCAACAATGCTAGCAAAAAAAGAGGAAAATGAGTAGCCTATTTGACCAGGACAACAACATCCTAGCCTACCAAAGTCCTGGCCAAGGGTCAAGGGCACTTGTCCCATTTTTCTTGTACCACAACTTCAACTTACCATCAGTCCCAGCAAGTACATTTGTGACAAAAAATAAGCTAACACCACTGCTGATGAATATGTTCTCTATTGATCAGCATATTGGCGTGTCATGGTCCATCAGTGACATATGTAGAAAGGTCAAACAGAAGTGTACCCTGAACTACCATGACATAACAAAGTGTACCATGACTAGGCTAACCGTTATCCAGTCCCTAGGGTAATTTTGGAGAACTTACTCTGTGCATCAATTCAATGGAGTTCACTTGCCTTAATGTACTGTGTCTAGAAAATAACACAGCGCCGACAACACAATAGATAGACATGGGCGACGTCATGATTGCTAAGGCCATCAATCACATTTTGCTTAAATTACAGTTGAAAAATCTGTTATTTTATCTGAGACTTTACAGCTCCACTCAAATGTGCAGTTTTAACTACAAGCACCCAGAAAATACCCAATTAATTTTTCCATGAATTTATTTAGGAAAATGATATCTGTCTGAAATCCGCTTTATTAAAAACAATTTCATTATTATTATGTGACTGGCTCAGTTTACTCAGATTACTGATTATTTGATTACAGTGTGGTCTAGACTGACATTATTTTTCATTAATAAATGAAACAGTGGCCATTTTACTGCACGATGACCATCCCATCCCTATGACAATGATCACATCTTCCAGTCCATTTACAGGCCGTGATTTGTACTTCTCATTTGTGGACTCATTAATTTTCTCTCTATAGAGTGAATAAAGATAGCCGCCCGCTGATGAAAAGCACTTCAAAATGGGTAAAGGAAATCACTTAATTGCAATAGCAGTTGCAATCCTGGTCCTGGTCCACCATTCAATAGTTTCGTTTAGTGTTCCAGTTCAAGCAATGAACATGAATAATGTCTCATTTTGGATTTGTGTGTGCTCAAAGTTAGTTCAGGATCAAATGTGTCAAGGTGTAAAAAATGCCTTGAATCAAAACCAAAAATGTCTAATGATGTGTGAGATACTGTATAGCCTAGATTATTGTCAGGCATCAAGCCTGCAGTCAAAGCATTGGGACTGCCTCCGTTGCTCCTATAAATGTTTTCCTTTAAATGAATTCTCTGGCGTGAATCAACCTGTAGCCCTTTTATTTCACATTTCTCAGAGCTCTCAGTAGGTACAGTAGGAGAATGGCTGGATTTCGTGCAAAGCAAACTAAAGAGCGAAATGGCTAACTACTGTTTGTTGTGTAGTTTAGTTTTAGCCACAATTCTAGGGAACACACATACATACACACAATCAAATTTCTGATAATTATCTTGACAATACATGCAGCCTTTAATAAATAGAACTAAGATCCATAAACAGTCATTATCATTATAGATCACAGTCTGTTATAATCACAACTTCTGAGATAGCTGTGTGTGGTGTGGCCACATGAGATGGGCTTTAAAGAGCCCACAATGTTTACACATTTTCATCAAAGAGGAGGCAGATTTTCTTCTGTCTCCTGTCTGATATTCCCTTACTCCCTCCCTGCCCCACTGTGTGTGTGTGTGTGTGTGTGTGTGTGTGTGTGTGTGTGTGTGTGTGTGTGTGTGTGTGTGTGTGTGTGTGTCTGTGTGTGTGTGTGTGTGTGTGGTTTGTTATGCTTCAACCACAGTGAGCCTGAGTATTTCAAAATATTTTGTATGTGGTTTGGCCTTTAAGAAAGTTATTTTGCAAAAATGGCTAAAAAGATTTCTTAAAAAGATTTTATACCGCTATATGTAGGCCTACTGTAACAAACAAAATGGAAGGGTATATATGATCTCTGATTTGCTTGAAAGTCAGTTTAAAGATGCTATATTGGCATGACGAATCTTTTAATTGGACAAAAAACAATGTTGTGGTGGGATGATAAAACAACATTTTTGAATTGTTTCATATTCTCTGAGATGTAGGCCGAGGCTAGGCTACTAGGCTTGTGGACAATGACACCTCGAAGCTGTGGTATGCACTAAGTGCAGGATATGGTGCAGTGATTTGCAGTACTGTATGTGACCTCAGTGTGCTGAGTAAGAATGAGAGATCCCATCTGCATTTTATGTAAACCTTTGGCAGTGTGAGAGGAAGCATCTGAGCTCAGTTTAGGAAATAGGAAGAAGGAGTAGGGGTTGCTAGTCTGGCTCACAGTACTCTGTCCTCTTATGAAATGCCACTTAGGGGCAGAGGCCTGTCTTAAAAAGACAAGGTAAGACATGTCTGCCTTAAAATCATGATATTGCCATCAACTATGTATATTAACATGATTCCAAAACACTGTTTTTGGTTTAAGAAGATCCTTTCACTTTTAATTATTATTTATTTAATTATTTATTGTGCTAATTTCTGGTTTAGCTGGTACAGCATACTGTACGTTTAAGTTGTTGCTAATCATTTTAGCAATGGTGCTCTAGGTAAAGGGAGGGGATTGGTGTAATGTGGTAGAAACCAATCCTAAACCAACCCTAAATCCTAATTTTTCCAATCCTCATTTAACTTCTTTCCCTCACAATCTGTACCCTCACAATCTCATTTGTGAAGCATCCTTGGTGTTTTGTCATTTCTTATTGCTCTCTCTCTCTCTCTCTCTCTCTCTCTCTCTCTCTCTCTCTCTCTCTCTCTCTCTCTCTCCCTTCGTTCTCTCTGTTTCTCCAGCGGAGAAGGTGAGCTCGTTGGGGAAGAACTGGCACCGGTTCTGTTTGAAATGCGAACGCTGTAACAAGATCCTGTCTCCTGGCGGCCATGCAGAGGTAAGGAGGGAAGGGGCTGATACCAGACTCCACAGAGAGGGCACTGAGATGGGCCTGGGATAGGGGTGGTGCATGGGGCTGGCACTGCCACTGGCACTGGGAGAGAGGGAGGGAGGGATGTGGAAAGCTCAACTCATGATCCTGAGTGGGTATCTTCTCACCCCTTTCAGTCATTATTGTATTCTGCCAAACTGTCCTAATGATTGTTTTTCTGCCAAACAGACCTGAAATAGATTAAAAGAGAAGCATTAATATGTGTGCTTGTCAAGTTCAGAGGATATGGATTGTGTGTACTTGTCAGATGTATCCTGTAAAAAGCATCACTTGGACATTACAGGCATATATAATGGTGGCATACTGTGAATCATTTCAAATGTGAATAGCTTTACACAATGGACTGAAAATCACTTTTGTGTTATGTGAATGTGATAGCTTTGACCTGTATCGGTATCTGTAATACCCTTCAAGTATCTATCTATCTATCTATCTATCTATCTATCTATCTATCTATCTATCTATCTATCTATCTTTCTGTCTGTCTGTCTGTCTGTCAGTGAGTAGACTGGACATAACCGATTTTTGCCTTTAGTTGCACTGAATTTCAGTCCCAAGCAACTCCTGAGCCTTCACCATTTAGTCGGGCCTTTGATTCCAGTTCATCCATGAACGCAAGCGTGCTACCCTGATATAACCTGACACGTCCTCCTTTGTCCACCCTGAGCTTCTAACTCTTTATCTCCTTCAATTCATCTCTCTCTCTCTCTCTCTCTCTCTCTCTCTCTCTCTCTCTCTCTCTCTCTCTCTCTCTCTCTCTCTCTCTCTCTCTCTCTCTCTCTCTCTCATCTCTCACTCTCCTTCAATGGCTAATCCCCCTGTCACGATACGTTGGATTGTTCAGGACCTTTTTTTCTGGCTCGTTGGTCCGCGGCAGCCATGCTCCAAATCTGCAGGGTTCCTCTAGCAAGCGTCTCTCACGCACTTTCTCTCCAGCACTCTCACTCAGGGTGGCTGATTCCTTCCTACTGGACTGGTGGGCTTGTTAGAGACTCTGACGTGTCATGGGTGGCTACACTGAAGTGGGCCTGAGATGCTGTTTACTATTTCTTATTGTCAGCGAGTACCTCTGCTGGCCTATTATATTCTGTCATTCACTGGAATCATTCCCATTGAATGGTGTGCAGTAGACCTCTACTGTATGTTGGCAATGTTGTCCCATGCGGAAACTCAATGATGCATATCTCTGGGCACCATATACTGTGGCAATGCAGAACTAGAACATTATTCAAGTGTTAACAATGATATTGAGAGAGATAAGAGAATAGGTCATGTGAGTGACATCATGTCAGTTTTAAGTCTGTTTTTTTCTAAGTGAATTCTTCATGAGAGAAATCCTTAGACAAGGAATGTAATAATGGGTAGGCTGGAAGTTTTGCATCTTTCAAAAACACCTCAAGCACAGCCCAAAACCTCTCATTAACTCAACTGGTAAAGACCTAGAATTATTATGTTGGACTGTCAAGATGTTAAAAGCTTGGGAATTGGACATAAATGCACTGGGTGGCATGGGGTATCTCTCTCTCTCTCTCTCTCTCTCTCTCTCACACACACACACACACACACACACACACACACACACACACACACACACACACACACACACAACCACACTTCCAACCTGCAATCATGAGATTCAGAGCTTTTGAGAATGGATTATCTTTCAGAATGGAAGTGAGATTCCTGTTCTGCATCTAGGACTGCGGAGCTTCTAAGAATGGGATTAGTTTTCAGGAGGCTTTGATGAGTCTCAGTGTAATGTTTCCACCTCTGTCCTCCTGTCCCCCTCCCTCTCTGCCTTTTCTCACTGTCTCTCACAGCCAAAACAGTACTCAAGAGAGACCACAGTTAAAGCAGGCTACGTTGATAATGCTGCAACAACAACAGCAAAAAGATTCTGTGCAGATCCTCTGAGTGTTTTTGGCTCTAAATACGGAAAGTAACCAAAGTAAAAATGTTCTTGGATAACATGAAGTAATCTATCTAAAAGGTATTACTGAACTGACTCAAAGTTTAAAACTAGATCCATTTTCAGAAAGATGTGCTTGGGTTTTTCTCCTGCCAACCCAAAATGGACCATTTAAATTCCTTAGCTTTTAAAAATAGAGGAACAAGTTGTGTTAGGCACTGGGTTATGAGGACTGTATATCATTCATTTTTTAGCTATAAGAGCCAAATGCTGTCCACCTCCCTGTACTTTGTAGGCCTAGGCTTTTTCCAACATTGCAGACATGCTGCATCAGAAACATATGACAACCCACTAGTACACTTGCTCATTGTTTACATAAATGTTGAAAAGTTTTTCCTGTTAGTGGCAGGTGAAGTAACTAACCAGCAGCAATTAAGCCAGACAGTATCTCTTCCTGGACTTACTGTAGAGTTGTCTTGCCAAACTGCATTTCTAGCCAACACAGCAGTGTGGAGAAGCAGATCTTTTCCATGGCAGAGGGGTTAAAGCTCCCTGGCTGCTGGATCAGTGGGGCCCATGCAGGCTCTTGAGTCGCCCATCGTCTCTAGCCAGCCACAGACAAACACAAAGACTGGCCTTGTTCACAGCCAGGAACCCCACAGGGACTTGGAGCAGGCCTGTCCTTTCACGGACCACATAAACGCTCCACTCTCCAGTCTCAACTCTAAGCTGCCACCTTCGGACACACTCACTCTCGCTATTGCTACAGATCAGTGAAAAAGGGAAGAAGTCTGTTTAATTCAGTGGCAGCTAAGCATTTACAAAGCAAACTAGGACTTACTTTATCTAAGGCTGCTTGTTTTACATGAAGTGAAGATTTTGAAAGGAGTGTTTTTTTCAGTTTTTTTTTTTTTTAGTGTGCCAGTCAGCACAATTTATTTAGGAAAAGAAAACAAAAAGAAAGAATCACTTTGCATAGTAAAGGCTCCTTCTTTTATTAGACACGTCTTTTTTTAGTCCTGAATTGACCTCATGAATACCGCCATTGTCCTGTGGGCTCCATTAGTGGCTACTGCCTGGGCTTTGGTGGCCTGACAGGAGGACTCTTACAGTGACACTGTGTGTGTCTGTGTGTGGATACAGCAGAGACCAAAGGGTACAGTGGCTGCTCCTGCTACTGCTACTGCTGCTGTAGACATAGGCTAGTGGCACTGGGTGCAAGGTCAGGCCACTGCAGAGTCTGACTCCACTCTGTAGGTTGGGGGGGGGGGGGCTGCTGTTTACCAAGGTCAGTCCCATGCAGTACTTCTACTATAGTTGTGTGGATAGGCCTGCATAATATGTTTGTGTAGTTTGAATAGACAGTTTGAGGCAAACTGAGGCAAACTTCAGCTTGTTGTTCGCCTTGATTTTGGGGGGGGATTGGGGGTGGGGGTTTGCATTGAGTTGTTGGGGACGCCATGCCCACAGTTAAGGTCACCTTACCTTAGACCAGACAGGTCAGCAAGCCTTCCTCCGGGTCAGCATTTGTTTAGTATTGCAGCACATGCATGCATGTGAGATTGAATGCAAAGTCAGGGACATTACAGCACTACAGTACCTGTAAGGACACTTACAAAGTGCAGAGCTATGCAGGGAAGATTATACTGTGCTATCGGAGAGCCATTATGGAACTGCCTGAGTGATAGATCAGCAGTCAGCTCTGTAGTAGTAAAAACTCAACCTTGATTCATATCATATTCCTCTTGCCATATAGCCTGATCATAACCAGTCGCTCGGTCTACACTCTGTTGCTGTATGTGCACAGGTCTGGGGTTCCAGCTATTGAGAGACGATTGCTTATTGGAGGTATTTAAATTATAAAAAAACTAAAAGATTGGCTGATAACCTGTCATATTCTCACGCCAAATTCTCAAAGTTCACTGATTGGATGCGATGCATCCTGAACGGACAAGGCCAATGGCCGGAAGCCCAGATGCAGTTCTGAAGGGAGATGGGAATCAAGCGGAATTGCGTTGGAAGGCAATGGCCAGGCTACTGGGCATAGACATATATGGTTGAATAGGTCGGGGCCATGTGAGTGATCTCAGATATACACTCTATATAGGCAGACACACACAGGCCCAGGGATGGACAGTGATAAAAGGGGAGAATTTTATTGATGTTATTCACTTGTAGTCCATTTACATAGCCTAGATGTGACACGCTTTGATGAGCAGAACCAGTGAACACTGATATAGGCTACCCATGATCTGAGTGAGTGAATGAATGATTACTGAGCAGCTCTAGTCTCTAAAGCTATAGAGGAAATCGTCATGTGACTTGTAACCTAACATAAATTGTCATAACTAGTTCAAACCCCTGGTCTAGTGTGGTGTAAGAGAGACTGCACGTGCTGGCTAGACCGTGTCCTGAAGTTTTGTGTGTGGTATGCGTGTGTGTGTGTGTGTGTGTGTGTGTGTGTGTGTGTGTGTGTGTGTGTGTGTGTGTGTGTGTGTATGAGTGTGTTGGGGGGACATGGCTGCCAGAGAGTCATGGCTGAGCCTGAGCCCTGTGAAGTGGTGTAGTCTGGAGTATTTCTGACTTGGTGTGTCTGATGGGTTGTGTAAGAGCTGCTGACTGCTCATGCCAGAGCTGCTACTGGAGGTCTGGGAGTGCTGTGTGTGTGTGTGTGTGTGTGTGTGTGTGTGTGTGTGTGTGTGTGTGTGTGTGTGTGTGTGTGTGTGTGTGTGTGTGTGATGTTCATTCAGTTTCACTGCTCTTTTTATGTTGTTGAGGACAGACAAGGTTAGATGTGTGGCCTATCAAGCTTGTTGGAATCATATTTGAGATAGATTAGTCTCTGTGAGGAAGTGAAGGAGAATCCTGGTTAGCTGATTTTGCTTTAGCCCCCCCAACCCCCAACCTCTGCTCCCTCATTCTATTTTCTCATGCCTGCTTTTATCACCATCAAGGGTCACATATCTATCATTATGACGGAGGGGAGAAAACGGCATGTGCATTCCACAGAGGCCAAACTTTCTCTCTCTCTCTCTCTCTCTCTCTCTCTCTCTCTCTCTCTCTCTCTCTCTCTCTCTCTCTCTCTCTCTCTATCTTTCCCTCTTTCTACCCTCCACCCATTGACAATATCACACACACACATACTCACTCTACCCCCCCCCCTCCACACACACACACCCTTCCATACACCCACACATTCTCTCTCTTTCCCTCCCTCACACACACACACACACACACACATACTTTAGGCTGGTATTTGTTCCTGTAAGATGAACAGATGACACTTCCAGCTGATATTGATGTATATTGAACGTGGGGCAGTCTTGTGATGTCAAAGAAAAGAAAACCCTCATATCATTCATCTGGCTCCGTTCTTCAGTGATGATGGTGGATATTGGGGACGTGGGATTGCATTGGTCTGTGGGCTGTGAGTGAGTGATAACCCAGACCATAAAGACATAAGGACACAGGGAGAGATCAATGTGTGGGATTCTAGCTTTATGATACAGTAGTCCATCTTGCTGTGGTGCATTCTTACAATACTGTATGTCATACCCCTCTCTAAGCATGACATCATTGTGACACTCAAGAGTGGCAATGAACAGACATGTTAAGAGCTTATATTTAGACTAATGACACACACACACACACACACACACACACACACACACACACACACACACACACACACACACACACACACACACACACACACACACACAGATTATACACACAGATTCGCTAACGAGATTCGTTAACACTATTGGTATGTGTCACTTGTCACACATTCCATTTGACACCAGCCTGTGAACAATTTCAGTTTTCTTTTTTCCACCACAACTGTCATGTGCTTGATGTCTCGCATAGCCTTGAACATCACATGTCATCATACACATGCCCTGAAACAAACCAAACAAACATCAGCTGATAGACAAAACATGGCAGTCACTGTGAAAAATAACCTAAATATCCCACATGTTCCTGCTGTTGTATCATGGGTATTTTCTGTGACATGACAAAACAAGGCAGTTGTTTGTGTTTTGTGCTATCATATCATCATAATCAGCACAGAATTTGGCTCAGTAGGCCTAAAGCTTATTACGCAAAGGAATGGTGAAGGCAATAAATTAATTCTTTTATTTATTGATTTTATTTATTTATTATCTTTTATGGTATTACACAATTTCAATAGTGTTTCAATGCACTGTATATTTCCTTCCAAATCCTTGATCCTTGATAATGATCTATCATATAGAAACATATGGAATCATTTCACTCAAGAAACTTCTTAGTTCAATTATTGTTCTAATGGCGAGACAGACAGACTGAACAGCAGTGTGTGTGTGTGTGTGTGTGTGTGTGTGTGTGTGTGTGTGTGTGTGTGTGTGTGTGTGTGTGTGTAATGAAAGCAGCGAGAGGCTGCGAGACAGAGCGTTGTGTCAGTCAGGCTGTGTGGGAAACAGTGGCGTGTGGGGCAGCTCGAGAAAAGAGAGAGCGATTGATAGAGAGAGGGAGAGGGAGGTCAGTGCTCCTAAATCTGCCCTTTCACTGTTTGTTGTCCAAACATTGTTGTATTCCTCTTTCATAGACCGGAATGTCGGGGGCACATGTGGAAGCACTTTGCTAAAAATATTCTGCTAAAAGAGTCTTTTTTTCTTAGTGTGTTTGAGTAAAATGTGTTTGTGTGTGTGTGTGTGTGTGTGTGTGTGTGTGTGTGTGTGTGTGTGTGTGCTTGTATTTCTGTCTCGATTGGCCTTTTTCCTGCTGTAAGGAGGGGGCTACTGTAGGTTTGCAGGATGACTTGGCATTTGCCAGAGGAGAATCTCAGAGCCTATTACCAGCACATTGGAAGTTCTATTGTTAGTTTAGGAGTATGTGATATGTGTCTCAAACATGTTTAACATTGGAAGCTCTGTTGTTATATCAGGCCAGGAGCACTGGTACTGTATGTGATATGTGTCTCAAACATGTTTCCTCTGTTCTGCAGCATGATGGATTGCCATACTGTCATAAACCATGCTATGGGACACTCTTTGGACCAAAAGGTATGGACACACACACATACTCTGCACACGTACACACACACACACACACACACACACACACACACACACACACACACACAGACACACGCACGCACACACACAGAGACACACACACACACACACACACATGCACACATGCACACACGCATACACACACGCACACCACCAGCCACTCTGCATTTGAACTTAAATCAGTAACTTGATGAAGTAGGGGAAGTGCACTCATCCCTGCGACCCAGAGAGGAAACCTGACCCTATGTGCACCACTCTCTCTCTCTCTCTCTCTCTCTCTCTCTCTCTCTCTCTCTCTCTCTCTCTCTCTCTCTCTCTCTCTCTCTCTCTCTCTCTCTCTCTCACACTCTCACACACACACACGCACACTTTCTTTTTTATTTCTCTCCATCTCACATCTCACCCCCCTCTATGTCTTACACACACACACACACACACACACACACACACACACACACACATGCACACGAACCCCCTTGCTCTCTGTCTCACACAAAGTTCACTAACACTTACCCTGTTAAAAAAAAGAAAAACTGTTCTCTTCTTCTCACACTTCTGGTGCATATCTTGCCTTCCACTATTCAGTCAAACTTCAGTTCAGTTTATGTAACTGATTGAGAAGAACTGATTTGGCCTTCTATTATGGTATGCAAACTTAACACACTGCAAAATAACAACTATACACCTGTTATAATAAATTAGTATACAGTATCTTCTTCACTGGAATTTCAGAATCATTGAAATGCATCTATGAATCATAAGAATCAATTGTACGTTGCTTTGGATAAAAGCATCTCCAAAGAACCCAAAACCATAATAGCATCTCACTAAATAAACATTTGTTTTATTCCTTTTTGGTCACTGTACGTGACTTGGACATTGTTGGATACAGAGCAGCCTTGCTGGTGGAATAGTCTGCAGGGTTCCCACGCATCCTGGAAAACCTGAAATTTTAGAGGTTTTTCATGAAAAACTTCTGGAAATTGATCAAAATGTGGAATTGTCCTGGAAATCATCTATATTGCCCTGGAAAATCATTTCATCATTTCATTTCATCTAGCCACTCATTCAAATATTCAAATTGTAACATGTATGTTAACAATAGCCGACACAGCGGCCCACGCTGACCACCGTCAGTAACAACGTAGAGTACGCCGACTCAGCAGCGTACACTAGCACACACTGGCGCTCAGCCAGCAGAAAAGAAACACATGAGCGTTAGCCACGCGCCAAGCTCACAATACTATCGCCTCG
>JAODXP020000006.1:52907-57907 GCA_027497455.2 Sardinella longiceps | reverse complement strand
CACACACACACACACACACACACACACACACACACACAAAACAAAATTGTATATGTTGGTGAACCCTCTGTCAAATCTTATCTTCAACTCCATTAATCTCCAGATGGACACACCACACACAGTGTGTGTGTGTGTGTGTGTGTGTGTGTGTGTGTGTGTGTGTGTGTGTGAGAGAGAGAGAGAGAGAGAGAGAGAGAGAGAGAGAGAGAGAGAGAGAGAGAAAGTGTTTGTGAGAGACAGAAAGAGAGAGAGAGAGCAAGCATGGAAACATTCCTGTGGTGTGTGTGTGTGGTCTCACTCCTCTGAAAATGTCCAAGACGTGAAATATGTGAATGACAGATTTTGATTTTATGGAGTTCACCAACGCAGTACCCAGTAATTCACAAAAGCATAATACTGAGCTAAACTCCTGTATCAGATATCTCCAGCAGCAGGCTTGTAGGCTATGCATGTCCCTGAGGAATGTTTGTACTGGCATAGCATCAGACTCTCACTGGTAGGAGGAATGAACCAAGGAGAAGAATGGCATGAGAAAGAAAGAGTGAGAAAGTAAAAGAGAGATGGAGGCCCTTCCTGTATTGAGCAAATTTCCATGAGATGTTTATTTGTTCTTCAATTCACACAGTTTATTGTTTTTTTGTTTGTTGTATGTTTGCTGTTGCAGCTGAGAAGGTGATGTCACTGGGACGCAATTGGCATCGGCCCTGTCTGCGCTGTGGGAGGTGTAAGAAAACACTGACCTCTGGTGGCCATGCTGAGGTACTAAACCATTTCAGCCATTCATGTGGTTGCAAGTACATAAAGACAGATTAACACATTTATTTAGCGGGAACATTCCTTAAATCTATTTTTACATTTCTAAAATAAAATACATTTCACAACATTTCTAAAATATGCTGACACTTAAAGTGACATTCCACCATTTGGGGAAATACCCTTATTTTTCACTTCTCCTCATGTTACTGAGTTTTACCTTTCTTCAGTTCACCAGCCGTTCTCTGAATATGATGGTAGGACTTTTAGCTCCAGCTTAGCATAGATCATTAAATCAAATTAGACCGTTAGCATCTCTTTTATTATAGCCTTGTGAAAGGGACTAAGAATTCTGAGATTGTCCCAAATTAACACCTGACTCTTCTATAGGTGCAACTTGTCCTAACACCAACCCAAAATGAAAGTTGTTGTTGTTGTTGGGCTGATATGACAAGAAAATAGTCCCTTCATACATTGAATAAGATCAGTTCCATGCCCACAGCAGGCTAGAAAATCACAAATTGTTGGTCTCAGTACACTTTTCAACTACAGAAGAGTCAGCAAAACTACCAGAATTCATAGTCACTTTTGAACAAGACAGTTAGAGGCCTGTAGGAGAGACAATATGAGAGATGCTAATGGTCTAATCTGATTCAATGATCTATGCTAAGCTACAGCTAAAAGTCCTACCGTCAGACGCAGAGAACGGCTGGATGGACAGGAGAAAGATACAACTCAACTGTTTAACTCAAGTGGAGGTGGAAAATGAGCATATTTCCGAAAATGGTGGAATGTCACTTTAAGCTATTTATTGCCATACCCCATTGAATCCTATTGTATGTCTGTAAAGAGAAAAAGCACTCACTTAAAACTAAAAAAGCGAGCTACCGATGTAATGTTTCTTTTGAACAGTGGTTTGACTTATGAGCTTATAAATCTAGACGTACCCTAGCATTAGCAAATTGTTTTACTCAGCCAGTATGTCCAGCGATCATGAGCCATAGGAGATCCCAGCAGGCCTAACTGAACCTTCAGTGGTGGGGACCAGTCACAACACTCTATGTGTGTTGAGAGTCATAGGATGGGGTTAGCTGTTGTTTGTATTTGTTGCTCTGATTAGTCATAGCCAGAGCCATAGAAAGTGCTTTAAATGGCTATAGCATTATCTTATCGCTTGAGGCAGTGTGACAGACACTGCTGATTCTGCCCATAGGATTGAGCTGCGGTCTATCCTTCATTGCCAGACTATACATTATATACATTATATGTTATAGTCTGGCTTGTCAGGCTAGTTTGAGTCATGTACTGTACATGATAAAAAGAGCCTTAAAGCTGCATTTGGAAACTCTGCTTTAGTCAAATTTGATAAAACTGTTACAGAGAGGGAGGGGTTTGAGAAACCGTTTAGAGGCGTAGTAGACACTGGGGGTCAGAAAGGTGTATCGTTTTGACTTTTTCCACAAAGTTTTGGAAGTACGTAGTCTTGCCGAATACAGCTTTAATAACCACCACCAACTAACAGTTAACTGCCACTTCAAACAAACTGCATGCACTTGCAGTGGAGTTATCAGCAGTGCCAGTTTGCACAGTTTTTTATTGATGGTCTGTAGCCTCTCAGTGGTGTCAAATGAAAAGCATTAAAGGTAGATTAAGCTATCAAGCATGACATGTTAAAGGGGACATAATGAATTAATTGAGAATTGTACCTTGTTCTTTGATATCAAAATACAATACCGGTATATTAAATTGTATTTTGTCAAAAATAAGATCAAGTGATATTTTACAAGCCTGATTCAAACCTCATATTTGAGACATGTGTGGAAATAGTTTTTTTTTTTTTGCCTAAACAACGCCTCACTCTGGCCACCTCAATTGAATTGCAATGGCTTTGCGCTATTTGACATCACTTGTAGGCTTTGTTCTAATTTGCCCATGTTTTATTGGCTATTTCTAAATTTAAGATTTCCATATGATAGAGGACAGAAACATGCCACATGTTCATGATAGCTCTTTGACCATGCACAACCTCTCTTAATTCATCAAAGCCAATGTAAAAATGGTTTTCCATTCTATGTCTCCTTTAATTTGTGTTGATATATTCCTTACTACTGCACCTACAGTGCATTTTATCCACACACCTACAGTAACAAAACAAAACAAGAGTAAGACAACCCTTCCCTCAGTGCTCCTGGGAAAAAAGACAGTTATTTGTTACTGATTTGTCTCCAGTTCACAGAGCCAAGGTTGTTTAACAAGTCTTTGCAGAGACATTTCGGTTCAGTTACTTTGTTCTGTTTTGCTTCCCACAAGGATTAGGTTATAGTCATACTAGTGTTAAACTTCACTCCTCTGACGTTAGCACCCCTCTTCTGTCTCATCCACATGTAATAGTGTCAATGATTAACATGAAGCTTTGCTTTCCTTACAGCATGAAGGTATGCCATACTGCCATGTTCCCTGCTACGGGTACCTGTTTGGGCCAAAAGGCGTCAACATCGGAAAGGTGGGCTGCTATGTCTATGATAAGGACAGAGAGGAGAATGAGATTCCCAGTGAATCATAGCTCCGCCAAATACACACACACACACACACACACACACACACCTTGGTTTTGACAAACTGAGGAAAATGGTTTCATGATTTCAAACTGCACATCAGCAGTGCTGATGACATTCAATAAAACAAATACATGGCAAACACACACACACACACACAAACACACTCAGACCCTCGCACACTTAGACACCACAACTCTGTTACATAGCTATTTGCCACTAGTTTTCAAAATAAATGTGAAGATTTGTGTACAGCTCATTTGAATCACCCTTACTTGCTTCCCTTGCCTGACCAGCTCACCTCATGCTTACGCTACTCTTGAGATATGAACCAGTAACATTGCTCCTGTGTTAGACTGCATGCACCTGACAATGTTTATGCCAATGCACATGCACACAACACACACACACAACACACACACAGACACAGTCATCTTCACATCATATTTATTGATGATGAACATACGTCACACTTCGCAAATATCTCTTTTGAAGCATGTATGACAATAGAAACTGCCATTAACTAAACAGAAGCTGTAAATGATTATTTGTGTATTGTGTAAAAATAAACGTAAAAAAACTTACAAGACAGTGTCAGTATTGATTGCTAATTGTCTGTTACTCTCTATCACTTTATTGTAGTAAAATGCTCTGTACGTGACTATTACTATAATTGCCAGATTTGTAGACAAACAATGAAAAAGGCATTGTACTTTCAGGTACTGTATGTTTTCTTCAGTTTCTCTAGAATACTTCAACCACAATAAAGGCATAAGTCGCAAAGCATCGCAAACATGATCAACTGTTTTCATCCTCCAACTTCTCCTTCTTCATTTCCTGGAGAGAAGACAGAGGATTCCACCGTTGAGGTCCTACAATTCACACACACTCCATTAAATATTCATATTACTCCATTTTCCATACATACATGTACATGTATTTTAATAGCACCTGTTGTCTGTGCAGTGTGCACTGTGTAGGACACAGATTGATTAACCAAGGTAAACTCCAGGCGTTACCTTGTTCCCTCAATGTCCTCAATAGTCTCAGGCAGGCATCGGTTACGTGTTTCAGGAAGTCGGCTGGCCACTACAGTGGAGCCCATAGCAATGCAGCACAGGATGACCTGAGGGAGTCCTGACCACACGTCATCCAAAAGCAGGATCAGGGGGGCCACAGCCACCCCAACACGACCCATGAAGGAGTTGTAGCCCATGCCATTCTGCCTGTCACCAATAAGAAGGATTGAGAAGTTGCAAAGATTGCCCATTGTTTTATTAAAATGTAATAATGTAATAATAAGTAACATGAATATTTTTTACGTAATTAATATACGTAAGTTAATTAACTATAGTTAACTATAGTTTAACAGTTTACTACATAACACATATTCCCAAATGAAAAGGGCCTGTTTGAATGGTGAAAAGGCACTGAAATACATTTTGCACAGTGGGTTCCCTTACCTGATCACAGTTGGGTAGAGCTCAGAACTGTACAGAACGAGTGTTGCAAAAGAGGCTGACGAACAACCCTTACCAAGCACCGCTACCACTGTTCTCGCTGTCTTGTAGTCTAAACAAGAGACAGCTGGTATTAAATTATGACAAATAAAATGACAAATAGCTAGAACCTAACAGACATGACTACAAATCAGAATTCCCATTGTCCTAGTAGATGATGAATCAATATGGA
>JAODXP020000006.1:42500-52807 GCA_027497455.2 Sardinella longiceps | reverse complement strand
GAATATAGTAGGATATAGTATCCTGTACCAGCAGCAGGTACCATTTACAAAATCTGAGACTCCCAAGAGGAAACTTAACTTTTTGGAGTACAACTTTTTGGAAAACTCTTTGTGATTGACTTTGATGTTCCGGGCGATGTCTTATCAGGCCCTCTGAACTGCAATCCCAACCGGGGGGGGGTATCTGGAGCCTGACATCATAAATTGACAGTCATTATGCAAATTAGAAGGAGTGACAATGTTGAGAATAAAATGTCATGTTAATCAAATTATGCAGATAAGATGAAGCCACACGGATAGGCTTCCTAATTAAATTACATCACAGGAACTCCTAATTTGGGTAACTTCCTCAGAGGTGTTTTGTGCCTATATTCCAGTGGATTTCTAAGTTAGCTTCATGAAATGCTACATGAAGTTAGTGTGTGGAGGTTTACAGCCAATCATCAAACTGGTCTTCATTATAAATTCTTGCCAATGGTATTTCCGGTGAGAATAAATTGACACTGAGCAATATGGCACCTAATTCTGAAAATGTTGTCAGTCTTCTATCATTATGTCAGCATGGACAGGTTCATGCTGGGCCAGTGCAATGTTTTGCCTCTTATTAAAGTTGACTTCCAACTATTCCTAATCATCCATCACTTCAAATCCCACTCCCAGACTGTGAATGAGATTTGATTTAGTCGTCTGCGTCCTAAAACCATTCACCTCCTCCTATTATTGGCAAGAGCACTCTGAAAAATCTCATCAAATGTTCACCAGGTCACTGTAAATCAGAATCTTACATCCTCTCATACTGAACTACAATGAAGATTAAAGTATAAGTAATGTAAGACTAGAAAAGGAAAGAAAGAAAGAAAGAAAGAAAGAAAGAAAGAAAGAAAGAAAATTGTCTCCGCCAAGGCAATGAGGTCACAGACACAATATAAATTCCAGATCATGTTCTGGATCACCGATCACCACCAAAATCGAATCAGTTCTTGCTTATCCCAATATTCCCCTTTTTCCGAAAATTTCATCCAAATCCGTGTAGTACTTTTCGAGCTGACAAACAGACAAACAAACCAACGCTACTGAAAATCATAACCTCCTCTGCGCAGGTAAAAATATACAAGGAATGCACTCAGAGTGCTGACCACCACCAAGGCAGTATAGTCACTGATGCCCCCTAGAGTTCTGGAGTTTAGAAATTAGATAGATGTGAAACATGCTAGTAGTGATGAATTTTTACAAATATTTCTGTGCTCAAATTCACCAAAAGTTAATGGGTTCTTCCTTGGACAAAGACAAATCTCTGGCAAAATTTTTTTTTAGAATTAATGTTTCAATCCTCAATATTATAACTAATGTTTGGGGGTGCCCAAAATGATTTTCTGCCGTAGAGCCCTTTAAGGCAAAATTAGTGATATGAGCCAGCCATAAAAATGACATGACACATATCAAGGGCATGACATGATATGACCTGACACTTTCCTTAATGTTAATGACTGCTGTCATTAAGTGTCATTCAATCTTTGCAATGTCTGCACTCCAAACAAGGTCATCATTACAATGCAAGAAAAAAGACATTTAATGACAATATAGCCATGAACATTGAAAAGTGTTGTAATGTTCATGAAACATGTCATAACCTGTTTATAACAGGCTCTTGTTACTCTTACGGTATGTATACCATAAGTAAAGTTTTACCAAATACTGAGTTCCCTGACAAACTGATTCCTGATGCCTGTACTGCACATTACATTGGATACAAGCAAAAATCTGCTTTCAGGACACCACCAGAGAGAACCGTGTTACTTGCCACTGGATAGTGTAGTTAAATTATCATAATTTCTCAATTTAGGAACTCTATCAGCCTTAGTGCGATTACAGTGATGGTAGTGTATGCAACTTAAGTCTTTGGTTGCCAAACTATTAGTCCATGTTGGCCGACCATAAAATATGTGTGGCCTTCACTTATTCATTTTATTGCAATGGTCTAACACCTCAATAAATAATGTATGAGGAAGTGTGGTACTTTTACTCTGCACTGCAATTATATATACACAGATAAAACCTCTGAATGGATGTGGGAAAATACGACAAACCAGAGGCTACTATTGGACTTAGAGAGGCAAAGGAATTCA
Source organism: Sardinella longiceps (assembly GCA_027497455.2). Taxonomy (NCBI): domain Eukaryota; kingdom Metazoa; phylum Chordata; class Actinopteri; order Clupeiformes; family Clupeidae; genus Sardinella; species Sardinella longiceps. The sequence continues at coordinate 50,681 of JAODXP020000006.1, read as the reverse complement.
AATGAATTTTCCATACGACCTCTGAGTTATTCTTTTCTATTCTGTTATATTAAATGATAGTAGAGTAGAGGTGTTAGACAGCCACACAGACACAGTTTTTACATAGATAAATCTTATTGTTATTCCTAATGGGCAAATTCTTTCCCCAAACTGTTAAAGCATGCCTCCTTAAACACACACACACACACACACACACACACACACACACACACACACACACACACACACACACACACACACACACACACTAAAATATGTATTCCCTCCCCCCCAACCCTATCCACTGATACTGGAATCTTCCCTTTAAAGGGAACATTAGGCTTTCTTGAATGTTGCCTTGTGAACTCCTTGGAAGAATTGACAGAATGTATTAATATAATGGCCCCGGCCCACAGGAATCACTGCCTGTGCATGAAGCTATTATCAGTGGTTTCATACAAAGCCAGCACCATGTAATGACATCATTATAGTCTCAGGCAGAGGAGCGCTGGATCCTTCTCTCTAAGAGAAAAAGCAATTCCCATCTAAATTGATTGCCGTGGGATTAGCAATCATTCACGTAATATTGGAATTAAGGCTTGCGTTTCGGCTAATGTATAGAAACAGCATTTGTTCAGCTGTGAATGAGCTTTTCAAAACGCATTCATCGAGTATAATGAATTACTTAGATCCTTCTAAATTAATCCATTTGAATCAAATGAAACGTTGTAATTAGTTGTTCTTCAGCTTTGTCTAGGAATTCCCACTGCACTGCTGCCCGTTTTAATTATTCTCTTTGGCTTTTTCCGAAGGACGATACTGTATGTCATTAGGAACTTATCCATAGATTGTGTAAGATGAATATTACAGTGACTGCAGGACATCAAACAACTTTGAAACCCTTATATGTAATTAGGACTGCAGGAACGACACTGAAATTCCTGAACACTTCCATAGCATTTCCACTGTCCAGCTTTTCAAAGGCTACTTCTCCATCAGATACTGGATATACTGGATGAAATTAGTGTGTAGAGACATGGATTTATTAAGTGTAAAGACATGGATTGATTAACAAAGAGGAGCATACACTTTCCCCAAAATCTACCACACAGGTTCAACGTATCTGAAGTACTATAGGGGATGCAACAAGGCGGGGCTGGGAAAACAGACAAGAGACTTGTACTTATTGGAACTAGCTTGTGTGTGTGTGTGTGTGTGTGTGTGTGTGTGTGTGTGTGTGTGTGTGTGTGTGTGTGTGTGTGTGTGTGTGGAGAGAGAGAGAGAGAGAGAGAGAGAGAGAGAGAGAGAGAGAGAGAGAGAGAGAGATCTCGTCACCCAGTCACTACATGTAACAGACAGATAGATAAGATAGATATTGATAATATAAAATAGCGAGGGCTCAAAGTCCTTGATGAATCTGAGTCACAGAAGAAAACCGAAATCAAAAATGTCTGATGAATCAAACATCTGCCACTGAGACACAGATGAAACCCCTCCCAAAAATACAGCTTTTCCCTTCCATGGGGCCCTCAAACAACAGTCAGGAAGTAGTCCTGAGTATGAATAATAGGTTTAAATTCACAGTTTCTCCAGTCACACAGTAGGCCTTTCTTTTCTTTGAATGAGATCCTGAATCCTCCACCATTTTTGAGAAAATGCCTGTTGATTGGTGCATGCTACAGACATAATTAAAGTAAACGAAGTAACTGAATGCAGAATACTGGTAGTTTGGTCACTTTAGACCAAGAGGTAGTCATTTCTAACCTGTCACAGGTGTTTTTCTCTGTGTGTGTAGGTGGTTTTGGCTTTGAGATGGTACCTGCAGCGTGCCAAGACTCACATTTACAAACTCACTAAACTGGAAAGTAATTAAGACAACTTTGGCTTTCTGGACTTTTGCCCAGAAGAATCTAGACACAAAAAAAACTATTTACATGGTCTTCATTTGTGAGAGGATTTAAGAGACTAATTTAATGCTGTGGTGCTTAAATATAAAGCTGATAAAAAGGTTCTAATTGGACATAATTACAATAGTTGTAGAGATTGAGATTAATAGTTGGAATCATCTATTCACATAAATCACCAGGCAATCATAAAGTTAATTTAGCAGTATCGTAGTCTTGGATAGTTTAATGGCTTATTGTGGGTTGATTGAAGGCTGTTTTTGCACCCTCTGCATCACTTAATCATGTCACTACAAGAACTCATGGATTGGTGAGAATATACAATGTGGTTATTTTTTTTTATATTTATTTATTGATTTATTTTAAATCAGTGCTTTTAGGAGACGCTCCGAAGGTAAACAATCACAGGCTTGTCTGATACTATTTTAAGACATGCAAAATAGATTGAGAAAAAGTAAATCATTCATTCATTCATTCATTTATTCATTCATTTACTCATCCACTCATCTACCATTCATTCATTCATTCATTTATTCATTCATTTGTAAACAATCTGTTTAGTGTGAGGCATGTTCCATTCATTCCCTCTTATGTCCCTGAAATCCTGTAAAGTCTGTTGCCCAAAGACTGGCCTGGTCTATCCAGATAGGAATAACAAAGACTGCATGCGTTCTAATAAACATAAATATCTATAAACAAATAAAATTGAAGGATGTGCTGATGTCTTACTGACTGTACTTGTATACTGTCTGTTTATTTCTTAGGTTTAAAACTTTCTTTATCACATGTCTAGGGTTTTACACTTTTGAATGCAACACTGGAGATTGCTCCTGTTAGACAAGGCTCTATCAGTATTACCCAAAGCAAAACAGGTCAGACTCAGCACCAGGCTTCAGCCAAGCTGTCTACAACACACACCCTTGTTCTCCATCTTAGCCCAGACACCATCCATCAGATTTGCCCTGTCATCCACCGGGAGGGTGTGTGTGTGTGTGTGTGTGTGTGTGTGTGTGTGTGTGTGTGTGTGTGTGTGTGTGTGTGTGTGTGTGTGTGTGTGTGTGTGTGAGACACACACGACAAATCTTCATCTGTCAGGGCAGCCCAGTGAAGAAAGTGCACTGGCGAGAGAAGACAGGGGGGCAGGGGAGTTTGGATATAGTTCACAAGCTACAAGGGAGGTGGCCTAAAAAAGCACCCATGCCATGTCTGAGGAGATTGCAACAGTGTAACACAAGTACTAGACTGAAGGCCATGGAACGGTTGTCTGCTTGTCTGATACAAGGGGCCCAACCGACGCAGAATAAGGCATTTTACAGGAAACAAACAGTTCAAAATGACGCTTTTGCACACCACAGTAGTTTGACAGGTGCGTAGGATATTATCCCAGTGGGGTTATCATTCAAAGTGTTAAAAAATCCCGCACACTGTCCATTCCACCAACAAACTTTATTACAACGTTTCGGTCATCCGACCTTCTTCAGGTAAACTTTACAAACTTTATTACAACGTTTCGGTCATCCGACCTTCTTCAGGTAAAAGGTCGGATGACCGAAACGTTGTAATAAAGTTTGTTGGTGGAATGGACAGGAAACAAACAACCACCTTTTCAGCTATTACCGCACTACTGTAGTATTACTGCATTCAAAGTAAGTGTGACAACCACACAGTCTCCCCAGTGGTTATGTTTGCACAGTGTAGTTCACTAAAGTTCCACACCAGTAGTTTTACTACTTGTCAGTGGACTTGTGGGTGTGGTATTTGTCTGCATATGAAGCTATGACTACAGTGTCAGAGGCCCAGAGAGGCCCAAGCTTACTGTATCACACTGAGCAGAGCACCATCTCTCTCAGAGGACTCTACTCTCTCACTCTCTACTCTCTTATGGTGCGTTTCCGAGGCTTTTCCCCGGGCTCAAACACCGGAGTTTAGCCCCAGTCTTGTTTTTCCATTAGCTAAAGCACCGGGGTCACAATGCTAAGAACTTTTAAACTTGTTTAGCGACAGTAGCACAAGCTAAACCATTTATGTTGCAAGGCAGCACTAAACAAATGCTACTTGAACATTTTAAAAATTCTTCAGTTTTATTATTGCATCACATTCCATTCCAAAAGCCCCAGTTCAGCCCCGGTTTGGCCCTGGTCAACTCCGGGGCCAGTCTGGGGCCGTTTCAGCCCTGGCCCCGATCTGGCCCTGACAGTGGAAACGGGAAAAGTCCAAGGCTTTACCCCAGACACCGGGGTTTTACCCCGTAGTGGAATCGCACCATTACTTTCTCACTGGCATCCAGTGGTTAAAGTGGGATTTAGCAGGAGGGGGAACTCTCATATTTTGTGTCAGCACAAACAAAGAAAAATGTATAGAGGAAGAATGAGATGATATTGTTCATTTATCTGAGGTGCCGGAACTGCGTACTCTCTCTCTCTCTCTCTCTCTCTCTCTCTCTCTCTCTCTCTCTCTCTCTCTCTCTCTCTCTCTCTCTCTCTCTCACACACACACACACACACACACACAAACTCTGTGTTATAGTAATAGAATCAAGCAGTAGGATTAGCTTTAACTGTCCTCCAGAAGGACAACAAGATCAGCTCTCTCTCTCTCTCTCTCTCTCTCTCTCTCTCTCTCTCTCTCTCTCTCTCTCTCTCTCTCTCTCACACACACACACACACACACACACACACACGTACACACACACACACACTTAAGCAATGTAGCCCTAAGAGATCATATGTCGTTGTTGCAGTTTCAGAACAGACAGCATTTGTCCATTCCCTATCGAGGCAACACGTTTTCACTACAGTATATTGGAGCAATGGCCCCTCTCTCTCTCTCTCCCATGCCTGCTCTTAGGCCCTCTACACGGGCATCAGCTCTTCCATAAAGCCCTCCACCCTGGACATGAGACGCCTTCAGCATCTGAAACACTATATTACATGTTCTCTTATTGGCTGTTGTGTACTTGGAAGCTTAGAGAGGGCAGAGGCACGGATTTGAGCAGGGAGATCAATAAGCGTAGCCACATCATGAACAGCACAACAAATTGAAATTGATTTCTGAGCAATGTTATTTAAAAGATCCAAGCAAACATATTTGACTTTTGTAGCGCAGACTGTGTAATCAAACAATATTTGTGACTCACTGGATGGATTTTGAAATAGAAATGTTTATGGAATTGCTGGAGCGTGTGTGTTTTTGTGTGTGTGTGTGTGTGTGTGTGTGTGTGTGTGTGTGTGTGTGTGTGTTGAGAGAGTCTGTGTGTGTGTGTGTGAGAGAGAGAGAGAGAGAGAGAGAGAGAGAGAGAATATACGCATAAGTGTATGTGTTTGTGTGCACTTGACATCTCTTCATCGACACAGGAAGTTGATGACACCAATGAAAAGCTTGTCTCTCCTCTTCACCTGAATGTTAATGCTAGCCTCTCTCTCTCTCTCTCTCTCTCTCTCCAAGGCATACTGCTTTAAAGGCAGACTGCATTCCCATTCAAACCCATTTTGACCCTGAGTAATGTTGCCCTTTTGCTGAATCTCAAAAATAAAAGCCTTATGAATTATGGATACTGGTGTTTGCATATCAAAAATAATATGTTACAAGCAAACAGTCTTTTGAGATCACACACAGCATTTCACCTTGTGTTGCTCCATACATAATAAAATAGACTTTCTTGGTCAAGGTTTAAGCATAATATTATGCCATACTTGTGAAAGATTAATGCTTAATGTAATGGCATATCATTAAATCTGCTAATTATAATGCACTTGGCAACATATAAAGATACAACAGAGTAATTGAAACAGAAGGAAGTTATTTATTTCAGATTCATATTTTATTTTCATGTCAAAGCATGTTAGTCGTCAAGGCCATCCAAGTAATGGTGAAAAGGTCTTGCTGTTAATAATGCCCTCTGATGGACCATCTCAGGGATCCTTCAGGCTATTATTCTATTTACATGTAAGTTTTGCATATGACATACATACATATTTTTTCCTGTTGTATTTTACTTGAGTCTGGATGGATGTGTGTGTGTGTGTGTGTGTGTGTGTGTGTGTGTGTGCGGGGATACACCCATGTACAGTACTGCATGTCTGATATCTCACTACCACACTGGCAATTCATTAGTATCACTGCACAGGTTATGTGGAAAGGGCAAGCCTCTGGCGCTCACATAAACATTTATAACCCTCTTGTATGCAGTTTTTACATGCCCACTGACCTTGGGCATTTATGGGCATCATAAACAGCACTCCCCGCTCCAACTGATATCCTGATGGGGGGTTTGTGGGGCCCAGAACAACCTCTTTATCTCCTCTCTGACCCCTGTTAACTGCTCCCCTGCACAGGCACAGGCACGCCTGTCTGACCACAACATACAGGAGCAGCCCTGGATCAGCCACAGCTAGCATGCCAATCTGAGACTGCTGCTTGAGCAGCTTGTGAATGTGTCTATCTAGGCCCAGTATCAGTTTCAGTTTCAGGGCAAAGCAAATGGAAGTTTTGGATTCCAGACAGATTAATATGTTCCTCACTGTTTATTTGGCTCTGAATCTTTTGCGATTGTTGCCTTATAAATTAGGGAAACACTTCAAAATTTACAAACATTCTCTTTCCTCTATTTGACTAAACCTAGCCCAGTCATAACCAGTCCTACATTGAACCTAACTCGATAATGACGCTAAATTGCCGTGTTTAACTCTAGTCATTTGGCAGTTGTAAAAGCGGCGATGGCGGACATATTTTTGAAGCAGGTGAGCGACCATGGAGTGGGTACCGCTCTGCTCTGGTTATCCAAACCAATTCATTCTAATAGGTCTGTGGTAATGTTTGTTACTCAACATGGATGCTCTACCAAATAGAATGCACTTACATGCACTGACCTACTGATAAGCATGAATACATCGGTTCATTTTAGGGTTTCCTCGGCTAGTGTTTACAAAAAGTTTAAACTACTCCATGTATGTTTACATTTTTGAGCTAAGTTTGCGAAAATATGTTTGACTGTGTCTCTGGATTCAGAGGAATGAGGACAGAGAGAAGAAGTGTGTTTGGCTTGGGCGCTGTCCGTGGTCCTGGAATCCCCCTAGTATAACAGAGATTGCATGTAGCAGAGGATGGTTAATCCTCCTCTTTCACAAACACCTCCCAGCCGGCGCAAGTCACCTGCAGACCAGGAAGTGAAATATATGCAGCCAGTCAGTGCATTCATCCTTCCAGGTTTGAGGGGGTCATGCTGTTATTGATTGAGGCACAGAGAGAGAGAGAGAGAGAGAGAGAGAGAGAGAGAGAGAGAGAGAGAGATGGGGTGATTGGGAGAGGGAGAGAAATAGCATTGGAGAGAGAGAGATAGATGAGGAGAGAGAAAAAGAGAGAGAGAGATGGAGGAGAGAAATGGAAGGAGATAGAAAGCGGTAGAGAGGAGAGAGAGAGATAGACAGAGATGGGAAAGAGAAAGAGAAATGGGTGGAGAGAGAGAGAGGGAGGAAGGGAGGGAGATAGGGGGTGAATAATGTGGATCTCCCTAAACACACCAGGGAGGCAGAGCCATAGCTCATCAGGTGTATTGCCATGCGTTAGAGGTCCCTGCAGAATACAGCAGCAACATACACCAAAAGCAATACCATACCTTGGAGTGTGTGTTTATATGTGTGTGTGTGTGTGTGTGTGTGTGTGTGTGTGCATGCGTGCGTGTGAGTGTATGTGTGTTTGTGAGTGTGTGTAGGCCTATGTGTGTGTGCCTGTGTGTGTGTGTGTGTGTGTGTGTGTGTGTGTGTGTGTGTGTGTGTGTGTGTGTGTGCAAACACAAGGGCTCAAATGTATAAATCACTCAAGCTTCCTTTCTTATGCTGTCTTTTGTTTTTGCTAATTTTACGAGCGTAGAACACAGCATAAATAACACCCAGACAAAGTTGACCATAAATTAGAGTGTTGAAGCCCAGTGTAATATCTGAAACCAGGAGGGTATTTATCTGGTGGTGCCAGAGCAAATGCTGTTAATCACACCTGCCCCACCATCAATTCTGTCATCAGCAGGCAGAGAGGAATACACAGGGGTTAGTTTAACTGTCTACCGGGATATTTTAAGGTGGGGCACATAGATGACCAAAGACACAATCAGACAAACAAATAAATACATATTATATACCATATACTTTTTTTTTTGGGGGGGGGGGGGGGGTAGTATTATGCTTATAGGTTTGAGTCTAGGTTGACCAATAGGGCTCTATTAAATTCATTTTTGAATTTACAATAGTTTAGGAATGATCATTCTAACTAATTCAAATTGCGGTTTTAGTCTAGTGTAGAACTG
>JAODXP020000006.1:22500-30000 GCA_027497455.2 Sardinella longiceps | reverse complement strand
ATATTTACACAAAAGTAGTTTCTTTTCTTCTCATTTCAAAGGCTAGCCTGTATGCTAATCCCTTCTGTTAGGGAAGACAGGGAATCCAAATGTTTTGCACATTTTTTTTGTTTTTTTTTGTCCATTTACCCACATCAGCCATGGGATGGCTTTGCAAAAGAGTGAGGTGAGAAAGGTCATCGGAGTCTGGTTAGCGCAGAGAGTAATGAGGGTTTCCGTCGAGGAAATGCCCAAATATTAGCAGATATTACAGTAGTACTGCTGACTGTCAGAATCTTTTGTGCTCAGCTAAAACATGACTTGCAGATGAAAACTAGCCTTTGGCTAAATCTGATGCATCGATTTGGGCAGTGTGAATAGACATGTCAATTAATGTACATTGTCCCTTCTGGAAGGAGAACTTAATCAATCCATAGCCCTGTTGTTCGAACTCACCAAATGCTGTAGTTAGGGAAAGAAAAGAGAAAATTTGATACAACATAGACCCAGCAGTGAACCGTCAACTAACTAACACTAAGTGAATGGGGCATAACAACTTACATTAATTTCCACAAACTTACGTTTAATTTCACACTTACGCTTAATTTCTTTTTGCCCCATTCAGTCAGCAATAGTAATTGGTTTGTTATTCTGTCTATGTAGCATCAAATTTTCTTGTTCTTTTTCTTAAAGACACCATTCAAGACTATTGACTGATTCACACCATATTTCTCCTTTAAATAAATAAACATAAACATTTTCACGATGTTGACTGTATAAATAGGAATGTCCCTCGCTTCCTAAGGAATATTCAGGGAAATGTCCCAGAGCTTCATGTTAGAGCTCTTGCCAACTTACTGTAATATATAGCCAGTGCATGAAGACCAAGAACACCAAGAGTGTGATTTGAAAACCAATCACAACAGCAGCTGTGCCTCAGTTAGCAAAGGCTTCATTTTCACTCAACCTTACTGTATGTGTCCTTGCTTTAACAGCAGCTTTCAGTCCAGCTGCCCTTTGAGAAGTTTGAGTCAGTGTGTGATGAAGTACTCCAGTAGCACAGATAGTTATGTGTGCATCTGCCACCCCATTCACACATTAATGCAAACTTACCCTCTTGCATTGACTGGGTTTCCATGGGTTGAAGTATTGTTCAGCGAGAAATATTGTACAAGAACTTTATCAGATCAAAGCTATCTACAGGTATGTGCAAAGTTATTCATGTTTCCATATCACACAATCATGGTGAGGGAGAAGTAGCTTGACCACAAAGAAACCTACAGCTATCTGCCCTAGAAATCTTGACGTCTAGCTTTAATCGAATATTAACATAACTTCATAACATAACATAACATAACATAACATAACATAACATAACATAACATAACATAGTTCACCTGTAATTAGTTGAAAATTGGTTCTCTTACTCTTGATTTGGCCCTGGCCAGCTTACATCTTTCTGCATATGGCCCACGAACAAACGCACATGGCCAACCCAGGACTAGATGCACAGTACCCTGCCGGTACAGTAGGTTATCATCTTATCAGCATGCAGAGGCAATTTGAAGAAACCACCACTGATTCTACTTATGATAGAGCCCAGTCTTATCAATCATTTTGAGTTATAGTATGGCCTGTCAGTGTAGCAGCTATCAATATATAAAAACAACTTCTGTTCCCAAATAAACCAGCCATGTCTTTGCACTCCTTGTCTGTTGCAGGAACAGATTGTGAAAAATCAAAAACAGCTGGCGGCTACCACCCCTAACAGGCACTTTGTGATCCGTGCAGAATCACTCATGTCAATGTTCCTTAAGAAGAAAGAGACAAATAAGAAATCCATAGAGAAACTGTGTCTGTTGAGAGGGAATTACAACACACTGAGTTGAGACAGTGTGTCTTGGGCCCGATTCACACAACAATCGCGCGTTCGCTGTCCGTGAGCGGTGGTGTGCATTCGCTGGCCGTGTGCATTCGCACCAGAGCCTGTCTCTGTGGTGTTCTGCGCTAACAAGCTGGCCAAGCTCTGCATTAAATATCTATTGAGACCGTGTGAGGCACACTTACTGTTCAAAAACTGCTTGGAAAAATAGAACTTGTTTCTATTTCAAGCTAGCCGCGTGGGGTCTGTGAGCTTCACTGGACAGAAACCGAACAGAAGCCGTGCAGAACACGCGTGCAGTGTTCATGGACTAACCTGTATTCTAAACGAAAAACGGATCAAAATTGCACCCGCACTGTTTACGTTCCGCAAACGGACAGGTTTTGGTGTGAATCAGCTGTTAGTTTGTTAGTGGAGTGGACAGACACCAACCCCGCTGAGTGAGATGAGGCTTGCAAACTAATCTATACATACCTGTAGGGTAGAGACATACAGTAAAGTAATGAAGCCAGAAATAGCACTGTGACACAGAGTCAAGTAGCACTGGCTTCTTGCCCCAGTGGCTCATGGGAAATACAAGACGCCTCCATGAGCGTGCTCATTTGCTATCTGCCCCATTACTGAAGGACCTTTCCTTTAGTTAACGGGGCAGGGGGGGGGGAGTTCAAAAAAGAAAGATAAAAGGAGAAAATGGTTGGCGCAAGCAAAATGATAATGGACTTTAAACTGCTGTTGATTGCCACTTTGGGTGACTGGTGAGGCGACATCGGATATCGCGTCAGGGCCACGGGCGTAATCTTATTTTCTCCTCAGCACAAAATAAAAATGGCTATATGATACCGCTACCCGTTCCCTTGCTGGTGTACGTATCCTTGCCGATGGCGTCATGTCGGAGACGTGGCGGAGAACGTGGCGGGAAGTGCCAAGGGCGAGGAGGGGGAGGAGAAGAGGAGGCGTCGAGGGGAGCTCATCGATTGCAGGAGGATTTGATTAAAAGGAGCAGGTCTTGCGTCCGCGTACGATGGAGGGCAAAAGGGAGACAGATAACCCCTCCTTCTTTCCGGGTCACAGCTAAAGAGGTTTAGCTGTAGCTATAGCACACAATCTACTCTACTCTCTCTCTCTCTCTCTCTCTCTCTCTCTCTCTCTCTCTCTACTTCCTCCAGCGGCTTGGCAAAATATAATCTGAAAATGGAGTCTATTGAAGAAGACTCTTTGGAAAACAGGCTTTTGTTGTGACCCATGCCGCCACTGTCATCCCCCTTGGAATTCAATTTCACTGAAATTGGATGTACAGAGCACAAGTAAGACATGCTACATCTTTGGAGGGGAAAAACACACGCACACGCACACACGCACACACACACACACACACACACACACACACACACACAAGGACACACAGTCAGAACAGCAAGCTCACTAACCTTTAGTTCACCTTTAGAGCCTGTTAGCAGTACCGCTTAAACCATTCTGCTATCTTTTCTTTTTGTGCCACTAGCACACACACACACACACACACACACACACACACACACACACACACACACACACACACACACACACACACACACACACACACACAACTAAGGTCACTTGTACTGGCTACGAGCAATGTGCTGTCCCACACACCATGCCAGATACTCCCCAAGCCACACACACACACAGTCACACACACACTCACCTTTGACCTCCAGGCATGGGCTTTGAACTGTGGGTAGGTCATGATGTGGGCTGTGTGTGCCAGTGGCAGGTGCCCTCATTAGCAGCATAGCTATGCTAATGCATTCAGCACGGATCAGCAGGCTGGGGGTCTGGGGGCTGCTACTCCGGCCTGTTTAAATCACTAATTGATGCTCTGGAGTGGTTTCCCTGCCCGGCACAGACACGCACTAGAAGCCATTCTACCTTCATTCCACATCCTTTTCTTTTCGAGTATGTATATTTATACATTTTTTTTGTGTGTTTTTTTTTTACTTATTTATTTATTTTATTTTTATTTATTTTATTTTTTTTTGTTCTTTCAGGGTCAACAGACATTTGCATAATCCTGTACACACAGGCAGGTTTGAGTTGATGAGTTGTTTAGGTGTACTGAGAGCTGATTCACACAGTGGTGTTTGGTGTGTGTGTGTGTGTGTGTGTGTGTGTGTGTGTGTGTGTGTGTGTGTGTGTGTGTGTGTGTGTGTGTGTGTGTGTGTGTGTGTGTTTGTGTGTGTCTGGTTGGCTGGGGCAGGGGTGGCGGGTGGAGTGGGTTGGTGGGTGCAAGTCGAGTGACTGACTGAATGTCTTACCCTCGAGTCACTTCAGGGTAGTTAAGGGTAGTCAGTATTCAGTTAAGGCCGCATCTTTTGCCATCGGTTTGCAACCCTAGGTCTATTTTAAGGGGTTTCTTGTTAATGATGATAGAATAGGGAGGACTACAAGGACAGCAGTGGGAGGGATGGGGTCAGATGGTCTCCACGGACTCATGATTATGACACTGACTGGTCTCCACGGACACATGATTATGACACATCACCAGTGCTTAATTTGTGCCGGAATATGCCGGAACAGGATCCCCCACCTCGTCATTTTGACCCCCCGCGTTCCGGGACCTATTTTGGCTGATCCGCCACCTCTCGTGAATAATAATAATATTTTTTTATTTAAAAAAAAAAAAAAATCATGACAACGTTTTAAAATGTATAAAATCAATTCATGAATTGTACAAAATAAAGTACAAAAATACAGTGTGTCAGTGAGAGGGGCAAACGAATGGTGTGTACTGGTGATGCGCATTCAGGGTTCGAATTAGGTGGGAGCCAGTGAGAGCTGAGCTCCCATAGAGAGAGGTCTGGCTCCCATGAAAGCAGCAAACTCAAACATCTGTGGGGGCTCTGACAATACAATAGTATATAATATTTTACTGACAAATAAAGTTATCATAAGCGGGGATCAAACCGAGCTATGGGAGGTGGAACCTTTTTATGGAGTTGCGAGCGCGCTCCGCTGGGAAGCGCTTGTTACAGGGGTGTTTTTGATCATCTTTTCTTTTTGTGTTATTGCCTTATTGGCATGCTGTTATCATGTTCTCTGATGATAAAGGGGCACGGTATGCTTGCGCAGTTGCAATGTATAGGTTGTAAACATAAATCAATGTCTTAATTGATTGTAAACCATGATTTGGTTGTGACCGATAGTTACCGTGCGTAACAGTCGGGGTTTGCCTCTGACGCCAGAGGATCTAATGATGGTATGTTATATTGCCTAGTTTGTGGGCCTTGCCCCTGATTATTTTCAGTTTGATCAGTGTTTTTGTTTGTTTAGTTTGTTTGTTAATTTGTTATGTTATGCACCCCGCCGGTGGCCTAATATAAAATAAAAGAAAGACGTCTGCATTATTCCGTTTCCATGCCTTGAGTCTACCACCCGCCGGACACACTCCGTCACAATGCCACTGAAAATGTGGCCGCTTGCTCGTTTCGGTTTTAGCCTACTTCAATAAAGCCAAACATAGGCCTAGGCCTACTGTAGCTCTGCCATGTCAACAAGTTGATAGGACTGTTTAGTCGAGCATATCCCCAACATCAATCGAACATCAATCAAACAAAAACAAATACAAACAATGGACAAGACACAGATTATGCCGCTGGTCTCCACGGACACATGATTATGACACTGACTGGATTCCATGGACACATGATTTTGACACTGACTGGTTTCCATGGACACATGATTATGACACTGACTGGTCTCCATGGACACATGATTATGACACACATGATTATGACACTGGTCTCCACGGACACATGTTTATGACACTGATGATTATGACACTGGTCTCCATGGACACATGATTATGACACTGACTGGTCTCTACGGACACATGTTTATGACACTGATGATTATGACACTGGTCTCCATGGACACATGATTATGACACTGACTGGTATCCATGGACACTGATGATTATGACACGGACTGGTCACCATGGATACATGATTATGACACTGACTGGTCTACATGGACACATGATTATGACACTGGTCTCCATGGACACATCATGGTCACCATGGACAAATGATTATGACACTAGTCTCCATGGACACATGACACTGGTCATCATGGACACATGATTATGACACTGGTCTCTAAGGACACATGATTATGACACTGACTGGTCTCCATGGACACATGATTATGACACTGGTCTCCATGGACACATAATTATGATACTGACTGAAGTGTCACAAGGAGATTATGTTTTCGCCGGCGTCTGTCTGTGTGTGTCCGTCCGTCTGTCTCTCTGTGTACAAGATGAAATTTTCGGTGTACTTGTGTATTGGGACAACTAAGAACTGATTTGATTCTGGTGCCGATTTGTGATCCATAACACCATCAGTGACCACATTGTCTTGGCGGAGGTCTGTGCTCTCTGAGCGCTTTTCTAGTTATTCTTTTCTAGAATAAAACCATGTGTCACTTTTGTTTATGTGTTTTTAGTTAGATGAAATCAATAAAAGCAAAAAGTTCATCTATGTTTAACACTCTGACCTCAAATGTTAATGGAAGTCTACGAGGCCTTCTGCTAAAACATCATATTTATCTGAGGGAATTCAAGCAATGGCAAAGAAACCGCAACAAGACCATAAGTGCTTCTCATGACACCCATGGACATGTAATAGAATATAATATTGTTATTCTGCTTTGATTAATTTCTCATTTATTTTTGGACTATTTTTTTTTCTTATTTTGACATCTCTCGCCTTTGTTCTCATTATGCTGCTTCTATAACCATAGAACCGTAGAGAGAAAAAGGAGCCAAGACCACGAAGAACACTGGAGAAATAACAGGTTTTAATTAACTTAATTTCTTTAATTTTGCCATAACCTCACCTATTAGAGCTTGTTGAGACTTAATTACTTTTCATTTGTGAATTTATATGGAACGGAGATGCCTACACTATTATGAGAGTCTAATTGTCACCAGGTAATTAAGGAGACTAATCAGAGGAATACCTATGATAGCTTGTCTTAGGAACAAAAATAGAATCCAAACATCACGTCACATATCGATACAAGTGTAGGTTTTAAAGTCTCCATCATCAGTTTCATTATTTGATATCCTTTATAAATGATTGTCCCCCTGACCAAGAAATCCAACAACCACTGTGACAACAGCCAAACACAAATAATACCAAAAAGAGCTTACACACAGAAGGCAAAGAAATAAGACAAAAAAGATCCATCATTCATCAGTTTCTTGAAAGTTGGGTTGTGGAGGATAGGTCGATCTGTGAGACTGTAATCAACATCATGCAATTGTGGCTAAGGGACAACTAAGGGTTTGTTTATTTGTTTATTGTTACAGTAATTAATAATTAGAATTAAGCTGTTGTAGTAACTCAGTGATTTACAGAATAGACCCCCCCCACACACACACACACACATACACACTTCCATCCCTTTCTGAGTAACATGACTGCTTGTATACTGTACATACACAAATTATGATTTTAAAGGAATATACCGGAGTGAATTCAAGCATAGCCCTATTGAAAGAGCTTGCTAAATGCGCTAGTTAGCGAGTGGAACAAAATAATTTGGTACAGCATAGACCGAATGCGAACACAGAAGCGAACAGGCACTTTACACTG
>JAODXP020000006.1:10000-15000 GCA_027497455.2 Sardinella longiceps | reverse complement strand
TCAGGTATGTCTTTGTGTCACCTGGTTCATTGGGCGGTCTGGCAGTAGGTCCTCCCCAGGCGGGCTGGAGTCAAGCCCCCAGAGGCAGGGAGAAGGGAGACGGGAGACAGGCTGGGGGGCCTGGGGGGGCCCTCTAAGCAGAGAAGGGTGTTGATGGTTGACCCCTACTGGGAGAACTAAGGCAGCCCTGCCTGTTTGTTTACGCTGAAGGAAAGGAGAGGGACGTGTTCTGTCAGATAGACACCATCACAGATGCAAACAAACACACACACACACACTCAAACACAAACAGGTGTCTGTGTGTGTGTGTGTGTGTGTGTGTGTGTGTGTGTGTGTGTGTGAGAGAGAGAGAGAGAGAGAGAGAGAGAGAGAGAGTCCAGCACCTGCATCTCATGAGCCTGTAGAAAGCCCCACATCTCAGCCTTTCAGAGCAAATCCAGGATTAAACGTATTTCAGCAATTCATTTTAATTCATCTCTCTCACACACACACCTCTCTACCTCTCACAAATAAACACACATATACACTACCGTTCAAAAGTTTGGGGTCACTTAGAAATGTCCTTATTTTTTAAATAAAAGCACTGTTTTTTTCAATGAAGATAATCTTAAACTAATCAGAAATGCACTCTATACATTGTTAATGTGGTAAATGACTATTCTAGCTGCAAACGTCTGTTTTTTAATGCAATATCTACATTGGTGTATAAAGGCCCATTTCCAGCAACCATCACTCCAGTTTTCTAATGGTACATTGGGCCCTATCTTGCAGGCGGCGCACCATGCCTTCGCGACTCGCGCAAGCTGTCATTGCTATTTTGTGCGAGCGCATGGTTCGTTTTTCTGTCAAGTAATTCACGTTGTCTAACTAGCAAGTGACTTTGCGTCCTCAGAGGTGTGTCGAAGGTGTGGCTAGGCGCGAAGCGCAAAAGATGCTATTATGCAGACGCAGAAAGGGATTCGCCAGTGACTGGAAAAAACCTGGTCATTCGTCAGTCACGCATTCCTGAAATGCTATTTTATGGACGCACAACGCAATAGGTAATGCAGTCCTTGTTCCAACATAACAATGACGGCCACAACAATAATTATTACAATCGGAAAATCATTATGATGCTCAGGAAGATGTGGTTAACCACAATTTATTAGCCTGTAACAGAAAACGAGTGAGGATATAAGAAGGGGGGACGTTAAATGGAGAATCAAGTTTACTTTCGCTTTCGAATGAATATTCCGAGATATCTATCGGGACTAAATCAGCTTCCTTCGTGTCTTGTGCAGCCTGTAGACATCAATTTAATATCACCATACCCATTACGGCTCTAACTATGACTAGACCCGACGTGTGAGCTTGCTCGGTATTCAATATTTTAATTTCTTTAAATGCCCAAGGAGGAGATCAGCTGGTGTGATAGCAATTCACCAGGCACTTTGCGCTGTTCGTTCTTAAAGGCAATGAGAGATTGATCTGTCATTGGTTATGCCTGTGTTACACCCACAACACACCCATGATTAATTAGGCATCCTAAGTCCAACCTTTTTGGACTTTGCGCCGGCGCGAGGTTCATTTTCTGCGCTGTGAAAATAGCAAAAAGCCACCGACACGCCCCCAAAACCATATGCGCCATCCGCCAAACAACAGTTGACTTTGCGTCGTCAAAATAGGGCCCATTGTGTTTATTAATTGCGTTAGATGGCTAATGGATGATTAGAAAACCCTTGAAAACCCTTGTTCAATTGTGTTAGCACGGCTGAAAACAATTTTGCTGGTTAGAGAAGCTATAAAACTGACCTTCCTGTAAGCTAGTTGAGAATCTGGAGCATCATATTTGTGGGTTCGATTAAACTCCCAAAATGACCAGGAAAAGAAAACTTTCATGTGAAACTCGACAGTCTATTCTTGTTCTTAGAAATGAAGGCTATTCCATGCGAGAAATTGCCAAGAAACTGAAGATTTCCTACAACGTTGTGTACTACTCCCTTCAGAGAATAGCACAAACAGGCTCTAAACAGAGTAGAAAGAGAAGTGGGAGGCCCCGCTGCACAACTGAGGAAGAAGACAAGTACATTAGAGTCTGTAGTTTGAGAAATAGACGCCTCACAGGTCCTCAACTGGCAGCTTCATTAAATAGAACCCGCAAAACGCCAGTGTCAACATCTACGGTGAAGATGCGACTCCGGGATGGGCCTTCAGGCCAGAGTGGCAAAGAAAAAGCCATATCTGAGACTGGCCAATAAAAGGAAAAGATTAATATGGGCAAAAGAACACAGACATTGGACAGTAGAAGATAGGAAAAAAGTGTTCACAGTGGACAGACGAATCGAAGTTTGAGGTGTTTGTATCACACAGAAGAACATTTGTTAGACGCAGAACAACGGAAAAGATGCTGGAAGAGTGCCTGACGCTATCTGTCAAGCATGGTGGAGGTAACGTGATGGTCTGGGGTTGCTTTGGAGCCAAAGGTCTGCAACGCTATAATTGCTGCAAATGGAGTATTCTTTGACGAAAGCAAAGTTTGAAGGAGAAAATTATTATTTCATATAAAAATCATTATTTCTAACCTTGTCAATGTCTTGACTATATTTTCTATTCATTTTGCAACTCATTTGATAAATATAAGTGAGAGTTTTCATCGAAAACACAAAATTTCTAGGTGACTCCAAACTTTTGAACGGTAGTGTATATATACATGTATATATATATATATATATATATATATATATATATATATCCCTCATAGGGTCTTCGTTTTTTTGTTACACAGAAGATCCTTCTGGGTCTGGTGGACCCATTGCATTTAAGGCCTTTTAATTTAACATAAACAAACATTTATTTGTTAAAATCTTCTGCAAATGTTTACTTCAACTCAATTGCAAGTAAAATAAACAAAACAGGGGTCAGATATATCCTCTTTACCTTTGTAAATCACATTTATGCTTAGAAATGCCAATCATTTTTAAGGATTTTTTCATGAAAAACTAACAAAATAAGGAAATCCATCCTTAAATAGGCATACCTGAAGAAATATCATCAGATATAGAAATGAAATAAGTTTTTATAAAAGCAAACTGGATTATTTATTTGAATTTAGGTAGAAATTTAATCTGATCAGGTCATAAAACCTCTGTTTGAAAACATTAGCCCCATTGACCCCAGTTCACAATGTATGTACCTAGCAGTAGTACAACCTGTATAACAATGTATAAATGTACCAGGGTACATAATTAGGTAGATACAGTCTTACAGTGACAAGGCAAAATAAAGTGTTATCCTATTTTCATATCATACCACCATACTACACCATACCACACCTGGGGCAGAGATTTACTGTATATTGTCTAAATACGTCTTGCATTGTGGGCATGTATATTGTGTTTTTCTGCCCATCTTGGGTCCATACACTTCATAATGCACTCTGGGTGCTTACCAAAGAGCCCAGTCACTAGCTTTAACCAACTCATTCACATACAGGCCCACAGAACCTATGATTTTTACACTTAAACTCATCCCGGGTCCACTGGACCCGGAAGACCCTGTATGTAATATAAATTTACAGGGGGTGTAGGAGGGGGGTCACAAAAAAATCCTTCTGATTTATGTTCCTCACACAAAATGAGCCAAGGCCAATGAATCTTAGTTTGATAAAATAATTGCTTGTATCCTTTTTCTTAACCTGAAAACTGAAAACGGGTCCCCCAGACCCGAAGACCCTATAAGGGATATATATATATATATATATATATATATATATATATATATATATATATATATATATATATATATATATTTGTGACTATTTTGAGCTTTATTCATTCTAATGAAAATTACAATTAGCCCCACCACCAATACAACACCCCCTCCACACACACACACACACACACATGCACACACACACCACCCAATCTCCTCCCAGTCGTGCCAACCCCACAGATGCCAATGTCACCAACTGGGAGATCCTGTGGCACCACTTCAACCTGCTTTACCCACACCATGCCCGCTGGCATTAATGCCAATGAGACTGATTCAGATGTTTGGATAGAGCTGGCACACACATGACAGGCGTGTGTGTGTGTGTGTGTGTGTGTGTGGCTCACTGACTTTGACCAAGTACTGGTACATATAAATTTAAAAGGAACCAGCTTTCAATGCCAGAACTTGACACTTGTCTGTGATCCTGCATTTTGTAAACACCAAGGTAATGTTAATGGTAAATGGGCTGCATTTATTAATACTTTTCTATTCCTACTGTTTGAGCACTCAATTCACCCATTCACACACCTGTGGCGTAGGCTGCTATGTCTCACTAGGACCAATTTTGGGTTCAGTGTCTTGTTCAAGGACACTTAAATTGGGTCTGTTGGAGCGGGGCTCGGACCTGGAACCCTCCTGTTTCCGGACGGCACCTCTGCCACCGCCACCACTGCATGGTATGGACTGTTTGAAGACACTTTGATTATTAGTGTCTTGTTACTAGACTCTTATTATTTATTCTCATTCAAAGTTATTAGACTCTTGTTACTTGTTACTTCACATGGCAAATGCAGGCGTAGTTTTGGAATGAAAAAGAAAGTTCAGACAATATTTTTGTTCATATTGTTGAAATGGTCTATATAACACATAGGACTAATCAGAGGTGGCTCCACCTTTTACTTTTGTCACTAGCCTTCCATTACAGTTCAGACAGAGTATACTACTGCAAAGTGAGACAATGATGCTGAGTATGAAATACCTGAGTCTGTACCGATCCCGTTCAAGTCTAAGAGGTACCCAAACCAAGATATGATAGCTTTAGAGAACTTCTACCAGAGAAATCTTGATTTCACACAAATTCCAAACCTGAGAGGTACCAAAACCATGATATGGTGACAGCTTTGGCATACTGCTACCAGAGAGACTTGATGTCATGCATATTCTATTACCTGAGCATAAGCCTGGAGAGCCAAGTTTGTGCCTCACTGACAGCCAGGCCTCTCATTCATATACCATGGCTGCTGCTGCTT
>JAODXP020000006.1:0-5000 GCA_027497455.2 Sardinella longiceps | reverse complement strand
AGAGCCCTGTGGCTGTCAGTCATGCAGCACCAGGCAGCCCTGGAGACACTCATCACAAGTGACAGCGATGCCATGTTCACATTTACCCGACGTGGTGCCACTTTCTCTCTCTCCATACACCATACTCCCTCCCTCTCTCCCTCTCCCTCTTTCTCTCACTCTCTTGATGCCCTATGCATCCCTCTTTCTCTCCCACTTGACGCCGTATTCATCCCTCTTCCTCTGTTTCTATGTCTCAACCCCATCCCTCCTTCTCTTTTTTGCTCTCTCTCTCTCTCTCTCTCTCTCTCTCAATGGTCATCCATGTTTCTCTCCCTCCTCCCTCCTCTCCCAGTCTCATTTTTGTTTGTTCTGAGATACTCAAAAATGGCAAACCAAAGCCCAGGAGTAAATGGAATCCGAAGAGATATATGAACAACCTCCCTCCCAACACACACACACACACACACACACACACACACACACACACACATTGTTCAGGTCTCCCATCCCTAAGATGGAAGCAGGGCCTGTACTGTCGGACTGAGATAGCTTAGGTAGAGGTGGGGACAAGGATATGGACGGGGGGTTGGGATGGCGGTCGGAAGGGTCAACTCTGTCACTGCAACAAAGTGGAGCTGACAAGTGTGAAAGATTTAGTGTTGGCCGTTTAGAGTGATCATCTTTTCTTCTTTGTCAGCAGGCCGGGCAGACCGCCCCCCCCCCCCCCCCCCAACACACACACACACACAAACACACACACACACACACACAGACACACACTCACACACACACATCGCCTTTGGCTACGTCCTTCACATAACTATGAGAAGACCAATGGGTGAAAGAGGAAGGGAAACAGACTAGGGGTAGAGAGAGAGAGAGAGAGAGAGAGAGAGAGAGAGAGAGAGAGAGTGGTCTTAGTGTTACAATTTGTTATCTGTGTTGGCCATTCTGTGGTAAGACACTGCCATGGCTCCTATCTTGTGTTATCTGTGTATTTCCTTGTCTCCCCGAGATTACTCTCTGAGCTTACTCTGCTGAGGTTGTAACAGAAAAAAAAATTAATGTGATAGAGAAGCAATCCCACATAGATTTTGGTGTCTGGCCTGAAAAAGCTCATCAGTTGTGCGATAAAACGTTCCTAAAAAGCGACCATCATACATACCATAACCTTCCATGGAACTGCGACAGTATATGTAAAACATTTTTAATTCTTCAAGAACGACTCCCACAGGACACTAATTTGATTGTCACACATTACATGAATATAATCACAATTCCCAGCGCTGTCTATCAAAAAAAACTCATTTGACATTTTACTCATTTCCTTTTAATAACTTTTCTCGCCCCTTGCTTCGCTGCCAAGTGTGTGTGTTAGGAGCTTTAATTTTCCTGAAGTGCGGAAGAACGTCACAGTCTACTGCCACCGCGATACCTCCTTAATCCTGAAGGGCCAGCTCCACAGATATCCGTAAACTATGAAATTAAGTCGGAGCCTCTTGTGTCGAGTGGATTTAAATGAATGAATTACTTTTCTTTTCGACTGTTCTGCAAATGAATTACACAGAGCCTGACTAAGGCAGGGCTGGGCTGGGGTGGGGTGGGATGGGTGGGATGGGGGCTATAAAGGAGGTGAGATTAACTTTTGACTGATATTAGGAATTTGCCAATGTTGCGTTCTCGTAATGAGGCCATTAGTTGGAGAGCAATGCATCATAATCCACCCCAGAGGTGGCAGCCATATTGGATTCACAGCTAAAGGTTTATCTCCAAACTCCGGAGATGTTGCTTCCTGCATGACAACGCAAAGACTATTTGTCTCCCTTAAGCCTATTCGTTTTAGCAGCAATCGGAGATCACTACCTCCCAAACAGTGAAATAAATAAATGCAAGCAGACAGAGAAAATCTGCTTTCAGTGGATTTAGTGTTTTTTTTTTTTTTTTTTTATTATCATCAGTGTCATCTGATCTGAGTACAGGACACAAAAAAGAACATCAGATTAGAAGATATAAAAGGAATTAGATTGTCCTCTTTTCTTTCAAGTACATCCTGAAGTAGAAAGAATGTTGTTGACAAACAGAGCCATAATGCTTCACGTGTTGAGTGGAGGATGGGACTGATGGTAGCACATGATAAGGCCATAACTCAGTTAGCCTTTTGTCTTATCCTTTGATTGATTTCACTGTCTGCCATTCCCCAAAGGACTACAGGACTGTGGGAGAGGCGCAGGGTGGGTAACACTTTCATTCATAGCCCTTGAAATAGCCTGCTGGGGAAGGAGCAGGTAAGGATGGCGTACAGAAAGTGTCTAGGGATCAATTACTGTATTTTCTGTGAATCACACAAACAACATGAAAGTTACCTGCTTAATCTGTCCAACATTGGCTTTGTAGTATGCAGGAATTCATGTGGGCCCTGGTCTAAACCATGTTGTAATTCCCTATAACCTGCAGGTTAAAGGAAAATACCGGAGTGAATTCAAGCATAGCCCTGTTGAAAGAGCTTGCTAAATGTGCTAGTTAAGGAGTGGAACAAAATAATTTGGTACACCACAGACCGAACGCGAACGCAGAATCGAACAGGCACTTTACACTGAATTAATGGGACCTGACTGTTGGAAACCGAAAGTAAGATCTGAGGTTACATTGACTCAATGTAAAGTGTTTCGCGTTCGCGTTAGGTCTGTGCTATTCGAAATCCTGTCATTTCATGCAAAATCTATTGCTGTTAGAAGGCTCGTGCTGCAGGGCTATTCTTAAACTTACTCCTGTATTTTTCTTTAAGGTTATGTAATTCATTGTCAATAAATCAATGGACAGCCTTGCGGTAAGATAGGCTACGCTTTTAATTCAATTTCAGGTGTGATATTCCCATCATTTCTGATGTGTATCCAATCTCATCAGCGGTAGTCTAGAAAGAACTAAAACTACTTTGTCATTGAGTCATTCCAGAATATGCATGCAGTAAGTACTGAATAATTTACCCCTTCTTACTTTTAGTGATGCCGTTCTTACCTATAATCCTTACCCAGTGCTTCACGGGCCGTAATTTAAAGCTTTACCACAGGAGACAGGGACACACACAGAACCTCTGTCAGTGGTGGATGAGCAACTAAAACACCTAAGTCTTTTTTTTCTGTCAGGATTATGTGCACAAACATGCTCACTTAAAAAAAAAAAACTTGCACACATTAGCTAGCTAGTCCGGGAGCAAAACCAATTTTATTTTCTTTGCATTGTAGCTTCCCACGGACACAAGTGACAGTAATCAGATTTGTCCATCTTAAAATGCAGGTTAATCCCTCTGGCTTGCAGAAAGATACAAATAAAGCAATTCTCAGACAACAAAAGACAAAAGTTATGAAAACCACATAAAAGATGTATTTGAGGGGGATGGGGGCGAGAGGTAGAGATTTCCATTTCTTAAAGCTAGCTTACTCCATATGCATGTTTGACATGCATGCGCTTGTTCCATATTCAACATGAAAGCTTACCCACACCAGAGGAGTATCACGATAAACTCAGGATCAAAGTCTTCTCATGCTGGGGAATTAGCCACAAATTCACAGAAATATTGTCCTTCCCATGGAATAACATTCAACAAAAATTTTGGAACTGATAACAGAGCGTTTTTTTTACGAGTTTTATTTTTTTTCCCCCAAGATTCTTGCTGCTTATATGAGGGAAGCTGCCGGCTCGTTGGCTCCTAGCATTCACAAAGAATAAGTCAGCACTGCATCAGACTGCATGGGAAAGCAGGGGTTGAAAGAGGGCTCATTACAAACATAAGTAAATGAAATAAAACATTCTCAAAAGGAATATTTATGAGAGTGTGGTTTCTTAAGAAGTGAAGGCAGAGAGAAAGGCAGAGAGAGAGAGAGAGAGAGAGAGAGAGAGAGAGAGAGAGAGAGAGAGAGAGAGAATAGTGTTCTTAGAAGGCCTTGAATGTGGGGCCTTGTCTGATCCTGAGGTCTGAGGCCCTAATGGAACCGTAAAGGCTGTTTCCACAGAGAGGCATTGTCCTTGCAATCAGCTCCAGTCTCGTCTCAGACAGTCCAGTCCAGCCAACCTACGACTGAAAAAGTCTGTCTGTATGAAAGCTCTGTAGCTGCACCGGAAATTAACCTCGTAAAATATATATGGTATACCAATTACTCATGAAACGGAATTGAAGACTGAACACAGGTGCACATAATATAACTATTGAAAACTACAAGGAGAGAGAAATGATGGGTAAAAAATATATATGGACTGTTTAAAAGTATATTCTGTGTTTTATGAACTCAGCTGATGCAATTGCATGCAACAAACCCACTTACAAAACTTTCTGACAGGAAAATGGCACATGGAGCTGTCTGTCATTTAAAACCTTCATTCAATTTTCACTCAGTCAATTGGCAACATTTATTTAAATGCCAAGGTCTCCAATCTCTTCACCTCTCTTATGCCTTATGCACATTCACCCTGGCCTATTGTGACCCCTCCCAGCCACCATCCTATTAGGCAACTAATGCGTCTATGTTGAGCTCAACTATACCCGGGGGGTAGAGGAAATGTCTCAGTTCTCTATGACTGGCAGCTGGCCTATTGGTTGTGGTTAAGAGTCCCTGGTAAGTGTTTCTTTGATGGATCTCTCTCTCTCTCTCTCTCTCTCTCTCTCTCTCTCTCTCTCTCTCTCTCTCTCTCTCTCTCTCTCTCTCTCCAGACAGGAACCAAAAGTGTAGTGGGAGTCTAAATTTCATTGTTGGAAATGGAATAATGTGTCAGGAGTCGGCAATCTCCAGCCATCTGCTATGATAAGCTCCCTTGGAGACTCTCATTGCTAATCTGCCACCAGCGTCCCCAGTATGTGTGTATGGAGATAAAGCACCACTCTGCTTTTAAATGTGCCAGTCACCAGCTCCAACAGTGACCAAGCACTGACACAGAATAACACAGCCAGAGGGGGGTGGTGGGGTGGAAATGCCATAACAGGTTAAGTGAACAAAAAATAAAGGTTTGAAAGAAGTCTTTAATAC
>JAODXP020000005.1:1934114-1973402 GCA_027497455.2 Sardinella longiceps | reverse complement strand
CCATGCTCTGACCTCTCCCCTTCACCTGCATTCTAAATCACTCAATCAATTGACATTAACCCAATTTCCAATGCTACTGCCCCCTATAGGCCTGAAGTAGGAATGACAATTACTCTAGTCTTTGGAATGGCGCCTATAGAGGGTTATAGGCTACGAATGTGGACACACTCAGCGTACCCTAGGCTCTGTCTGTGCCTGGTCTTGTAGTGCAAACACAAAGGTCGCAAATCGGCATTGTGCACAACCGTGACACTCATGATAAAAATACTACTCGCACGATGTGAACACTGAAGAGTTCACAGACCTGTCTTGTTTTGTCGTGTCGTGGCTAATATCAGGTAATTTGAACTTGGTATTAATCTACTCTTTTAACAACAGCAATAATTTAGTCCACACCTCTCCTGGATGCCAAGGAAACTGTTGCCAATGATGAGGAGTTGGGGTAGGGTCTCAAGGCTCCAGTTCCTCCAAAGCAAGTTGTTATACAGTGCCTTCCCACAATGCATCAGGTAGAAGAGTGTAGGCTGGTGCACAGCTCGCTTACCTTCCTTAAACAGAAACATGCCACAAGAATATTGATATAACATTTTTAATATAACACATAACTATTGAACTAACAAACAAACAAACAAACAACAACAACAACAAAAAGAGACAAATACATGTACAGTACTAAAAAATGAATTTGAGTGACATTTACAACTTGTTGATGAGTGTGATTGTGAGCATTGATTTACCTCATTTTCTGTAAGGACAACAAACCCAAGTGCTCTGAGTGTCTCACACTCTGTCTGTGAGAACACAGGGTCATACACACTGTAACGCTCCGCTGGAATCTACACAGAGACAGGTTATCAACAGGATATTTCACACATCTGTATGATCACAGTTATTTTTTTCTTCTTCTAGGCATAAGTTTACCTCACTCACGTCAGATGTAGCGCTATGCGCGTTCATCTGATATTCAGCGATAGACGAGATATTTCAGGAGCCAGAAATCCTTGAATCTAACTGGGCAAGCGGCTTGTCCATCAATGTAATTGACGTACACTGCAGCCAACCACATCGAAACCAACCGATGACGCTGGTTACGTTTGTTGGATTGGTTGGATTCAAAACAGTTGCTTATTCGCTACGTCACACCCTCTACAGCAGCTAGTGTCCCTGATTGGTCCGGTTAGAGAATAATGGCTTGAAATCTCTCTGATGGGCTTCAACATCAGATCGTTGCGCGGAAGTGCCTTACGAAAGTTACGTAGCGCATGATCTGACGTGAGTGAGGTAAGGCATAAGTGCCCATCTTAAGATTTTCACAACTTATGTTATTGCAATTGTTGTTATTCATTGTTGAAAGCTTATGTCATTTTGGAGGCATCCTCACTTTGCAGCATTGACTCAATTAATGCCTGTCCATTACCTGTTGTGCAATTACGTGGCCTAATAAATTCAATAGAAAAGCTTACATGTATAAAACTTAATTTTTCAATAGTGCGACTAAAAAACGGAGGTCGCACCGGTGCTTTTGGGGAAAAATGAAACTCCGAAAGTCTATTTGGGCTCTGTCTGGGCGCAACATCGTGGTCTAAACAAATCAGAATTAAAGAAAGGCGGAACCTTCATCTGGTTGGGCCGCAGAGCGGTGGCCGTAGTTCAGTGTTTGTGTGTGCGTGTGTGTGCACGCGTGCATGTCAGTGCGTGTCTTACCTACCAGGTAGCTAGCTAGCTACTAAACTAGATGAGAGAAGCCAGTGTGTTGTGATACGATAATATGACTAGGGCAAAAAATGTGATGCACTGCATCTACTGTAAAGAGTGCGGAAAGTCAATGGCTGGTAATAGTTCATTTGCCAGTGCCATATTTCCCATTATTGATGATTACCGAGTACAGACCCCTCCCGTCCGGCTGGCAGAGGTGCGGGGAAATAGGTCCGGGGAAAACAGAACACCCAGCCAGTTGCAGCTGAGTTGCAGTTAGCCTGTAATTTATTTCTTATAGAGTAGCCACTGTCCCGTTTTTTCTCACTCTCTCTCTCGACAATAACATTTTTAATTGACTATTTTCTCCTCGCAAATCCATTTAGCGAATTTTACCGCATTTTGCCGAATTTTACCGCAACAATGGCCTTTCAACCTCTTTGTCGGTTTATCAAACGCAGGTCTTATATTTAATTTCAGCATTATCTTTTTCAAACAATTAAAGTGTCTACGCTATGTTCAGTAGATAGGTAGGATCTAAGTTTTCTTTCTCTCACCCCAACGAATCTAAGACAGGCGAGTAGACCTTTTCCTTAAAAAAAAGGTCTTAAAACAGCATTAAAAAAAAAAAAAAAAAAAAAAACATTTGATCTATTCAATTATTATTCTGTTCATATTATAGGCTACCAAAAATGGTAGGTATATGATTTCTGCCCAATGGCAGCAGTAGATACATTATTGCAATAATCTCTCTTTTTGGGTTATTTCCCTTTTGTGGAACAGGCATAGAGATGAGTGCAGACAGGTGGGGCCCTCATTTAAAGTGGTTACTGTAAAAGGTCTACCACTTCCTACAACTCTTGACAGACATTATTGTAATAATAATAATAATAATAATAACATCAACAACAACAACCATTTTAAAACCTTGTAAACTGCGATGAAAAGTGTTCGGAAATTTGGGTGCACCTAACTTTTGTCCTGGTGCACACAAGAAAAAAGTTGGGCGCACCAGTGCAACCAGTGCAAAAAGTTAGTCTAGAGCCCTGAAAAAAAAAAATCAAAAAAAAAAAAAATCAGAGGGTTGTGCATAACATTACCAAGATATTCATTGTGTAAAGGGTATGGCAGACAAAGTATCGCAAATCTATTTTGAATTGATACGACCTACCTTAAAAGTATCTAACAGAAGTAACAGCAGGGCCAGCTGATACCGTGCAGAAACACATGTGGAGAAACTGCCAAGACCATAACACACACAGTCTTGCAGGCTGACACTCTGGGCACTGGTCTGGTTCCTGAAAGACCCACTGTTAGAGAATCTGTCCATTAGCAGATCTGAAAATGGTGAGAATTATATTACAAAAAGAGTATTGGATATCATTGTTAGATTGCAGGCCTACCAGACAGCTGGACATAAATAGATAAAGTGGCCTACACAAACAAGCAAACAAATGACAACACCAACCTTTCCATTCTAACCAGAAGTCTTCCCCTCTCAATTCATTCCTGCAGAAAGTGATACAGACGGTGGTTTACACGTTAGCAAATCCGTGACGTGAATTTAAAAACTACAGTAGTGCTAACTTGATAATAATCAAAATGTTTTATAGACATTCAAAGTTAGCAAAACTACACCAGCTCTACTAGATGCATACATGGCTTGCATGATACGCCGCTGATCTCGATGACTGTCTCCATCCTCGTGGACTGGAGCATCAACATCAACCACAGTCGATACTTTCTTCTTTTTACTGGAGGCACGTTTTCGCCGACCAGCCACCTTCCATTCGCCATCACTTGCCATCATTCACGTAGGCTAACGTTAGTGTAACGTTACCATTTAACGTTACAGTATAGACAAATAGGGGCCGATGAGAGAGCGCGATATTGCTTCCAAGCCTACACACATTAGACTATAGTAGCATTCTAGCTGGCGATGTCATACTGTGCAAATTGCTTGTGTGTTCAGTCTAGTTCTATGGTTCTTTTCATATTTCAGTCGTCTCACGGCGGCAACTTCACGTGTTTACAAAATCTAGGGGAAGCATGTTTCCTGCAGCAGACTGTCGGCAGAGTAAAAGCCCTCTAGCTTGTTTTCAAAATAAAAGTTGGTCATTGGTTGGATAATTTCCTGGTGAATGTCGGTTCGACTAGAAGAACCGAGGACAGTAAAAGCGTGTTGTTTTTGTCAATGTCGATTATCTTTAAATTGCATGTCAGATTGCATCCACTCCTACAGCAAGAATCTCTGGCTGCGCACCGCTGCCAATGAAAGTGAAACTGAAAGCATCGCTGTAGGCCAACGCTAGAAAGACTGGTTGGTCAGAGGAC
The DNA here is from genome assembly GCA_027497455.2 of Sardinella longiceps. Lineage (NCBI taxonomy): Eukaryota > Metazoa > Chordata > Actinopteri > Clupeiformes > Clupeidae > Sardinella > Sardinella longiceps. Next base: position 1,969,373 of record JAODXP020000005.1, on the reverse strand, counting down.
TTCTTTGCAAACGCTACCCTGCAGAGCAATCAGAGCCCTCTGGTGGAATGAAATAAGCGCGCAGAGGAGCATGGGAACTCCCAGGAACTCCCAGGCTAACTCTTGACCGTAGTACCATCTTCACGTGTCGATACGATGGAAGATGACCACAGAGACCATGGCCCTTTTTCAGCTGCCACCGAGAGGACGGTATGTAACGTTAGGCTATCTCAGATGTAGGCTGTAACGTTAGGCTACCAGATGTAACGATAACGTTGATGGCTAGTTCTATATGTAAACTTGACCAAAGTTAGGCTACGTTACCTCTGTCCCAGCAATTCATCATAACTCGTCCCCAGTAGTTTTAGTTTTAGCCAGAGATGTATAGTAACTAAGTAGAACTACTTAAGTAGCCTACTTAAGTACTAAAATGCAGTATCTGTACTTTACTGGAGTATTCTTTTTTTCTCCTACTTCCACTTTTACTTCACTACATTTTTTGGATGAATTTAATACTTCTACTCCATTACATTTTTGATGTGCTGATTAGTTACTCGTTACTTTTATACATTTTTTTACAAATCATACCACATCCAATGATAGTCTATCAATGCCAGACCAGACCATCACCAGGTTTTCATTGTTATTATTGGGCGATTCAAGCGGTATAAGAGACCTCAAGCTCCCCTTCGACCTTTCGCAGTACTGAATGAATGCAGTGAATTGGGAACGATTAGCAAGGGTCAGTCTACTGCTCCATTTCGAGATGGAAGAAAAACACCAAGTTCTTCAACTTCAAATGATTGTAGTGACAGGAATGGTGGTGACCATACCTGGCCCTACTTAGAGTCCATGGCCAAACAGACTATTTCAGCCAAATAAATGTAAAACAGTAATATTCAAACTTTTGACCGCTTTCTTTAATATACACAGTACTTCTACTTTTACTTTCAGTACTTGAGTAGCAATTTTTTAAATACTTTCACTTGAAATACTTAAGTACAAAACATTTTGAATATTTTAATACTTCCACTTAAGTATGGTGTTTAAAGAACACTTTTACTTCCACTTAAGTCATTTTTTTGATATGATACTTTTACTTCCACTCCACTCCTCTTCTCCAGTACTTTATACAACTCTGGTTTTAGCCTAAACTATTCGTTCTTGATCGAAAGTAATGCTTTCCTTATAATAATCTGGGAAATAAAGTCGATAAAATGTATTTGTTAATTGTAGAGACACTTCATGGAGAGTCAGAGTAAAATACAGCACAGAATTCATCAGAAAGAGATGAAGGTGCAAGAATTGAAGACAGCTGTGGACATTCTCAAGGTGAGTAGTATGGTGCATTCGAGAAGCTGGAGATGGGACATGCCATGAAGCCTACGAGGTCCAACCTCAAAGCGTTCCAGGCAGACAAAGTGGCTAACGATTGTAATCCACTATCAGCAATGTGTGCGTCATCATTTTGTTTACAATTTCATGCCTACCCTAAACTTCACGGACAGATAATACAGCAACATACGATTGTCCTTGTAGAACATATTACATTATATTACACTATTTAGTACAACTAAATGCCGATAAATACAGTCTGGTCTTTCAGTTTATGTAAGAAGTTTCTGTCTGTGACGCCGCCATTGTTATGTGATGTCATTCTACTCTATCACGTGAAGTCGGGGTACATCAAAGTGCTCCCACTTCACAACTAGAATCTCCACTTCAAGTGGCGTTCAGTGCACTTTTCGTAGTAGGAGGTCTGAAATCTCCCACCTCCCAGCTCCCTGGAATGCACCAGTAGGCCAAATGAGTAGATGCCAGCTTGCAAGCTACAGCAACCCAAATTTATAAGCCCAAATCCATTGCCAGACAGTAGTAGAAAAAAACAATAAATAGCCCACGGTTTAACGGAAAAACATCCCTGCAATAAAAAAAGTGAATGACGTTTTTATGTAGCCTAGGCCTATCATGTCAGAGCTACATTATGTTTTTTCTAATAGTAGTGGTAATTTTGTCAATTAATTGCTTTATTATTATGATTTTGTTTGCATTAGTAATTTATATTTTTGTTTCTTTTGTTTGTAATTTGTTTAGTCATTTTCTTTGCTTTACAGGTTTAGTTTTTATTGGTTTGATTTATTCACTGTATTTTTGTTTCAGACACCTGGGGGTAGTAGTGCACACAGGTAAGGGTGGATATACAGTAGATAAAGAAGTAGGAGGTCACCTGTGTGCACCTGGGTAGTGGGCACGTTTTTTTGTTTTTGTTTGTTTGTTTGTTTTTTTTACCAGTGTGAGAGATGCAGTGGAATTGTTTGCTCGCTTGGAAACAATAAACTACCCTAAAATAGAGAATCTGCCTGGAAGTTCTGTTTATCTTGCCTGCGTACATTACCCATGGTGCTAGAAGTTGCGGTTGCTTTGGTTGATTTAACTTCAATTAATGTAATTTCGTCAAGGTACACTTGACATCAACTTGACAACACATCAAATAAACCTCAACACTTTGTGTCCTACCTGACAGGGGTCTGCTCAGACAGCAGTGGAGGACTGTGAGAGGATCTTCATTGAAATGATCCACTCCATTGAGAGAAGACGGTTGGAGGTGAAACAGCTGATCAGAGCTCAGGAGAAGGCTGAGGTGAGTCGGGCTGAAAGACTCTTGAAGCAACTGGACCAGGAGATTGCTGAGATGAAGATGAGAGTTGCTGCAATGGAACAACTTTCATATGTGGATTACACCCAATGCCACAAGGTATCTATTTGCACTCGTTTTGCACACTGGTCTGTTGTTACCATTACTTTAATGATAAATTAAGAGTGAAATCCTTGTACAGTAAATATTACTCTTTGTGCATGTTGAGTAGAGAACAGTTTCTTGAAATAAATTTATAACACATTATCTCTTGTTAAGGCCTCCCAGTCAGTTTGTGACCAACTTCAACCTAAAGACCTATCCTGCATCACTATCAACCCGGGCTTCTCAGAGAAATCTGCTTATATATTAAAAGAGAAACTGGAGGATTTCTGCAAAATGGAAGTCGTGAAGATATCTGGAGGTTGGCCATGTTACTCCATTGCATTAGCTTTCCTTACATCCTAATCATATTAATAAAACATGTATAGGTGCTTCATTGTGTGATCTATGAAAAAAGCCAATAATAATACAAAATAATTAATTATTATAATCTATAATTCATATAGCACCTTTATAAGTACCCAAGGTCGCTTTAAGTGAGTGTAGATATGCATGCCATAGGTGAAACAGTGGTTCTTTTTTTCAGGTGTTTCATAGTGTGTAATCTTGATGGTATCAGTCTGAGGGTTCAAGGCCTATAGGATTAGGCAGGACATTTTTTATTCAGGCCAAACAGGTCTGCTCTGCATTGTGCCTATCAAGCAAAGGTTGCTATTCTAACATTACTGATGTATGGCTTTTTTCTTGTTGCTTAATTGCAGCGGTCACAAATTTGAGTTGCCCTTCAGTGTCTGGTGACCAGGCTCTCTTACCAGAACCAGTGACCAAAGAAGAGTTTTTAGTGTGTAAGTGGGTCACACAAACACACACACACACACACACACACACACACACACACACACACACACCCCTATACAGAATGCACTCTTCAAGCAAGTGATCTAATTTTTTGCTGTTTTCTTTGACAGATTTAACTCGTTTCACACTGGATCCAAACACAGCATATAGAGACTTCCATTTGTCTGAGGAGAACAGGAGGGTGGAGTGGGGCACGAAGCGCCAATCATATCCTGACCAACCAGAGAGATTTGATTGGCCTCAGGTGCTGAGTACAGAGGGTGTGTCTGGACGCTGCTACTGGGAGGTTGAGTGGGGAGGGGAGAATGCACTCGATATAGCAGTCTCTTATAAAAGCATCAGCAGGAGAGGAGGTCAAGAGTGTGTGTTTGGAGCTAATGATCAATCTTGGAGTCTCAAATTGTTTGGTACCAGCTCGTCTTTCAGACACAATGACAAAGAGACTAAACTCCCTCTAGTGGCCAGCTCCAGAATAGGAGTGTATGTGGATCACAGGGCAGGAACTCTGGCCTTCTACAGCATCTCTGACATAATGACCCTCCTGCACAGAGTCCAGACAACATTCACTCAACCACTCTACCCTGGATTTTTTGTTGGCTTCAGATCATCAGCAAAGATATTGTGATCAAGAATTTAGAACACATTCATCCTCAATCCTTTGTTTGTAGGCCGTTTTAGGCCACATGTTACACGGTGAGATGCTAGGTGATGTCAAAGGATTTAATTAATATGAAAAACATACTAATTAAACATACATAATAAAAACACTACCGTCAGACTGAGAGAACAGCCGGGCTGGATGAACTGAAGAATTGTTGTTGTTTAGCTCTAGGAGGGGGGTGGGGTGGGAAAGAATTAGATTGGCCAAATGTATGTTCGTCTTAAGTGGAAGTCCACAAAGAATGAAGTCATGTCCAAGCTTAATATCTGGACATTTTTGGCATTAACTTATGAGGTGATTTGGTAAAGACCACACTTGGAAATTATGGAAATGTTTTATTCTCTGTGACCAAGAAACTTTAGTTTCTGTATGCCATATCTTCCTTTTTACTCTATATTTTTTTTGAGCGTTTGCAACTTGATTAAGCAGTACAGTGACTAGAAACTGAAGACAAATTCAGACTTCACAGTCTACTGAGGCAGTGAGGTGAATGTGCCATGGCTTTGTTTTTCTTATTGTATATGACATACTGTATATTTATCTATTGCACTTCTGTACTTTGCTGAAATAGAGACCAGCAGTAATTTCACTGCAGTTTTTACACAAGTAATCATATAGATAGAAATCCCTAGATTGCTTTAAAATTATCAGGCAGATTGATTTTTCTGCCAACAATTGTGCTGTCCACATATGAATTTATTTTATGCATATTTTCATTAAAGTCTGCAGGGTTTTGACAGTATTTTATTTTATTTTATTTTATTTTTTGTATTGGTTTTACAGGATGTGTAAGCTCACACAATGCTACTGGTGTGTTGTACTGTCCCTCAGTGTCGACTCTCTGGTTTGATTTTGAAGTTGCAAGATACAACTTCAAGAGAGAGGGTGGGAGAGAGCAGTTACCAAAGACATGGAAAACCATTCCCAATGCATTGCTGGCCTTGTTCACCAGTATACATATTTAAAAGAATTGTCTTTAATTTGTTCTCACTGTGAATTTTTAACAACCCTAAAGATATTTGTCAGAATAAATCAAAATTGAGATGTTGATGATATGGTCCAGGCTCTTTCAACATATTTCATCAAGAATAAATTCTGTACTTCAAATTGAGGCCGATGTGTTTTCAAAAAATAGGCTTTGGTCATGTTGCTGTTATTCTGTACAGATTGCAACATTTACTTGTGTTATTTATAGGCTAGAAAATATGATTTCTAAAAATAATCTGAATAGCAAGAATAACAGTTTACCAGAATAACCCCATATATGTCTTTTTACAAAATGTTAGTATGCCAATCAATCCTACTGACATAAGAGCATTTGTAGGCTACTTGACTAGTGCAGGATTAGAACCTTGCAGATGGTAGTTTCGCTACATGAATCTTGCCAAAACATTACCACTAGATGGCCCCATTATAGCCTTCCAGGCTATGTGGCTCCAGATTACTCCAATAAGACCATGCCCTGCCCCATTCATTCATAACAAGGAAGTCGGTCTGAAGTTATGTTGGAATCTTCTACCTGGCCCAGAGAATCTCGTGTGCCTCAAGTTTAACCCCGACGCATGTGGAGTGTCTGTGCGTAAAAAGAATGGCAGAAGCGATTTCTAGTGAGAAGGATCTTTTTATATGTTCCGTTTGTTTGGATTTCTTAAACGTCCCAGTGACTCTGAACTGTGGGCATAATTACTGTATGGGTTGCATTAACCGGTTTTGGGATCAGGAAGATCTAACTGGAATTTACAGCTGTCCCCAGTGCCGACAGACTTTTAATCCCAGGCCAGTTTTGAAAAAAAATACTGTTTTTGCTGAACTCGTGGCTCAATTCAGGAAGAAAACCGCAGCCCTTTCTTCAATTCCCCTGGCGGTGGTTGATGGTGATGTGTCAGGGGAACAACAGGGGCATGGCACTGTTTTGGCATCGGCAGTAGAGAGAGCGGAGAAGGAGGTAAGTAAACCTAGTTGAGGGGCTATTCTGTTCAGCATGCTACAATGAAACAATAGCCTTTCCCGTATTTGTTTAGCCTACGCTAGGCCACGCCAGAAAAGAGGGTAGACTACCGAGTAGGGTAAAAGAAAACATGCACTTGGTACTGTAGCCTAGGTTAGCCTACAAATAAATCAAACATTGGAATTTGCATAATGGGGACCAAACACTGTTCAAAGGTCAATGAAGTGATGACACTTCGGCCTAGTTGCGATAGCCTGTTTAAAATAATTTATTTGATTGTACAGAATTCTGCACTTGTTCCTTTACATAGCCTACCAACTACACCTGTTCAGTATCTCCAGGGGTCAAAACATGATATGAGTCCATAAAGTATTGACTAAATTGATTGATTAAATGCCTGACAGTCATTGGTATTTTTACAGAAGCAGTTGGTGGAGGCCAAGAGGCAATTCCAGCAGAGACTCCAAGAGCGAGAGAAGATGTTGCAGGAAATGAGACAGGTTGTGGAGACTCTCAAGGTGAGAACCATGGCTGAGTTAAAGATGCACAATACACGGTATAGCAAAGTGATTAATTCAACAGAAATAGGCTTGGCACTTTCTTACTTACACAGGTGTAGCTCAGAGGGCATTATTTGTTTGGTGTTTTCATCCAACTGTGAATACTGTATTTTAAATGCATACTGTATTATATATTTTTTTTTTTTCACTCATCGAACTGGAGTTGATTACTGGGCTGTTGTAAAAGTGTTACACAACCTTGCATCAAAATACCTAGTTTAATCACAGGCGTTTTCAAAATGATATAACGTTACAAAACGTACAGTATAGACCGCCCATAGGTACTGTATGAATAGGAACTGTGGCAAAACGTTACAACAACTAAATTTGGCACTGGAAACCTGCAAATGTTAGCAAAACAGTTCACCAATGAAGCTGCCTAGTTGATGAAGATGCCTAGTTGATTAATTCACTGGGACGTTTTCACTCTGCAAAATGCTTCCATCATGCTTCCGATGTTCACACACTTAAATAAAAAATAAAATTTAAATTAAAAAAAAATCACCAGGTGATCAGGTGTACCCATTTTATGCAGTAGACATCCTGTGCAATTAATTTTTTTTTTTTGGTAAGATCAATCCTTTTTTAATCAAAATAGGTTTTGTGGGGGGAAGATGGTGTCAATTTTATGCAGCCTCTTTTTTTTTGTTGTTGTCAGATTTCAGATGTCCATAATGCGTCAAATAGGCCTAAATCATCCAGGCAGCTCAGATTTTACATGCTGCTATATGGACAAATCAAAACTCTTCGTCCAGATGACCGTGTTTGGTCAACAGTCCTTCAAAGTTGATCTGAATTTTATCGAACCATTTTGGTGTTTAGGCCTTCAAAAGACATATAGCTGACTCCCTGAGAAGCCATTTCATGAATCTGCCATTGATATGGGGATCTGTGTGGTGACAGATATTATACTGGTCATGACTCATGGGTGACAATATTGTATTATTTCAGCCATACTTTCTTTAACAAAAAAGCCAGATTCACCGCGCTCTCCCCTCTGTTTGTGTGTCCGGGTGCCAGAGAATGTCCTTGCATAAGCAAATGGATCATCCATTTGCTTATGAAAAGCCATACTTTCTTCAAATACAATACATGATATGCTTGTGTGTCCTATCAGAGCTCTGCTCAGATTGCAGTGGAGGAGAGTGAGAGGATCTTTGCCGAGATGATCCGCTCCATTGAGGAAAAGCGCTCTGAGGTGATGGAGATGATCAGAGCTCAGGAGAAGGCTGAGGTGAATCGTGCTGAAGGACTCCTGAAGCAACTGGAGCAGGAGATTGCTGAGTTGAAGAGGAGAGATGCTGAAATTGAACAGCTCATGTTTTTAAAGGACCCTGAATATTTCCTCAAGGTAATAAATGTTGTACTCTAGATCATAGTGTATGTAGTCAAAAAATATGCAAATATCCATCTTTTACTATAGCCTCTGGTTTACCAGACTCTTTCGCATTGTTTCACTTTGCAAACAGTCTGGACATTCGACAGACATATGCATGATTCCTAGTGGTGTATACCATACATGACACTAAGACTTGCAGGTTAGATGGGTAGAAATAAGAAAGTGTTGGCTTGCAGTAATATTGGATGAGAGAGAGTTGTTGATGGAACTGGTCAGTAGGTGGGGGGAAAAATAGTCAGTCCTAGCGCCCCAAAGACACACTGGTGCTTGAGAGGCAGCCCTGTGGATGAGATGTTAATCTGAGGTCCTGATTTACTGTGGCCCTTAAAGATCCTGTGCCACTTCTCACAAGAGTATAGGGGTTTCTGTGGTGTGTGGCTTTCCTTCGTCCCAACTTGGCTCATTCTATCTTAATTTCCTAACCATCCCCCACTGGCTCATTCATATTAGCCTGACATAGCCCTCCCATAATACGAATGTTCATCCATATCCGTGGTCTGGGGACGGTCTTCTGGGGCGGGTTTACATCAGTAGAGAGACTACCGGCCAAAAAGGGAAGCTAATTAGATGAGCTGTCCAATTGTTTCAAACCAGAAGTGAATGCCCCCCCCCCCCCCCCCCGCGCCCTATAATCGCGTCAGGTTAGAGCCTCCAGACCATGAATACAGATGAACAGCAGTATTATGGTCGGGCTATGTCAGGCTACATTCATATATTCCTGTACTCTTTACCTCAAGTTGGCATGTGGTGAGTATACAGTAGGTATATTAATGTCTGCCATGCAACACATTTTTGTGGTGATTAGTCCTCCCTCCACTGTAAAGTTCTATGGGGACCTTGAAAATGGCTAACAATCATCTCTCTCTCTCTGTCTGTCTCTCGTTCTCTTATTTGTAGAATTTCCAGTCAGTAATTTCTCCACCTCAGTCTATGGACTTCTCCAATGTGCTCATCAACCAAACCCCCTTTTTTGAAGCTGTGGTGGGATCTGTCTACACACTGAAGGATGAGTTGCAGACAGTAGGTTGGTCACGCTCTCGCCTTGGATTTACACTACTTATGTGGGGCATTACAAACAGTGTTTCCTATACAGACATGATTGCCTAGGAGTATAGTATGTGAGTGTGGTAATGGATTATGGTTTGAATGTGTGTGTGTGTGTGTGTGTGTCTGTGTGTGTGTGTGTCTATCTGTCTGTCTCTCTGTGTGTGTCTGTCTGTCAATGATGTGTGTGTGTGTATGTCTGTCTGTCTGTCTGTCTGCCTGTCTGTCAATGATGTGTGTGTGTGTGTGTGTGTTTTTTTCCATAGAATTAATGAGTTTGAATGAAGAAAATTCCTATGGCAGCTCTCCAATATTAATGTGTAAATGCTTCATTCTGCCCTATATATAGGAGGACTTTCAGATTGAACAACTGGATACTTTTCATAGTCTCTGTTGATTTACTGGCTAATCCTGGCTGATATTAGCCTGACATAGCCCGATCATAATACTGCTGTGAATCCGTCATGGTTGGATGGTTCTTTAACCTGACGTGATTATAGGGCGGGGGGAGGGCATTCAGTTCTGGTTTGAAATGATTGGACAGCTAATCGTCTAATCAGCTTCGATTATTGGCCGGTAGTCTCTCTACCGATGTAAACCCGCCCATGAAGACCGTCCCCAGACCATGGATACGGATGAACATTCGTATTATGGGCGGGCTATGTCAGGCTAGGCTGATACAGTGCATGTTTGTCTGGTTTCCGTTGCAGTGTCCCGTGCCCATGTCGAGGTTGCCCAGGTCCAGATTTCTACTGAGCCTGTTACCAGAGAGGATTTTTTAAAGTGTTAGTTGGTCTCTTTCTCTCTCTCTCTCTCTCTCTCTCTCTCCCTCTCTCTCGTCTACCACTTTGAATATCATTCAAATACACACACACACTCGCGCATGTAATTTGTACTCTTATTAACCTGCGCAAGATTCATGAAAGAAGACCCTTCTCTCTCACTCTCTCAAAATCACTCCCATTGCACAGACATGCAATGCATGAACATGTATGTTCACACATCAAACCGCAGCATACGCCACTTACAAAATCTAAATCTACATATGTTCTGTCTTCTTAGATTCCTGTGACTTTAAACTGGATCCAGACACAGCACACAGAAACCTCCTTCTCTCTGAGGGAGATAAGAGGGTGGAATATGGGTCTAAGGTCTCCAATACACACCAATCACCATATCACCAATCTCGTCATCGTCCAGAGAGATTTGAAGTGTATTATCAAGTGCTGTGTAAAGAGGGTGTGTCTGGACGCTGTTACTGGGAGGTGGAGCGGAGTGGGGTGGTTGATGTGGCAGTGTCGTACAAAAGCTTCAACAGGTGTGCGTTTGGATGGAACGATCAGTCCTGGAGTCTTGTACTGTCCACTTCGAGCTCCTCTTTGTGGCATAACAGCAAAGAGATTAAACTCCCTGCGGGTAGCTCCAGAATAGGAGTATATGTGGATCACGAGGCAGGAACTCTGGCCTTCTACAGCATCTCTGATACAATGACCCTCCTGCACAGAGTCCAGACTACTTTTACTGATGCGCTCTACCCTGGCTTTTGTGTAGGTCCTAGTTCATCAGTGAAGCTGTTATGAATGGGGAAGATACAGGATCCAGATCCCATTCAAACAACCTTATCACTGTGGGGTTGGAGGTTGGTTTACTGTATCGCTTCAAAACAGTTTGACCACTAGTATAGCTGTACGCACAGGGTTTACATTTTAACATATCATATGTTGTCAAGTACTGTTTAGAGCTTGGTTCCAAAATGCTATAAATCCCATTCTGATAATATTCAAAAGTTATGTTTTTTAATTGTGTATGTCTGTAATTATAGACCAATCTTGAAACCAAAAGGGGTTCACTGGTGTTTTTTGCCCCAAACAGCACCTTCCAGGCAGCACTGCTTAAAATGCACTACCTTAACCCTAACCCTAACCTTAGATTTAGGGGGGTGAGGAGGTGCTTTGAAGGCAGCACTGCCCGGAAGGCTCCGTTGATGGGGGAAAAAAGACCAAAGATTTTCATTCATTCATTCATCTATTTATTTATTAATTTTTTCTAGATTTCTGAGAATTAATTTAAAAGGCTTTCATAGCATTTTGGGACCTAACTTTTATTTTAGTATTGTTTGACAACAAAATGTAATGTTGAAGGGTGCTGCAGTGGTGTAGCCTATTGGTGAGAATGATGGTTAAAAAAGGGGGTAGGTATCAGAGAGTGCAGAACTCTGTCAAGGCAATATGGTCACAGAGGCCCCATAGTTCTGCCATTTACAGATGGTCGAGATAACTGTCAGTGGTGAGGAATCCTTTAGAAAATTATTGAATCGAGGTCATGATCCAGAGCACCACCAAAATGTAATGGGTTTTTCCTTGGGCAGACACCTTGTGAAATTTTCATGCAAATCCTAAAAACATTTCATGCAAAAACAAACGGAGAGACAAATAAATTCTGGCGAAACAATAACTTGATAACAGTTCACCAGTTATTCAATAGTAAGGTGTTTGAACAATCCAACACCCAACACTTTTGAACAGTCCAACACCTAAACTTGTTTGTGCTTTACGGGCATTTCACATTTTACAGTATATTAAAGGAATAGTCCATCTCTTTATTAGAGTTGGTTATTCACCTCCTTACTCCGAGTTACATATGTGGGTAAAAAGCATTTTGTTGTCAGTGCTTGTGTTTTCCTAGTATGACATCACCAATTTTCCCCATTTTTTAGCTTTAGCTTAGCATAGGCGCTGGAATGCAAAGTTGCCAGATAGCAACTCTTTGGCAACTTTACTTTCCAGTGCCTATGCTAAGCTAAAGGTAAAATTGGGGTTGCCAGAATAGGACAACGCTTGCACTGAGACCAAAATGCTCTTACCCACATATGTAACTCCAGGTAAGGGGGTGAATAGCCAATTTTCATAAAGAGGTGAACTATTCCTTTAACTCATGTCTCCAGTGAGTTTGTCATGAAATACCTGTACTGTAAATACATTTTCTTTGGTTTGATATATAATAAAGCAAGTGAATATTTTAACCTGTAGCCTATTGTTATAAGTGAATGGATTATTCTGTGTATTTCCAATACAATAGGCCTATCCAAAGTAGTCTATGTGTGTAATATTTATTATTTTGAAATGACAGCATGACAAAAAAATTTAATTAAATTAAAAAAAAAAAATCCCATGATAAAACATCAATCACGTTACTCTGGACACTATTACAGTTGTAGGCCTACATTTCTGCACAAAACATAAATAATTAGTCATGATCTGATCCAAATGCTGACCAAGAAGCGTAGCCTATGCTTCGAGATTAGCATACTCTGGCTTTGCTTCTCTTCATACTCAATCTGTATTTTTATGCAGATGTTGTTTACACTGCCTGCGATTCTGCTGAAGCAACCTAGGTTACAATATCCTCCTTTACTAATGCCCCATCATGCCCAAGCCCAGCTTCAAAACCGTAGCGTAGCCTACGTTTACAGAGCCACAGCCACCACTTAACATGGCCCCTCCCTGGTTGTCTCGCCTGAAGACAAGGACGTTTCTGAAGTTGCGCGGTAGACTACATGCAAGATTGGTCCTCCTACAGCAGGAAAAAGTTTAACCCAGGACCCTCGTGAACTATCGCTGCATGAAGAATGGCTGGTGTGATTTCAAGTAAACAGGACCTTTGTATATGTTCAATTTGTTTGGATTTCTTAAACATTCCAGTAACTCTGAATTGTGGACATAATTACTGTATGGGCTGCATTAACCGCTTTTGGGACCAGGAAGATCAGACGAGGGTTTACAGCTGTCCCCAGTGCCGACAGACTTTCGCTCCAAGGCCAGTTTTGAACAAAAATGCTGTTTTTGCGGAACTCGTCGATCAGATTAGGAAGAATAAATTTGAAGCTCCAGTTCAATCTCTTTCCGGACCTGGAGAATTGGGGTGTTCGAGTTGCGTTGGGAGAAAAGTTAAAGCTGTCAAGTCCTGCCTGATGTGTCTTGGGTCGTACTGCGAGACTCATCTCCAGCGCCATGATGAAGTTTTCATAGGGAAAAAACACACTGTGGTTGATGTGACAGCTCAACTGCAGCATATCTGCAATCGACACCAGAAGCGCTCAGACATATTTTGCTATACGGATCAGACTCTCGTCTGCTCCTGTTGTCTGGCAGAAGAACACAAGGGCCATGACACCGTCTCGGCTGCGGCAGAGAGAGCAGAGAAACAGGTCAGGTGGGGAGGTGAGAGGTGGGATGCTTCGGGGCTGGGTAGGGATTCAGAAGAAGCATTCTCTTCGCTGCCTTAGGCCTGATTTCAGTTTTGCCCTCTCTTTTCTAGACATAGCATGTATTAAAAAAACTTAAAAAAAAAAATAATAAAAAAAAACAACTGATGAATTAATTATAAATTGAGATGCCCCCTCTGATATTTGGCGTACTCTATAGTGCCTCTATGTCTAGAACTGGCCCTGACACTCTTCAGGTTACACAGTGTTAAAACAGCTAAGTAAGTAAAAGTATTCTGTTGCGAAATCAAAAGATATAGGCCTAGTGCAAAGAATGAAAAGCCTGTTTTACCTATTTATGTAAGTAAGTGTCAGAGCCTAACTGGAGTGAGGAGAGTGTGCTGTTTGAAGTGGAGCGGAAAGTCAGGCCTTTAGTATTGGAATGGGGTTGGTTAGCAGCTCTATAAAGTGATTATGGCATTTTTCGCCTCAAATACAAAGATTAGCCTTTCATCGAACTCAGTAAGGTTAATCTGAATATGCCTCATGACAGATCCAGTTAACAAATCATATAACTGAGGCTATATTTTCGCCATTGAATAGGATCAGACAACTGAGCGAGTGTCATAACTTCCTTTACTGTGTAGTATAATTTCCTATTGTTGTTACAATATCCATGCAGAAATTGCTGGGGGAGATCAGGAGCAGGTTCCAGAAGAAGATCCGAGAGCAAGAGAGGGCACAGCAGGAGATGTGGGACGCTGTTAAGTCTCTAAATGTGAGTGCTGAACACAGGGCCGGTTCTAGCCTTTTTGGTGCCCTAGGCCAGATTTGAGTTTTGCCCCCCTTTTCTAAAAATATAACAGAAAAACTGAAGAAAAAAAGTAAGAAATGTATTGTGATGCCCCCCTGATACTTGGTGCCCTTGGCGACCGCCTCGTTTGTCTATGCCTAGATCTGGCCCTGGCTGAACAGTAAAGAAGACATACATTGCTAAAACATACATTCATTCCTCACATACATACATTCCTTCTACAACTAATTTCCCTACAAGCATGTGTAATGGAGGCCAGCTAGCGCGGCTAGCTTGGTGGTAGTGTGTAAATCCTCATCACCCAATTCCATGGGCGCTTCTAACACGCTGAGTTAGAAGCTCGGGCTTTTAGCTCAGTTGGTTAGAGCATTCCACTCCCACGCCGGGAGTTTGTAGCTTGCGGGGTGGCGGGTTCGAGACCCGTGTGCGGTGCGGACCGCCACCGGCTACATTGGTGCCGTGACCCGGATGGGAGTGAGGATTTGGAGGGTGAGTGTAACGGAGGCCAGCTAGCGCGGCTAGCTTGGTGGTAGTGTGTAAATCCTCATCACCCAATTCCATGGGCGCTTCTAACACGCTGAGTTAGAAGCTCGGGCTTTTAGCTCAGTTGGTTAGAGCGTTCCACTCCCACGCCGGGAGTTTGTAGCTTGCGGGGTGGCGGGTTCGAGACCCGTGTGCGGTGCGGACCGCCACCGGCTACACATGTCCAAAACATACAAGTCATACTGTATTTGGGAGTAGGGCTATCTCACAGCTACAAATCAGCATAGCCGAACGCTTTGAGGTGTAAGACTGGTGTTATTTGGAGCCGGGTTATACAGCCAGCCAGCAGTGGCAGATTGTAAGTCTGATTCTCAAACTGCCACCCTTATAACCCTTGCCAGAGATACGCCGATTTGACTATACAATCAGGACATTCATTTCCAATCCAGTCAGGGACTCTAAGGTAGATATGTAAACAACAGTCTTTGGTGCAGTTTTCTTTTTAACTATGTGATGAACAGCATATTTTTGTTTGCCTGTATAGTAGTTTGTCCTGTCAAATGGGCTTGTGCTGTGTGTCGTATAGCAATTTCTGTTTTAGAAACAGTATAGGATACAGTAGGCGGGTTTACATGAACTCTTCTAATCTGATTAGAAAGATTCCATGTGCATTCTATAGAACAGTATCCAAGGAGATGCATTCATAATTGCCATCTAAAATGGAATATTGGGTTAAATAATCAGATTAGAAGTGTCCATGTAAACGGGGCTAGTGACACATGAGCAGGTCTATGTTAGACCACATTTGCCCATTTTCAAATTGTAGAAGACATCGAAGAATATGCACTGAATTATACTACATTTGGAATTATTTGGTGCCCTACCAAGCACTTAATGTCCTATATGCAATGCATGCTCTGTAGGCCTTTGGTTTGGTGTGCCTGCCTCCTTATACTTGAAGTACAACATTTTTATGGAATTCTGTGTTCCACCACTGTAGAAGGAATGTGTGTGTGTGTGTGTGTGTGTGTGTGTGTGTGTGTGTGTGTGTGTGTGTGTGTGTGTGTGTGTGTGTGTGTGTTGTAGCTGAGCTAGAATTTATACAACATTATGGCCTGCTTAAGAAGCTCCCTTTCTGGTTGTGTGTGTAACAGACATGTGCAAATCGAGCTGTGGAAGATTGTGAGAAGAGCTTTTGCGAAATGATGGAGTCCTTTGAAAGAAAGCTTGTTGATGTTGTGGAGATGATCAGAGCTCAGAAAAAGACTGAGGAAAGTCGAGCCGAAGGACTTGTGAAACGTCTGGATCAGGAGATTGCTGAGTTGAAGAGGAGAGATGCTGAGCTGGAGCAGCTTTCATACACAGATGATCACATCCATTTCCTCAAGGTAGGCCTACACTGAATGAAAATGTACCCTAGATTGAGGTGCAGGTGGCTAAAGTGTCTAGTCCATACCATAATCCCCTCATATACTCTCACTCTATCCCATCTGAATAAAGGAAAAACAACAGGCTAGTAAAAAATACAGATGATCAGATCGTCTTCTGCGTATGTTATGTTTTCATCTCTGTTTCTCTCCCTTGCTGTCTCTCATTTAGGTTTTTCAGTCAGCCATTTCTCCATTTCACTCTATGGATCTGTCCAGTGTCCTTGTCCACCAAAGGGTTTGTTTTGAACCTATATTTATATATGTCTCCAAACTAAAGGATCAGCTAAAGGATTCCTTAAATCAGAATATATCTACCGCAGGTTGGTCACATTCTTGCCTTGGGTTTAGGACATTGCCAAATAGTGGACCAGATCTATTTTACTCTTGATAGGCATACTACAGTATGTGTGTTTTGTGTGCACTTTGAACTTTAAACTCTAAACCTATTGGATCTATCATGAAATTTGATGACTGGTTTCATTTTGGCATTTTGGCGAGGGAAATATTAACTGATAAAGTTTGGTTCATTTCTGTCATAGTGTCTGATGTCCAGGCTAGTTTTGCAGACCTAGAGGTCAAAGAAGATTTTTCAAAGTGTAAGTTGTTTGCATACATACTCAGAAACACATACAGTACAGACCAAAAGTTTGGACACATCCCCTCATTCAATGCGCTTCATTTATTTCCAGGACAATTTATATTGTAGATTCTCACTAAAGGCATCAAAATTATGAATGAACACATATGAAATGATGTGCTTAACAAAAAAAGTGTGAGATTATGACAAAATTTTGGACCTGAACCCGATCAAGATGGTTTGGGGTGAGCTGGACCGTAGAGTGAAGGCAAAAGAGCCGACAAGTTCTTAGCATCTCTGGGAATGAATAACTGTTCAAGACAGTTGGAAAACCATTTCAGGTGACTACCTCTTGAAGCTCAGCCAAAAAATAAAAAGAGGACAAAGCAGTTATCAAAACAAAAAAAGAATACTTCGATGAAACAAGAATATAAAACATGTTTTCAGTTCTCTCACACTTCTTTTTATTAAGTACATAATGCCACGTGTTCATTCATAAGTTTGTTTATTTTGTAGATTGCCACTGAAGGCAACAGTCATGAAAATAAAGTAAATAATTTAATGGGAAAGTGTGTCCAAACTTTTGGTCTGTACTGTACGCACAGTCACATGCCACATACAGGTATATAGAGCCACATGCTACTCACATATAGTCATAACTATGCGCACGCACAACCTTGAATGTTCATAGAGAAGAGAACATGTTCAAACATTAACGACTCACAGCACTCATAGATGTACACAAGCTCTTTTCCACACATGCGCTCTCTTCCACACCTATTACTTGTGTCACTCATTGTCTTCAGACATCTTTGTCTTAAAGGAGAGTACCGGAGTGAATTCAAGCATAGCCCTGTTGAAAGAGCTTGCTAAATGCGCTAGTTAGCGAGTGGAACAAAATAATTTGGTACAGCACAGACCGAACGCGAACGCAGAAGCGAACAGGCACTTTACACTGAATCAATGGGACCTGACTGTTGGAAACCGAAAGTAAGATCTGAGGTTACATTGACTCTATGTTAAGTGTTTCGCGTTCGCGTTAGGTCTATGCTGTTCGAAAATCTTTCATTTCATGCGAAATATATTGCTGTTAGAAGGCTCATGCAGCAGGACTATGCTTAAACTTACTCCGGTATATTGCTTTAACTTTGACCTATGGTACAATACCTTGTACAATATAATATCTTGAATAAGGACTGGATTAGAAAAGTTTATGCCTCTTTATTAACGTTTGTTTGGTTTCTGTTATAGTGTCAGATGCCCAGACTATTTTGGCAGAGCCTGTAACCAGAGAAGTAAATTGTAAGTTGGTGACACATGCATAAATACACATGCAAACATGTGACACACACGTGCACATACACACACCCACACACACTCTCTCTCTATCCAATGTATGTGATGCATAATACCACTCACTTCAGACGATGCACTACACTGCAAGCATCTAAGGTCTCCATTGGAGAATTGCTTCAGGGCAGAAATCCTTGATTGGATAAACGACTTGCCCATCATCTTTTTATTAACATGCTACTTCAACCACTCACAACAAAACCAATTGGTTGAGAGGTACGCATGGAAAACCAGAAACCGCCATTTTGAGGATAAAGAATAGCTGTAGTAGTAGTTTCATCCTGAAATCCCTCACAATAACAGTGAGTCCAGATACATGCTCGCAGTGTAGCGCATCATCTGACATAAGTGGGGTTAACGCTAACATGATAGTTTTCAACACTCTCACCTCCATATCATGATCAGATAAAGTTTGTGCCTTTTCGTTTTTTGTCATAGTGTCAGATGTCCGAGCTATTTTGGCAGAGGACCATTTAAAGCGTAAGTTCACAACACACACACACACACACACACACACACACACACACAGTACATACACTTACTTGGTCCTCACACATACAGTTGAGATCATGAAGTGAGGCTCAAATTCTTTGTAGAGCTGGGGAACATAAGCCTGGGAAAAAAGGACCCTTGTCGCAACATAGGACAAATAGAAGTGTCATAATCATATTATATAGGCTCATTTAGCCTTGAGAATATATAGGGCTAACCACCCTGCACTGCCCATATTCCCAAATGTAGGTACAAGAAAGGCATAGATATACATACTGTAAGAATTGGAGTGGCCATCATGCAGACCTGATTTCAGTCATAGAGAAAATTTGTGTGCAGCATTGAAAGCCATGTGTTTACAAGAAGGCCTAAAACTAAAACTGGTCTAAATACATGTATACCATTTGTGTTGAATGTCTAATCCCTTTCTTCTTTCTTCTCCATTCTTTTTTTCTGTAGGCGAAAAGGAATTGGTTATCGTCATCAAGCGGGACCCGGTGTCAGGCTTTGGCTTCACATTCCGGAGTGCTAATGGTCCTGAGGAACCTGTGAGTACTTCTGTGACGCTTGCAGTTTTCCGCTTTACCATCATACTGTGTTGTATGCATATTGTAACCGCCCCTTATATTTTACATTACAACAACAACAAAAAGATGAAATTAAAAGGGAGAGCAACGGCTGTGAAAAGCATAAGAGAGACTAAAAACGGTATCAGAGATGTGGGTATGTTTTGTGTATGTGTTCAGGTGTACATTTCGGGGATTACACCAGGGGGGCAACGGAGAGAGATGGTCGACTTCAGGTTGGAGATAGGTTACTCTGCGTTGATGACACGTCTGTCTTTAGCACCTCACACGAAATGGTGGTGAACCTCTTAAGAAATGCTGGCCAAAAGGGACATGTCACTCTAACCATATGCAGGTGAGTTGAAAAGGAGATTTCGAAATGTGTGCAAAGCATTAGTTTGGTATTTAGTTTGGAAAATCCTTGTAAACAAATTGGTTATTGTTTTCCTGCAGACTCAATGTGTAATTGATTGCTTGATCAATTACTGTATGATCAATACAGTCAGTCATGCACATTGCCCCATTTTGTGTGACTTGTGTGACTGAGTGTATCAAGACACAATCACTCACATACAGTGCTCCCCCACTCTGTGTGATTGTGTGTATCAAGATAAAATCACTGGAATACTGGCCCAGTTTTCTGACCCTAGAGCAGTGTTTCTCAAACTTTTTCAGACCGAGGACCACTTTGACCAAAAAAAAATGTTTTTCAGGGACCACCCGCCCTCGCACATACTGTCTACCCTTTAACCTAAGTCACATACTGCTACCCTTTAACCTTTACCCTTTAAGTCATTTATAGAGTCGGCACTTCAAATCCTTTAGTAAAGTACAGGTCTGCCTCTTATATTCAGTGAACAACTAATCTTTGGCCTTAAAATAATGACACAAGCTAAATTCACATATTTTATGGTAATCAACTCGCAGACCACTTGAGATTGCTCACGGACCACCAGTGGTCCCCGGACCACACTTTGAGAACCACTGCCCTAGAGTGTGCAGAGGCTTATTGATAATGGTAGCTTAATTGATCAAGCAATCGATCACACAGTGAGCCTATCAACTTGTCAGATTACTCTTTGTACATGTGTTTCACAATTAATTTGATGGATATGTCACAAGGATGATGTTAATATAGAAAACTAGTTGTTGAAAATACAGTCAATATGTTGGCATTTCCTTAATTTTGTGAAATGACGTTTTGTATTTTGTGTGATTAACTTGCCCACACAATTTACACAATATGATAATGACTGGGGCTGTGGTATTCTGGTGTTCTTATTCTATAAAAAAACACTTGCAGCATATAGACAAATTCCACTATGTGAAATTCCATTACAAATTAAAGCATCTACAACAAGCAAGGTATTACAATCCCATTGTTAAAGGAATTATACGGACTGAATCAACCCACAGTCCTACTATTTCACATTGCTAAGGGCTGTCGATAGCAATGAGAATAACCACATTTTGTGCAACGCAGTCTGAAATGGTGAAATGATTGCTTACAACTGTAGGCATATGAAAACAACACTGTTTGACTAGTTCGATAGTGCTGCAACCACTGATGTTTCATAGAATTCATTCATTTGTTTTCTTTATCAGACTGACTTGAGTCTGGATGCAAACAGAGCCCTGAGAACTACAACTAACTGAGGGGAACAGGAGAGTGGAGCTGAAGTCTACTCATAAGCTTTGATGTGTGTCTGGATAGGCTGCTGTTACCAGGAGGTTGTGTGTAAATTTTGCGAATTGACAAATTATTTAAAATAATAGTGGAAGATGGTTTGTGTGTGTCTGTGTGTCTGTGTGTGTAGTGTGTGTATGTGTGTGTGTGTGTGTGTGTGTGTGTGTGTGTGTGTGTGTGTGTACAGTATGTACTTGTGATGTTTCCATCCTTTTTATTTTTGACCTTAAAGTATGTGTATGTTTATGTAGGTGTGGTCTAATAAAATGTATTGTTAATCCAACGCAAACTTTGTTGTTAATCCAACACAGGCTTTCAGTAGGAATATCCTGATTTAAAATATTTTGACAGCAGGGTGCATCATGGTGCATAAATCCTGCTTCCAGATGTAAGATTGTAGTCTTATGACACTTAGGCCAGATTTTAGTTTTGCCCCCCTTTTCTAAAAATGTTAGAGAAAACCTGAAGAAAAAAATGTAAGAGAAAACCTGAAGAAAAAAAAAGGTAAGAAATGTATTGTGATGCCCCCTGATATTTGGTGCCCTAGGCGACCGCCTCGTTTGTCTATGCCTAGAATCGGCCCTGGATATGTTGAAATAAATTTCTCTAGGATGATCACTGACTAACATTGATTTACAATATGCCTATTCTAAGGTCCCATTGCCCAAACTGTGCAATTTTGGAATGCTAAGTTTCTTAGTTAAATATTGAGCAGACAGTGTAAGAAGCTTTTAGGCTTTTCCTGCAAGTAGACTAGGCGTGGCACAATTTATATTGTGAGGCAGTCTACAGTCTACAACATAAAGCATGTAACTATAATGTTGCGTAAAGTGTAAATATTGAGTAGCCTACTAGGCTAAAAATGAAAAGCTATGTTCATGCTAGGGCATGAGCAAAATGGCATGAACATTTGGAAAATGCAGACGGACAAATCATTATCTCTCACAGTTGGACAACAAACTATTGTGTGCAGTTGACTATAAGTTAATCACACATCTATTTAACTTGGCAAGTCAAGTGTATTTGACTTGTCATTAATTTAATTTGTCATTAATTTGGCAGGTAGGCTGGTAGGTGTGGTCTAATAAAATGTATTGTTAATCCAACACAGGCTTTCAGTAGGAATATCCTGAGGGATATTTGATTTAAAATATTTTGACAGCAGGGTGCATCATGGTGCATAAATCCTGCTTCCAGATGTAAGATTGTAGTCTTATGACACTGGCCATTTTAGGATATGTTCACATACATTTCTCTAGGATGATCACTGACTAACATTGTTCAAACTATAACTATAATGTTGCGTAAAGTGTCAATATTGAGTAAAATTAAAAGCTATGTTCATGCTAGAGCATGAGCTAAATGGCATGAACATTTGGAAAATGCAGACGGACGAATCATTATCTCACAGTTGGACAACAAACTATTGTGTGCAGTTGACAATAAGTTAATCACACATCTATTTAACTAACGAACATATTCCAAAAAGAGTTTAACAGCAGCCCTCCACTAGAAACTCGGAACTCTGTAACAGAGAAGTACGTCTGACCTGTCCTGGCTCAATGAAGTAAAGACTCCTCCTCCTCAAGTTGCGATATAGGCCTAGTCATGAAAGACCGACCACTGGCACCGACTCAGGGAAGTGCGTGCGCTTTGACTATTAATTCCCGAAGTCTAGTGAAGTGTCCGTGCGTAAAGAAGAATGGCACACGCGATTTCAAGTAACCAGGAACTTTTTACGTGTTCAATTTGTTTGGATTTATTAAATGTTCCAGTGACACTGAACTGTGGGCACAATTACTGTATGGGCTGCATTAACGACTTCTGGGACCAGGGAAATCTGACAGGAGCTTACAGCTGCCCCCAGTGCAGACAAGCTTTTTCTCCGAGACCAATACTGCACAAAAATACAATTTTTGCGGAGCTTGTCAAACAGTTCGGGAAGACTCGAATCCAAGCTCAGGATAAATCCGATTTCTTAGGGGAAGGTCAGTCTGCGGTTGATGTGACAGACCAGCTGCAACAGATCTGCACGCAACATCAAAAACCCTTGGATATATTTTGCCGCACGGATCAGACTTGTGTCTGCTCCTTTTGCTTGACAGAAGAACACAAAGGCCATCACACGGTCTCAACTGCAGTAGAGAGAGCTGAAAAACAGGTAAGTACTGTTTAGGGATCATGCAGATTCGAAAAGTGGGGTTAGGAAACACCTGTATTATGTCAGTTCTGCTCTGCAACTTCCATCAACCTTTTATCAAGAACATTAGTTGATCAAAGACAGCTACAGATAACCAAAGATCAGTTCATAAAATAAATGAAAAAAGTTACATTAAAGAAGTTATCAGGGCATATGCACCTCAATTTATCAGCAATGGAGTTCACTTGGATTTTGACTATATGTGCCCAGTTGACTTTGCTATTCCTGCAAACAAATTATACACAATCCAATTTATATGAGTACTTGATATCATATCAGACATTTTTTTTTTTTTTCATAAATATAATGGGTGTTTTTGGAGCACACACACTGACACACTCACTATAACACACATAAGGCATTGGCACTCACACAGAGAGAGAAGCACATTATGCATATAGGAGGGGGGGGGGGGCATAAAGTGCCCCCTGATAACACACGTTACACATTACTGTGTCTGTACAGAAACTTCTGGGGGAGATCAAGCGGAGATTCCAGCAGAGAATTCGAGAGCAAGAGCAGATGCAGCAGGAGATGGTGGAGTCTCTTAAGACTTTAAATGTGAGTTCTTACCTGTAAAGAAGAAACTTAATGGCCCGTTTCTGGAGGAGCCAAAGAGCTGAAATATACTTGAATAGAATTGCTTTTCACCTGTCTGTTACAAATTGCTCAGATAACTTATAGCATGCCAGCTATACAATGTAAAATAACTTGCAAGTACAAAAGGTGTTGTAGTAAGGGGCCGAGTTAGCATAGCCAGTTGTGGGTCTAATTTTCAACAGCCACCCTTGCCAATACACTTGCTTACACTTGCCTTTGCCAGAAGTGGTGCATATTTGACTTGTCATTAATTTAATTTCATGTATTCACTCACCTAGCTGGCAGGATCCCAGAAACAGATATGTAAACAACACTCAGTTTCATATGTGGTGTTGTGCCTGTCAAGAATAGGCTAACTGAATAAGAACAGCTTAAAAAGCGCAACACTCCTACCTTAACGAACAAAAAACAAAAGACCCTGATTTACCGAAGCGTCTGTATCGTAATAATGATTTTTGTTGTTGTTGTTTGTAGTGGGAGCAGTGTTGCACTTTTTCGGTTGTTCTAAAGTTGTCATATATTATAAGAAAAAAAAACATGAATATTATAATATAATTTAATTCCATATGCCACACCTGTATATTTTTGGGATGTGAGTTGTGGTTGAGCATAATGTGTAGCTCTTTATATGATGAATGCTTGAGAAAGTTCCTTGCTCATTGTGTCCCTCAACAGAACTCTGCAGAAGAAGCGCTGGAACACTGTAAGACGAGCTTGTATGAGATGATGGAGTCCATTGAGTGCAAGATTTTTGACATTGTGAAGATTATTAGGGCTCAAGCAGATGCTGAATTGAGTCAGACAGAAGGACTGTTGGAGCGACTGGACCAGGAGATTGCTGAGTTAAAGAGGAGAGATGCTGAGGTGGAACAGCTTTCATACACAAGCGATCACAACCATTTCCTCAAGGTACACTGGATAATAATAATCATAATAATAATAATAATAATAATGATAATGATAATGTAGTCTAGATTGTGTTAGGCCATGGACAATCATGTTGTTAGTTTCATAGGATCAAGTCATATTTCAGTGTTTTTTGGGAAACAAGAAAAAAATAATAACCATGGTGTGGGTTCAGCCTTGGCTTGAATTTGAATTTGCTCAGCGAGTATGTCAAGCTATCAGCCATAGGTCTTGTCTATCCAATCAAAACGCTTTAGGGTTGTATTCAGAGATTGTGATTTTTAGCCAATCACAACGCTCTACCTGGACAGGGAGATATAAATAAAAATAAATAATGAAAACTAGTTAATCCTGATCCTGGATGAATTAGAGCCTTTTGGCCTCACTTACTTTGTGTTTGGTGTGTGCAACAATAAATCACAGTTGTGGATAGGCTCCTTGTCTGCTCCCCCTGCAAACTATGGAAGTCGACAGGAAAGCATCAGAACTAATGCTCATGTTGTGTTTTTTTTTCCTCTCTCTCTCTCTCTCTCTCTCTCTCTCTCTCTCTCTGTCTAGATCTTTCCATCAATCATGTCTCCACTTCACTCTATGGACTTATCCAGTGTCCCCGTCCACCAAAAAGCTGGTTTTGAACCTGTTTATGAATTTGTCTCCAGGCTGAAGAATCAACTAGAGGATTCTTTAAACCAGGATGTCACAAATGTGTCTACAGGTTGGTCACATTCTTGCCATGAACTTATTTGTAGGATATTACCAAGAGAGCCTATAGTGAACACTCTTGATGTGCATGCTATTTAGGCTACTCTGTGGTATGTGGGCACTTTGTTTGAAATGAAAAACCGTATTTGACATGAAATTCTCTTTGCTGATTGGTTTTGAGAAACATGCCTGTCATTGTGTACTGCACTCACAGACAGAGGCGGGTTGTATTGTTGGAATTTCATTCAGATTAAAATGTCGGCTTAATATTTAAGGCAGGGCCTTAAAGGTATAATCCAGAGAGAATCAACACGTAGCCCTGCTGTTTTACACTGCTAAGCGCTACTGAAAGCCACCTCAATGATCAAATTTTTTACATCGTAGACCGAGTTTGCGAAATGGCAGCTAACACTAACTGAATGAGGCATGTCAAAAACGAAACCTAATCAATTTGCTTTCGTTTTGAAATGCCCCATTCTGTTACCGTTAACTGCCGTTTCACTATCTTAGTCTGCCTTGCATTAAATCCTGTGATTGAGGTGGCTATCAATAGCGCTTGCCACTATAAAACAGTAGGACTACGTGTTGATTCACGCCAGATTTTTCCTTTAAATATTATTTATGACAGGGCCATTCTAGCAGACTGTGTGCTACATATGTTTCTTATTATAATATTAATATTATTAATGTGATATAATATTATTTGGAATAGTGTATGCACCTCTGATAATTTTTTTTTATTTCTGTCATAGTGTCTGATGCCCAAACCATTTTAGCAGACCTCCCAATCAAAGAGGATTTTTTAAAGTGTAAGTTGGTTGCAGACTATAGGCCTAGGCTATACACACACATACAGACAGTCACATGCCCATAAAGTCATGCTACTCACAAATAGCTATAGATATCCACATGCACAACCTTGAATGCTCCTACAGAGGAATGTGTTCATCAACATTGTTAACTCATACTTCATTGTCTAAAAACATCTTTGTCTTTTTCTAGCCTCTTTTACTGGTATATTGCACTCTGTACAATGTGCAGGAGTATTGGTATATTTGCTATTTGTATAATTTGTGGTAATGCTATAGTATCTTCAATTTCTTATTGGATGAATACCTATCTGTCTGTCTCCCTGTTTGTCGTTATATCATTATTGGGAATCAAAGAAACCACTCTTGGATTAACGGTTGTTTCACTTCTCAACTATGTTGTATGAAATGTGCTTTATAAATAAATGTGACTTGACTTGACTTGACTTCTCTCGTAGTGTCAGATGTCCAACAGGCTATTTCAGCAGAGCCCGTCACCAGAGAGGACTATTTAAAGTGTAAGTTGGTGACACATATGCATGCACGCGATGAACACACACATGCACGCACACACATAGTCACATGGCGCATAGCTACATTATGTAACACTTTCATACAGTATATTGTGGTCACAGAAATATACCCCACATTATGCCTCAATGGACCCACTCAAACATACTCAGATAGATCATAAGATTTAAGGTCATATATCATGTAAGACAATATATAATACATAAATGCATACCAGGTCGAATATAAACACTGAAACATGAACCCAGCCGATCACAAAATCACACCTATCAGACTCTCTCACACACACACAAACGCACACACACACACACACACACACACACACACACACACACACACACACACACACACACACACGAAGTAAAAAAAAAAAAAAAACTCACACTCACCACATTACACCCCTAACATGTCTTTTTCCTTAAATTCCAGATTCTGGTCTCTTTACACTGGATCCAAACACGGCACACAGGGCCCTTGTTCTGCTGGAAGACAACAGGATGGTGGAGTGTAGAACTGAACTCCAGTCATATCCTGACCGTCCAGAGAGATTTAAGTTGTATTATCAGGTACTGTGTCAAGAGGCTGTGATGGGATGCAGCTACTGGGAAGTCGAGCGGACTGGGTTGGTTGATATAGCGGTCTCATACAAAAGGTACAGCAAAGACGGAAGTGGTAAAGAATGTGCATTTGGATGGAATGATCAGTCCTGGAGTCTGGTCCTTTCAAATTCTCGAACCTCTCTTTGGCACAATAGTAAACGGACTAATCTCCCTCTAGTGGACAGCTCCAGAATAGGAGTGTATGTGGATCACAGGGCAGGAACTCTGGCCTTCTTCAGCATCTCTGATACAATGACCCTCCTGCACAGCATCCACACCACATTTACTGACACACTCTACCCTGGGTTTTGTTTAGGCCCCGGTGCAGCTGTGAAGCTGTTATCATTGAGGTGAGGAACACACTAACACATCCCACTAGCCAGGACCGGTTCTAGGCATAGACAAATGAGGTGGTCACCTAGGGCACCAAATATCAGGCGGCATCACAATACATATCTTCCTTTTTTTTTTCAGTTTTTCTCTATATATTTTTAGGGGGGGCAAAACTCAAATCTGGCCTAGGGCACCAAAAAGGCTAGAACCGGTCATTTTATCATTTGGGACAGCCGATGAGTGCCCATGGTGGGGTCACTTGTAGGGCCTAGTGTATAGGCCTGTGTTCCGTGCAATCGCCGCCCATCAACCATATTGGGCATGTCCCTCATGACTCCAAGTCGTCATGATTTATCCCCATAATAAAGGGTCTCTGGTAGCGTCTGCTCGTTTGTCTGTCCTTTTAAGTTTGTCCGTCCGTCTATGTTTTCACCAGTCCCTTTTCCTGTGTTGAACTTTTATTTTGTCTTTTTGTTTTTGGCCAATAAACCAGTTGATTCGTTTCAGTTAAACTTTGTTGTCATTTCCATTATTTCTTTTTCAGTTAAACTGTTGTTATAGGCTATTCCTGGGGTGAGAGACGGGAATATAATAATGACAGATAGTGCTTTTGTTGTTTCGCAAGTGTTGTGATTGGCCAATGAGATAGGTAAGACTAAAACAGGGTGATGCACATACCTGCAAACTTGTCACCTTTCAGCGAAATTCGCCGATTTTGAGCTCAAAATATGTCGTTTACGTGAGATCGTGTAAATCCGAAGAGTTTTTTTTTTTTTTTGAGAGGGGGGTGGTTGACGGCCGGGCGACCGACCATGGATATTATAAGCTGTAGAGAGTACACAGGGAGCGAGTTTTTTTTTTTTTCCACCGCATTGGTCCAGGAGGCAGACAGACGCACCTGTAACAACGCGCCAAAGCAGCCCTGGAATCATCTTCCATTCTCAGTGCTGCCATCAAAACGTAGCAAAATGACACAATTTAGCGCTATTTTAAAAGAGAAACAAAGACGGAAACTCATCGTTTTGATGCTATTATGATAGACGGTGGCTTTGCAAATGTCGTTGTAGCCTACAGTTAAATTGCCGTTTTGAATTCAGCCAAATATGAGCTATGTCATCGCCGGTATCGTTAGGCTACTTTTGTATAGGCAACGGTAATGGAAGAAAAGCGCAGTTTAAAGCAAAACGGCGAGGCCTAATGCGCTTCATCTAAATTGGATCGAGAATGTCATTTCACACAATAATCTTGTTAGTAAAGCAAGCAATTTCTATGGTCTCGCCGCGCAGGTTTTCGAAATTGTTTTCTCCTAATTGCTTGAACCTCTGAAG
Source organism: Sardinella longiceps (assembly GCA_027497455.2). Classification (NCBI taxonomy): domain Eukaryota; kingdom Metazoa; phylum Chordata; class Actinopteri; order Clupeiformes; family Clupeidae; genus Sardinella; species Sardinella longiceps. Next base: position 1,940,612 of record JAODXP020000005.1, on the reverse strand, counting down.
CTGTGTTTCTAGTGGACTCCGTTATAGGCTACAGAGGGTTGGAAAACTTTTTCTAAAACCTGCGCACCATCCTCACAGTTTTCACTCTTCAAATGGTTCACGTGTATCTTCCCTGGCTGGCTTCGCCATTAGCCTAAATGGAATTATTTTATTAGCTTAGAAACCTAGACTGTAGGCTACTCTTCTTGTGATAGCAGAGCCATTTATTAGAATTTAGCCTATCTGGTGATAGTCTCTGGTATTATCTTAGACGGAGGAGGAGCTCAATATGGAAGCCCATTTCCGCCACATTAAAAAAGCAATCTGGGTCAAATAGGCTACTATGAGGCCTTTGTAGAAAATAATGTTAATCCTATTGCTATTTCATTTATATGGAAAAACATTGAAAATATAAATATATTTATATATTGTGGTACATTGCATGCAGTAGTGTTGGCTTATAAATGTTATATAAATATAAATATATTTATATAACATTTATAGCCAACACTACTCCATGCAATGTACCACAATTAATTACAATTCATTTTTAATTTATTAATTTACCCCCCCCCCCCCCCCCCCACACACACACACACACACACCCGCGCGCACGGTGATGCAACGGTTTGTCACCTTACTCGACCCTTGCTGAGTTTGCAGGTATGGATGCAGGAGTGGTAACAGAGTACATTTATACAAATATCTCAATTTGGCCAAAAATGACTAGGCAATTATCCTATGTTACTATGATACTACATGCTATGCTAGCCTATTGTTTTTCATGGTATTGCCTTCAACATTTTTTTTATCGGTGAACAGAGAGTTCCGGAAAGGTTAGAGAAAATATCTGCCCACGAGGGAAGAGATCGATGTGCATCAATTGAGGGTTTAAGACATAAATGGCCATAGCATTATGGATTTAACAGGAGTACTCTTTAAATATTCTGTAAACATGTAGTATCCTGCCTATAGCAAACAGATGGATTCCAAAGTTGGGACACTGTACAAATTTTGAATAAAAACAGAATGCAATGATGTGGAAGTTTCAAATTCCAATATTGTATTGAAAATAAAACCTACATGACATCAAATGTTTAAACTGGGGAAATGTATCATTTAAAGGGAGAAATAAGTTGATTTTCAATTTCATGGCATCAACACATCTAAAAAAAAAAAAAAAAAAGGGCTACGTGTTGATTCACTCCGGATTATACCTTTAAAGTGGAAGTTCAGAGTTATTCAAACATAGCTCTTTTGCAATAGCCAGCTGACTGCACCAGATAGCGTTTGGAACGAAAGAATTTGGAACAACATTGGCTGAATGCAAATGCGAATGAGCACTTTACATGAGTCAATGGATCATACTACATTCGAAACCGAAAGTAAAATTAGGCCTACATGCTCCGTTGAATCAATGTGAACTGCTTGTTTGCTTTTGCGTTTGCGTTCAGTCTGTGTTGTTCCATATTCCAAACATTTGAGCATACTTAAGAATTTCCTCTTGTTCAAGAGTCACTGAGTGTTGTAGTGCACTCACTAGCCATGTGAGTAGAGGTAGTCAAGACAACTTAACTTTGAACTTGAAGTTCAAACCGTGTATCAGAATTGGGGAAGGAGTTTTAAGCGACTTTGAACATGGTATGGTTGTTGGTGCCATAGAGTTCACACTGGAGTGTTCCAAAAACAGCTAAGGGACAACATCTATTACAGCCAAGCAGTCAATGCTAAACACACATTTATCAACACTGATCCCCACTTTGCATGTTCTGAGATGCTTGTTGTACCACATTTGCCAAATATATATACTCTACTGCATATATACTATGTCTATCTATGCACAATTTAGCAAAAGAGGCATGTGGTTGAAAGTACAAATGGGCATTTAGCATTATGGATTTGACAGACCATCGGCAAATTCTTAAATATATATTTAGGGGAGAACCAGAGTGATTTAAACGGAGCAAATGAAATTAAATACTAGCCTACTGTAGTTGCCAAATAATAATGATAAAAGTAGACCTCAATGCTCTAAATCAGGGGTCTTCAACCTTTTTCAGCCTAAGGACCCCTTTTCTGCGAGACAGTCTGCTTGCGGACCCCCATCCCCAAATGTAGTAGCCTAGGCCTACCACACAGGCACACTCCACATACTTACAGATGCATCAATCTGCCTTTGAGACAGGGCTTGTGTATCAGGGTCCACACACATCTATACCCGATGTATAGCCTGCAATTGCAAATACATTTGTATGTACAGACAGGGGAAAAAAGCCTTTTTTCACGTACAGGTTACGCACAACGGAAAAGGATCCTATCACATAGGCCTAATACAAAGGCTAAAAAGATAATGCACGGTGATCAATCATTAAGCTAATTGAGAGGGTGGAATATATACAGTATAACCAAAAAATACTTCAGATATAATAATTTTGCGGACCCCCTGAAGTACCTCCGCGGACCCCCTAGGGGTCCCGACCCCCCTGTTGAATACCTCTGCTCTAAATGTTAGCCTTTCCTGTCTCACAGCTAAGAAGATAGCTGTTTGGCCACTCCCCCATTCCTACCGAGCTCTGAGGAAGTGAAAGTAATCTTTCATTCTGCTGCTGTTCTTTTTTTTTTACAGAGTGTGGGGTTGGTGTTTGAGAAAAGCAGACAATGGCGACGCAGGATGAAGAGTCTTTCACATGTCCAGTGTGCCTGGATCTGCTGAAGGAACCTGTGGCTATTCCCTGTGGACATAACTTCTGTATGAAGTGCATTAATGGCTGCTGGGATCAGGAGGATCACAAAAGAATCTACAGCTGCCCCCTTTGCAAGCACACTTTCATTCCTAGACCTGTCCTCTACAAAAACCCTCTGATCGCTGAAATGGTGGAGAAACTTAGGAAGACCAGTATCCAGGTTAATCTTGCTGCTCGCTGTTACGCTGGCCCTGGAGATGTTGAGTGTGACATTTGTACTGGGAGAAAGCTCAGAGCTGTGAAGTCATGTCTGGAGTGTGTGGTATCTTACTGTGAAAGCCACTACAAAGCTCACAATGATCTCAACCCTGGACGAAGACATAAAGTGATTGATGCCACAGGTCAGCTACAAAAGAGGATCTGCTCCCTCCATAATAAGCCTCTGGAAATATTTTGTCGTACCGACCAAACCTGTGTTTGTTTGCTCTGTCTTGTGGATGAGCACAAAGGCCATGATACTGTGTCTGCCTCTGTAGGGAGGAATGAGAAACAGGTTAGAGCAGTTCCTTCTCAATGTTTTGTGTTGTGATTTAACACATAGTTTACTGTCTGTCTAAGGCCACCCACAGCTGAGGTCCTTTAGCAATCTTGAGCAATCTTGGAGGCTCAAGGTGGCCAGTCCTCTGTGATTAAAATAGGGGATATTCTCCTGAATTTACCATTAAAAACTGGATATTCCTTTTTCTATAGCCTTTTTAATATCATATGGGTGTTCCAACTTGGATGTCCCAATCCCAACTAAAGATAACAAAAACAGGGTCTCTTGTTGAATTAGGCCCGCAACACCTGACCTCACTCACGTCAGATGATGTGTTACGCTGCAAGCAGCTACATCTGAAAGCCCTTCGAGTTGCTTCAGAACCCTGGACATCATCCTTGCGTTTAATTGGACAAATCACTTGTCTGTAATCTGACAAGTAATTGTATCCCATCATGCCACACAATTTCTAGTTTTCCATCTATTCCAAAAAATAAACATCAGTATCTGTGTCGTAATTGGCACAATAATTGATTTAACTTGCAGAATATATGTAGCTATATTTTTCATAACTGTTAGTTGTGTTTTGTTTGTAAGAGATGAATTTAAAAAAAAAAAAATCCTGCCCAACGGTTCCTACAATCTCCTGATTGGGAGAGAGGTTACACGAGACCTCCAAGGCAAAAATGCTGTTTTAAAGGCATGACAAAGGCTTGAGTTGGGCAAAACATCAGTGTAACTAACACTGCATAATATATGAGACCATAGAGTGCACAGTTTGTTTATCAAGGAAATTGCTTAATATGTTCCTTACATACTTGTAGATGCAGTTTGGACTGACCCAGAGGAAGTGTCAGCAGAGAATCCATAAGAGAGAGAAGGAGTTACAGGAGTTGAGACAAACTGTTAAGACTCTTAAGGTGAGTAGCCTATAGGCCTGGAGGCAGGATGTTTAATGTCTGAGTTTGAGCACAATGAAGGATGAATAGATCATGGCTTCCAATATATTTTCCAGTAATAAACACTTTAGAATGATATACTAATTACAAAATATGAAATGCCTCATACTATTTGCAAAAGAGAAAAATGTAATGCATGGAAAATCATTTTTATGCAACATGGATATTGGTGATTTATATCTACAAAAAAGGAAAAAGAAAATGTATAAAAATACATTTTATTTAATGTAGATGTTGGTAACTTTTTCAGAGCTAATGAGTGCCATCCTTGCTCTTTATATTCAAAGGTCGCCTCCAATGTGAATCAATCCCTGTTGCTTGAGATCACTAAGTGCTGTTGGAGTGATGCTTCACTATTTAGTCTATTTTGTATCAGATTTAATTTTTTTTCCCTCAACAGATAGCACTCTGTAACCTTGACAACAGGTCTATTGATTGATTCACAGAATTTCTCCTTTAGGGAATATTTAGCTAGTCTGGGAGTTCCCATGCTTCATTTCGCTCTCCAAAGCAGCATGGTGGCCATGGCCGATTTTATCGCCTGCTTTCGGTATCCAATCACAGAGCAAAAATGGACTGGCACGGCCCTGGATTGCATTTTACGCCACGTGGTGGCGCTGATATTGGCTCTGAGCTATGTACAGACGATAGACATTCGTAGCGCCCAATAAACGGCTCTGGAAAATCGTAAACGACGCTTCTGCTACGAGAAAAGCACTAGTTGGGTCTCCAGACTAAATATCAGTTTGCCGATCGCCTGGCTAATATTTAGCCGTGCATTGCATCTGAATTACATATTATGTTGCAAGATTCGACCACATGTATCCAAAAAATGACAAAAAGTAAAAATGACAGTAGCCTGTAACCGAAAGACAGGCGAAGGGTAACCATTGTGTCTCCCACCCTTTCCCTTTTATCATCATCATTGGGCCCCCTATTCATCCCTTCACAGTTCATTCCCTTACAGGGCATTCACACTGCATCCGTCAGTTGACGGATCTCATTGACTTTGAATGGAGCTTTCGCGAAATGCATTGTGGGTCCGTCCGTCAAAACAGCTCCGTTGCGTCCGTCAAAAAGTTAAAACATGTTCAACTTTTTAGCTGGCGACGGATCCGTCATTGAGAGAATTGACTCCCCCCTCCGTCAGACCCCTCCCCCGTCATCCGTCAACGGACGGATGCAGTGTGAACGCACTGTCACTCTCCACCTCAAGCTGGTGTGTGGTGAGTGATCTGGTGCCTACTGCTCAGGCATGGACTGACTATAGGGCATACAGGGCAATGCCCGGTGGGCCGACGGTCATTTTTGGGCCGGGGCTGTCATTTACTCATAATTTTCATGGGCTAGTTTAATTAAATCTCTCATGATCATGCAATATGCCCAATTTACTGTGTTATTTTAGCTAGCCACAACGTTATTATTATTGAATAAAATCATGGTGGGCCGCCATGGCCAAAAATGCCTGGGCCATTTGTTGGTCCCAGTCCGGCCCTGCTACTGCTTACTGTACTGTACTGCAGTGCATCACCCAGGTGGACTGCACTGCAAAGTGCTTTGGATCAACTGTGTGGTATTATAATGCGCTATATAAATACATATGACCTGACATAACTCGATTATGTCCTCAGACCTCTGCACAGACAGCAGTGGAGGACAGTGAGAGGACCTTTACTGAGATGATCCGCTCCATTGAGAGAAGGCGCTCTGAGGTGACAGAGCTGATCAGAGCTCAGGAGAAGGCTGAGGTGAGTCGGGCTGAAGGACTCCTGAAGCGACTGGAGCAGGAGATTGCTGAGCTGAAGAGGAAAAGTGCTGAGTTGGAGAAGCTTTCACACACAGATGATCACATCCATTTCCTCAAGGTATTCAAGCATTCAGTCATTAATATATATATAAAAAAGATAAATTTCAGATCATTTGCTGAGTTCCCAAACCCCTTGATTAAGTGAATTCTATATCTGTGAGTTATTTTTATACGTTATAAAGTTGGGTTAGTTTAGTTTAGTTTAGTTTAGTTTAGTTACAGAGTTTATTTCACGAGCAGTCTTTTTAATGTCATTCTTCAGAATTTTGTGTCCGTCACTGATGTTCCGCATAGTACACTTTCAACCAGCATGACCGTCTCCTTTGAGGCTCTGAAGGAATCTATCTCTACACTGAAGATGCAGCTGGAGGAGAAACTAGATGACATCATCATGCAGGAAGTAGTCAAGATCTCTGCCACAGGTTGGTCAAAGTGATACACGGCACAAAATATAACTGTGAGTGGACTGATCATTGAGAAATTGGAGATGGTGCTGAGATTCCTTTTTTTCTCTTGACAAATGCAGACATA